>JAVXUO010000341.1:0-253690 GCA_033065855.1 Escallonia rubra
AAAGGAAGAACCATTCATGTATTATTTTGACACTAAACTTGAAGAGAGAAACCATGAATCTAGTATTAAGAGATGAGAAGTCTTCCGGAGACCGTAACACCAATTCATTAAAGTCAACACCAAAGTTAACGATGGTATTAGAAAAAGTTTGAGAGATAATTTTATTCAAAAAATAATGTACACTAATCCACACTTTTAGTAGTAGTATAATTAGCAATTGTATCAATTTTAATGTCTATCCCTCTCCTCTCTCGGAAGTCCAAACTTACTAACGAGTAACAAGCTGCTTGAGCGGCATGGCAGCAACACGTGCTTGGGCCAATTGCTAGTTAAAATACGCACATTTTCACATACACGAGAATGTATATATACAAGCCGACATTCCGAAATTCCCAACGCAATCGAATCTCGAAGTCACTCTCTCTCTCTCTCTCACAGGTTCATTCACATACATACGTAGTATACGCTGCATATGTGTGTGTGTGTGTGTGTGTGTGGGCGTGGCTTTCAATTCCGCCACGCCCGCATATCCCATCACCCCATGGGTACGACTGTACCCCGTTCCACAGACCAACCGTCTCTCTTCCCTTCGTCCAAAGAGCTACCCCCTTACCCTCCTCCTAGTTACTACTTCCTTGCAATTCCACTTCCGCCCTCGCACAAGTCTAAACGTTAAGCCTCCCTCTATCAACAACGTAACTGGACGTCGATCTACTTTAAAGTTTGAACAAACAGGCCGAATTTGCCATGGCCGTGTCTCCATGTAGTAGTTGTAATGATCTCTTCCTCGTCTCTTTCATTTTCTTTGCGCTATCCATCGTTAACCCATCATCCTTCTCGCAATCTCTACCACCACCACCCCCACACCTTCTGCAAAGGAATCAGTGTGGTGGTGGTGAGAAATGCGGGATGTTCCAACACTTACCATTCCCGTTCCACTTGAGCGCTTCCTGTGGTGATGGATCGCTTTCGGACGCCTTCCGTCTCACTTGCTTGAATTCAACCTCCCTCTACCTCAACATCGGCATCCTGAGCTACCAGGTTCTCCATTTCTTCACCGACGCCGTACTAGTAGATTTCCCAAACACCTCTTATCCGTGTCGTCAGTACAATAACTTGAACTCGTTCGGTTTCGAGGCAAACGACTACTTTGGCATCTCCACTGATAATGTCGTTGGTTTGTACGATTGCGACGACTCTTCCCTCTGCAAAGCAGACTGTGTGACTGTCGTGTCATCTGGTGGTTCATGTGATCAAAATGGCAGTACTGCTGCTGGTACTAACTACCACCCTGCCTGCTGTTACCCGCTCTCGGATCGTAGCGCTTGGGGTGTTGGAGATGGCTTCTCTGTCTTTTCTCAGTTTGGATGTCGGGGATTCTCGTGTTGGGTTGTTTCTCCAGGCGGCAGTGGTTCCGGCAAGCGCGGGGTTAAGTTGGAATGGGCAATCCCCTGGAACTTAACCAAAGAAGCTTGTGCTGCAAACTCCCAAGTAGAAAACGCCACTGCAGTTACATCAGGGGTGAGGTGCCACTGTCAGGATGGATTTGCAGGGGATGGTTTTGCTCAGGGGCTTGGTTGCTCGAAATGTAAGTTTCTTTTTTGGCCTTCTACATAAACGTCGCATTCTGATTTAGGCTTGGATTCCTCTGCTATCTGTCTTATAAGAGTTTATTCTACTCCATCGAATTGCAAGCTAGCTTTGTTTGACAGTATTACAAAGTACTCAGCTATATGAGTTTATATTTCGCCATTATCTACTTGCAAAGTTAGAGAACATCAAGCATGGCAAGCCCGTTTCTGAAGTTTTTTATATTCAACTGATCGATGTGATATTGCAATTTTTTCCCTTGAACTCCCTGATTTCACAGCTTCAATGGACATGGTTGCTTAATTTCTAGTTCTAGCATTTCTTTAGTCATCCATGCTTCTCATTTTCTCAACATCCTTGCTATAGCTGAACAATTCAACGAGCTTACTAGTTCTAGATTGCCCAATGTTTGCTACCTGCTTAATTGCTCCTCTGAAAGTACCCGAATGATGTTGCCACATCCGCAGTCATTTCACTTCTTCTACAACTATCAGAATGTCTATCTGCCTCTTTAATTTTTCTCAAAGCTAGAGATTAGGAAAGGAAATGAAAAGATGTATTGCATAAATCTGTAATCTACTGATACTCTATACGGGATGTGTTGCATATTGCTAATACATATGGACATGTTCAAGTGTACGAATGTATATATTATCATGTATAAAGATTAGTCCATTCATCCAGTAATGAAGGTTCATGTAGAATCATTGCTGTACTTAAAAATAGGGGCGGTCCAGAGTCTAATTAAGCCAAGGGAAAGTAGACTAGTGTGGAATATATAAAAGGCATTTACTACCACATTTTGCTGCATTTCTCATGGTGTCTTACAAACATATAATGCACGGTGAATGGAGACATGGGTCGCTTGAATGGGAAGTTTAGTACATAGAACAAGACATCTTACTCCTTGTTTGCAAATAGGGGTAAAGATTATGCACCTAACTTCCTAAGAGTTGGGTTATGTTCTAAAATTGCTGAGGTACCACTGCATCTTGCAGGGTGCACTGATTTGCCATTTTATGTTGGTCCAAGAGATGCCACATTGTTGATGATGATCAGTAGGATATATCTCTTGTCAAGAGTTAGAAATACATATGCGTGTGTGTTGTGATCTTGCTCCTCAGTCGAGTGGGGTTTAGAATCCATTGACATGTCAATAGTAATTAACCATAACATATTCAGCTAGATATATAGTAGCTTTTTTAAAATTTTCCAATTTCAGTAACAAGCAAACATGTGGACAAACACACACACAGACGGATTCTCTCCCTTTACTTCTATCAGCTAATTAGTGAAGTGAAAAGGGTTCAATCCCATAGCGATTTTGTAAAATTTTTGTACCATAGATTGGATCATCAAAACAATGGGTATACTGAAGCAATGTCAACTTGCTGGTGCAATGAGTGATGATAACATAGTAGTATGCATCTACAAAAATCACGAGGGCGTGGTAAAGAAGATCCTCCACTAACTTATCTGAACTTTCACAGCCTGTCTCAAGGATGGAAAGGAAGCATACGGAAGTGATTGTAATGCAAAGACACATGGTAGAAGAAAAATGGAACTTCTAGCTGGTACGCCATCAAGAAATTAAACGTCTCTTTATCAGAACTTGTTGTGTGCTTGAATTTAGTTTACATGGATGAATGGGTCAACCTCCTATCACAATGCGCTGGATACTGCAATGTTAAATGAACTTCACGAGGTTTTGGTGATGCTCGTAGAGTCATTCTTTCTCTTGTTGGAAGACATCCTTGCCTTTGCAACAATTTTATATCATATACTTGACACAACTAATCACAAGTCGACACAATGTTTTTTTATCTTTTTTTTTCCGAATTGCTTTAAGAATCACCTCGTGGCAATCCTTCTACATGCAGGAGTTCTCACTTCATCTTTTCTAATTGCCTCATTGGGTGCACTTTTTTGTATGTTAAAGCGACATACTAAGTCAGGGAACAGCAGTCAAAGCACCACATTATTCCAGAAAGCTTGTAGGACTCGGTTGTTTACCTACCACGAGTTAGAAGAAGCCACTAATGGCTTCGCAAATGATCAAAAACTTGTAGATGGTACTAAGGACATTCTTTATGCTGGAGTTCTAGGCGATGGATCACATGTAGTTGTGCACAAGGTACAATGTGAGAGTGAAAGAGACCTCATTCAAGTTCTATCCCAAGTTGAGGTTCTATCAGCAGTTTCACACAAGAGTATGGCCCGCCTACTTGGATGCTCCATTGAATCTGAGTACACCCCGCTGATGGTTTATGAGTACCCTGCAAATGGTACGCTTGAGGAAAATTTGCGCCAAAGCAGAGAAAAAAAAATAGGACTCGACTGGTATAAGAGATTGAACATTGTCGCAGAAACAACGAGCCTTCTTGCATTCCTGCAGCGTGAGATATCTCCTCCAATCTTACATAATGATCTCCAATCTGGTTGTGTTCTCTTAGATGAAGACTTCTCTGTTAAAATTTCAGGGTTTGGTCTACTCTGTGCCAGCCATAGTGCTAGAACTAGTATGTATAACACATCCGAAGGTTTGAACTTTCACAGAACCGACGTTTACAACTTGGGTGTGATGCTTCTGGAGATCATTGCAGGTACCAGACCTGTGGACCTTCCAACAATAGCTTTGAAAATTAGGGGTGGGAAGGTAGAAGAAATTGTAGACCCACTTATGTATTATCACGAACAGTCAGCCTTTTTCAGAGAGCAGATAGAGAAGGTTGCAGATCTTGCTACTAGGTGCTTGTTGTTTGGTGGAGATGGAAATCTTGGCATGATAGATGTTGCTAGGGAGCTGGTGCACATCACAAAAGAAAGTGCTCGCGGTGGTAGCAGGAGGGGGCCTGCACTGGAGGAAACCTTCTCCAATTCTAGTCTCCTCCAGATGATATCAATGTCACCAGACTCTACTTACGTGCCTTAGAATATTCTTGTTTAGCCAAATTTTGTGAGCCCTCTGCTGCAAAAGGATCCTCGGTGTGTATTCGCTGCTAAATTGCTGCTTGGGGATCCACTTCTGTTTATTCACATGATACTGCTTCTAAATTCGATATGTACATCTCTTTCGATCGAACCCATGCAACTGGTTCTTCTTTTCTTCAGATTCCAGTTGTTGCTTAAGGTAAAGCACAACCCAACAACTTTATATGTGATAGTCAACGTGCAAAGTATGTTTCTCCAACTTCTACGATGAGCTATTCTTTTTATTAGCTAAAATATCAATATTTTGTCGTGAATGCACTTCTCACTGATGAATAAGCTACCAACAAACATATTAGAACATGAAATCCTTAACTATTAAATGGAGGAGCTACTTGTGGTTGTGATAGTGTTTTTATTACAGATTAAATATACTCCATCACGATATACCAGAACATTACATGCTGTTTTTACAAGATTCAGTAGTTTGTTCTTTTTTCCTTAAAAGATTGCGATTGGAAATGCCTCGTCGGGAAGCTATCGAAAAAGCTAGACATAGCCTCCTCCTGTGGTTGTATGCCTTCGTGGGAAAACCTTATTAGTTCTTTCTCGTTTCACAATTTCATATTGAAAGCAGTGACCAATGGAGGTTTAGAGCAAGTCATTTACATGAATGGGAGGACAAGCTCGATTAGACAATGCTCCTAATAAAATCATCATTCTCTTCTTTTGTTCTTGGCAATCCATATCCGGGTTATTTGCTTTTTGGCCTCCATCAACTCCGATCTCTTTCTTAATGCTCTAATCCTCCATGGCCTTTATCACAGTTTCTTTTTTCTTCAACTTGAGCATTTTCACCACTATATGTGTCCTCCTTCTCCTCTCTTTTTTTCTGCAATTTCTTCAATGCTTCTTCATTCTCTTTGCCTCCAAAATTTTCAAATTTCTCTTTTCCATCTATCATCGTCTCTTCGCATCTCTTGTCTTCAAAAGCTTGAACATCGTTAGTGAACTCATATTCTTCAACGCGTTGTACCGAATACTCATTTACAATTGGAAGCAATGACCTCAATCATATGCGAAGTGTAACTAGGAGATCTTGAATCTCCAATGCTTATCCAAATCTTTTGATGGACTACCTTCTGGTATACTAGGAGTGCATTCTATTTTTTCTTTTGTTGAACTCTCTTAGACAAGCTACCATATAGTACTTCACCGACCACATCCCACAACTTACATGGTTTGGGACACAATAGAAGGACACTCTTCATTCTCATGTAATTTGAGAGTTTCAATAAAAGGACACTTTTTTTTTTTTTTTAAGTTGAGTTGGTTAAATCCATAAAAACGCAAGCAGCGAAGTTGCACCGTAGTTGGCGAAGGAGGAATGGAATAATTGGCAATGGGCCTGCGAGAAATCTTAATTGATATTGACAAGCGGGTAATAAGGGAAGGAAGGAAGGAAAAAGACGGACAGGTTTGAAAGGCTTTTTGGCTAGCACAGCACATCAAGTGGATCTGAGCAGCTACTTAAACTCTGCTGCAGCCACCGGTAAATAGGACAGCGCCTGGCTACAATTCTTCTAACCAACACCCTTACATCTCTCTCGCTATATACATGCATGTATATAAATCTGGTCCATATCACTCTCACCCATTTCATCTGTTCCTCTCCTCGGAAGTACCATATATCTATCTAGGGAAAAGTGCATAAACCACCCTCGTGGTTTAGGTCAGTTGCAAAAAGACCCTTGCCGTTACAAAAGTTGCAAAGGGACACCTGAGGTGTCAATTTTATTGCAATCGTTAAAAATATCATCCAAATTGACAGAGCGTGATATTCACTCTCTTAAAAAGTGCGTTTAGTAGATTTTAATACTTTAAAAAGACTAAAATACCCTCCCTTTCTTTTTTCTCTCCCACTGAGGTCCCAATTTCTTCTCCAATCCAATCAATCTCTAACCCTAGCCGCCATCGCTCAACCAAAACCAGAGTCACCAACCTCATAAGCCAAACCCTAGTGCCCCATAGAGCCCCATCCACCACCACCATCCCAATTTCTGCCACCATCCAGCCGTGACCACCCACCGTGACCCTGTGCCGCCGCCGCTAGCCCTTCATCAACCCAAGCCCACTGCGCCGCCGCCACCCACTGCGAATAAGTACGCCGTCGCCACCCACCGCGAACCGTGCATCGCTAGATCCATCATCACCTACCATGACCCTGTGCCGCCGTCGCCGTTAGCCCTTCATTAACCCAAGCCAACTGCATCGCCGCCACCCACCGCGAACCGTGCATTCGCCGTCGCCACCCACCGCGAACCGTGCATCGCTAAATCCATCATCGCCCACCGCGAACCGTGCATCGCTAGATCCGGCATCTAAGCCCTCCTGTCATCACCCGAACAACTTGCGAATAAGTATCTACTTGCGTCGTAGCCTAGGCCACCCACCCCGATCTAAGCCCTCTCGTCATCACCGGAACCACTAGCACCGCCGCCAACCCTGCCACCCGCGCCGCCGCCAGACCAGTCAAACATCAAGACCATTAAAAGAAAAAAAAAACCTAGATTTACAATAGGGTTTCTATAGAGGAGCCATTATATACATGGGCAATTTAGACATTTGAGTTATTCTGTAACGGGAATCGTCTAATGCAACACTTTAGAGATTTCAGGTGTCTCTTTGCAATTTTTGTAACTTGAGGGGTCTTTTTGCAACTCGCCCAAACCACGAGGGTGGTTTATGCACTTTTCCCATCTATCTATTCAACAAAGTCTTGTTTGGATCTTCTTCTTCTTCTTCTTCTTCTTTTTGAGTTTCAGGTATTTCTTTTCTTCGGTGGACGTTACTGTTATCTCTTGGCAACCAATGTTTAAATACTAATCATTAAGCAATCACTATGGTTCCTCACGGCAAGCAACTTCCAACAAAGTAATATATTATTAACTGGATGGTGTTCAAGTTCGGCAGATCTTATAGGTCACTGAGGTCCTAATCTCCTTTTTCTTTTCTCTTTTTTCGACTCTGTGTATGTGTGTGTGTGTGGGGTGTGGGGGGGCTGGGGAGGAAGGCAAGCGTTATAAGCTCCTTTATGTTTTTGAGCCTTTTGAGATTAACCCTGGGAAGTCCTTGGCCAGCAGATAGAATGACGAAATAATTCTAAACTGGGTTGCCACCATTATTATCAGGACCAGAAATGAGTGGCAATGCAGATGGAAGTGAAGGCCAAGAAAGTCGATCTCGCCGGGCAGCTTCCCGCCTGAATCCTTTCATCGTTGTCGAAAAACCGGTTGCTGCACATCCTTGGCATGATCTTGAAATCGGTACTGACGTTACGATTAACATTCATCGTATTTTACTTCGCTTGATCCAAGCAGAATACGTGCACCTGGACTGGATGCTAATAATTAATCTACTGCATGTAGGACCTGAAGCCTTTAGCCTCCCACGTGTTTAACTGCGTAAGGCTCCGTTCCTACCATTAGTTCATGTGGTATAAAGCCACACACCGGAAATATGGCCTTGCCTCCATCAATGGGATTATTACTCGGATTCTCGCAGTCTTCTTTCAGAAGTCCCTAAATTTTTAAACTATTCTTCGAGTGGTGCAGGTCGTCGAGATAACCAAAGGTAGCAAGGTCAAATATGAACTTGACAAAAAGACAAGACTTATCAAGGTATGTGCTAATTGAGAACCATTTCTTTCTCTATATTATTAGTAATTTAAAGTATTGTAAAAAGAAGTATGTGGTTTTATTTAACAAGTTTAGGTAATGATTTGGTAAGCTTTACCTTTCATAGGTACTCATTTAGTACGTTTTACTTTTGCTACGTTTTGCTTTTCGTCAAGATCTGCCATCACACAACCCAAAACGCCAAATCCGAGCATAGCACACATTGATATTTAAAACACACACACACA
Organism: Escallonia rubra; assembly: GCA_033065855.1. NCBI lineage: Eukaryota > Viridiplantae > Streptophyta > Magnoliopsida > Escalloniales > Escalloniaceae > Escallonia > Escallonia rubra. The sequence continues at coordinate 8,444 of JAVXUO010000341.1, forward strand.
CATAAAACACACATTCTTTCAGCTAAAACACCATATATGTCATTAGGTCAACGATTTCTCAACAGTACAAAGGAATTAGATTTGATGTTCTGATGTTGTTCTTCCTAAACAAAGCCAAATCTACAAATTACAGTCCATCTTCAACAACATTCTTCCCATTCCCACTCACTACTGGTATCAATATTTAGCTCATGTCAGTGCAAGTAATTCCACATTTTTCACTTTTGCAAAGTGAAAAATCGCGATTCGTAAAAGGGCAAAGTACTGGGTTTCTAGCTGTTTCCACAGCTCGAAAAATTGGGCTTTGCAACACTTACCCCACTGTTACCGCAGTTTCAAAATCGCCTCCCAGGGTTTCGAGTTGTTCAAGACGTCACAGATCTTACCCTTTTCGTGCAGTGACACAAATGGGTATGCATGGTCTGTGTTCTATTTGCGCTGCTATAGATGGATGAAATGCATGTCTCTGTTGTATTTGTGCTGCAATCGATGGATGAGAACACACATTTTGGTGGGAATTAAAATGGGAAAGAGGAGAGAGGAAAGTTGATAGTGTTTTTAGAGGGAAATTATGAAAATGACCTTGGGAACATAAACTATAGGTAAGGGAAAAGGACGACCCACGTGGCCATGTGGACAGGCTTTATGTCTTTTTTTTGCATAATGGCATGCATCCAGCAGGAATTGAACCTAAGAATTTTCCAATTATGAGTTGGGCGCTTTAACCATTCAGCCATGTATGTTATCAGGGGGTTAGGTGTTTTATCCCCTAGTTATTGGCAGAGCTTTCCCACCATAATCATCACATCCCCTTCTTCTCTGCTATGTGGTTTTTCCCTCCGCCTTTGGTTAGAGTGGCTCGCTTTTTGTAGATAGTTATTTTGTGGGTTGTTGTTACATGTTTTCGTTGGGCTGGGGTTGTTTTGGAGGAATTGATGTGTTTGGTGGTGGTGGATGTTGGATAGCTCTTGAGCTGGTTCGGTATATGTTCGACAGTGATAAGTCCCTCCGACTCGTGGGCCTCCTATGGAGTTTGGAACACAGCAGGAGCTGTGCTGCAGGATATATGTAACCTAATCGTTTGCAACATTCAAGCACCGACTTAAGCTGCAGGATATGTACCCTAATTAAGCTGCAAACTAATTCGCTTCATTGCATTGCTTACCAGATGCACATAAATGCTTAAATAAAACATCTAAGGTTGCTTGAGAAGCCAATTATGTGAGGTTCATGCTGCCCAAACAATGTAGAAAACCAGCCCTTAACTTTGTGATTGGCCTACTCTCCGTTGAAACAATAATCTTCCTTGTTCCCTAATATTAAAGGCAGACCAGCATGATACTCAAAACAATTAAAATGGCACTGCCCCTGAAACAACGGTGAAATGGTAAGAGCGTCAACAAGACAGACAACCCCCACCAATTTAATCTCTTTCACTTGTTTGGCACCATGAACCTCCTCCTTCAACACACCATACAATACCGAACTAAATTTCTAACCTAGAACAGTGTGACATAGCCCTAACCTATTGGAGTCTGTATACCGCAGTATATCTTCTGTAACCTTTACTCGGGCACCAACACAGATTTGACAGTCGCAAAGATAAGACTACAAAAAACTGCTTATGGACATCTATCATGCATACCATTTATTTAAAAGCTCCAACAGAAGAACTGCAGCCGAGTCTTTTGCTTTCTTGACACTTGGCATAGGCTCTCCCACGCATTCATCTGTCCATCCCTTGTCAGAAGTATTTACTCGAACTGCAAATGTAAACCTTTTGGCATGCGCAGGGCCACCCTCATTCACACACCTACAGACAACATAAAGCGTAACATTAATACTCATCCAGCCAAATCAAATGCATTTCAACACTTTACCTGATCACTTCAATTTATTTAAGTTCTCATTTATATATCGATAATTAAACAAAATATCAAGTTTATCCAGATATATACCGATACAACGGCATCGGCCAATTTCTACGCAAGCATATGTCATTCAAGGTCTGCCTCGTGAATGTTTGGGTACCGTTCTTCTTCTTCTTCCCGTCCTCATCTTCCCTCTCCTTAGCTTCAGCTGTTTCTTTCTCTTTCAAAGCAGCAAGTGCATTCCTAGCAGCTAATTTTTGTGCCATTTTCTTTTGTGGATTTTGGGCAGTCCCAACCTGAACACCTTCAATGTACACTTCAACAGTAGCCAAGTTGCCAATTCGAGTGGCTTTGTACTCTAGGCCTTCAGCCTGTTGCTGGCAGCGTTCCTGCAGTTCCCGTACTGGATGCATTGGGAGCGTGTCTGGGGTGACCATTGGATGCATTAGAGGTTGGAAGACCTGAATTCACAGCAAAAATAACAGAACTGGATTTAGAGCTTATCCATCATCCGCAACCCAGTGAGGTATTAGAGGAGCAAAATAACAAAACCCCAAAGCTAAAAACCAACCACGTTCGTTAACAAAAACTGACCTTCCAAACAGCTTGAGTATCGCGTCCACTGTCTAGGAAGATGGCACCAGCAATTGATTCAACAATATCACCAAGGACTTTTGGAGCTTTGCAATCACCTAAACCAAAAGAGTTGAACCCCGGTTTCAAAGACTCAATCTGGACCTCCTTCACAAAGTCCCTGATCTAAGAATGACAGCAAATATAAGAAAAAGAAGCAAAAAGAGAAATCAGAAAAACTCGCGATGAAGAACAATTCCCCCCTGTAAACACCAGTGCCACAGAACTTCAAAATACACCAAGTCTAACCTGCTTTTCAAGGGCACTCGAACCATGTCGAAGGTGCACATGAAGTTTATGATTAACAGCAACCCGTGCAAAGTTTTCATTGTTCACAGCAGCAGCTCGCAAATCAGTCAAACGGCCTGGGGGCAGATCTGTGTATGTAAAGAATAAGTGCCTTGTGATCAAATGATCCAGGACCGCATCACCAACAAACTCCAACCGCTGGTAACATGACACTCCAGAAGATGGCCGCGAAGCATGAGTAATAGCTTCTATCAATAACCCCCTGTCACGGAAATTGATATTTAGGGCACCTTCTAAAGCATCAAAGTTGACACTCCGAAGTACATTGTCAGGAACATTACTAGGCCTGGTAGAGAACTCTATCTCTTCGGGATCAAAATCTACATGAATCCCACTCCATTTCATGAGATGGTTCGCAGCATTTTTCCCACCTTCAACATAATACGTTCCAATCAGTGCTTCAACAACATCCGCTAGTGTCTTGCTAGAGAGGACCCGGTAAGAACTCAAATCACTCTCAAGCTCACCATCTTCCATAGCATCATCTTCATACCGGTCATCAGGGTGATCAATTCCAGGAAAAGTCTCACTTTTTGTTTTTTCTTGATCAAACAAGGATGTTTCTGCTTCCTTAGTATCCTCATCAAAGACAGGCAGCACTCCAGGAGCTGCCCATCTAGATGGAGCAAACCGATCTGCTTGGATATAGGATTGGAGTCCCTTATTTAGTGCAAACTGGTATAAAACCATGTTACTCACCATTTGCTGCCTCATCCTTGTGAGCTGACCTTCATGCTTCTGGGGATATTTGAGAAAAAGATATCGACTAACAACCCATTTGAGGTAGGCATCTCCAAGAAGCTCGGCTCTTTCATAGCAGAAAGTCTCCTGGCATGAAGCAGCAGTCAAGGCTTCCAAAACCTGTAAAGAAGGGGCTCAAACATCAAATTATATGCCGATAACATTTGAAAATAACAGACAGGAAAATTATCACACTTTTGAAGCAGGAACAGGGTAGTTAATTATATCCTTAAGCTGAACTGCAAGCAACATGCTTTCAACTCTCCTCATTATAGAGGGCAACCGTTGGGCGCCTCGAACTAGTGATCCGGGAAGCGGATGAACGAAACAGAGCTCAGGAGGAAGGAAAACATAATAAGTTTTGTCAAGTGTCTCTTCAGATTCCGCTTCAAGAGCTGCAAAGGCAAAACTTCAAAAATTATTTCCAAAAGTTATATGAAGTGAAGCTCAGTAGTTTCGAGAGAGGGAAAAAGAAGAAGAAGATACAAGACCTTCTGAATGCTCGAACCGTGGGGAAAGCAGATTCTTGCAATACGAAACACCACGGCCCCTTATTAAAGGTTGCTGCTTGTAGATCAAATCGACTCCATACCTGTTTGTAATAAAGACTGAATAGCCAAATGCACCATTGATGTGTTTGAAGAAACAGATAACTATGCCAATCTCAAAGGAATCATAAACTACTAACAATGGGAATTTAAGGGAATATATTCCCAGCTGAAAGCAGTTAAAATCATCCTTCAAAGACCGTGATAAGCTTTCTCTTCTTCAAGCACAACAATCAAGGTGCATTAAAGCTTATCCAGTCCTTGCATCAAACTGACTGTTAGCACTGGAATGAAGGTCGACGTTCAAATTAAGGATCCCATCCCCCCACCCACCCCCACCCCCACAAGAAAAAAAACTACACCACCACCACGTAAGGGGAAGAATATGCTTATTTAAAATGAAGATGAAGCTCATACTTTTGCTTGTAGTAATCAGCATATGAGCTGTACTCCAAAGGACCAAGATAGCCTTCTTTCCTTGGGAATGAATTATCTGCACTCATATCATAGCGTATACAGTCCACATAAAACCTCTTCCCAGAATGAGCAGCTGTAACAATTTTTCCCAATAAATCTTCCGCACTTGCACAAGAATCGGCCATCATCAATTTGCCTTTGTTCAAATCCATGTCATTTGTCATTTCAGTAGCATCCCTATAAGGAACCAATCCAGATGCTTTCACAACATCAAACTGTGCGATAGCTCCTCTAATACCATACGTAGGATGGGCTTTTTGTCCAAATGCCATGCCATGACGTAATTTCCCAAATCCATACTCCCTTCGGTCTCCACCCAGTGTCCTCTCATTTGTGCCAAGGTAAACATCTGGACGCGGTCGCTGAAGGGGATTGCTCCATGCAACTGTTTTAGTTATTTTTTCAACTAGATCCCAATCAATTTCTCTTATGGGGACCAGTGATTTATTGCCAACAATGGGGACAAATAAATATGCCTTCGCAGCATCCCAAGGTGTGGTGGACGGTTCAACATCCACATCAAGTACGATGCTCATCAGTCTTACATGAAAGCTCTTAAGGGATGCTAACTGCAAGTAAGCATAAGTCAAGAGTTTGGTGAAGCAGATAACTATAAGCTAGATGTAACAACATAAAGATTTGATTTAGTAAACTAGTTACGAAGATGAACAAAACTAACCTGGCTTTCAGTTATTTCTACAGATCCTTGGAAGACAAGAGATGCCTTTGACATCATGGTTCGGGCAATAAAGAGATCCATTGACATCGATAACACCTATTGACAATAGGAGAGGTCAGATAGTTTTCGATCATATAATGATACCAAAGATGCACCAGAAGATACCTCTGCATCCAGCTCGTTGCCCAAAAGTACTGCGAAGTCCGAAACTTGAGTCAAGAATGGATCTTTTGAGGACCCAACATATGTGCATTTAACAGCATACATATACAGATGAAACAATTTGGAGTCGTTACAGCCATCTTTTCCAGATAAAATCCAGTCTCCCTGCCAAAGAGAGTTAAAACAAAGTTCATGTTAGATCCCAAAAGACCAAGGTCAGCAGAAAACACTCATGACTAGTTTGAAAACACATTTGACACTATAAAGCTCAATAATCTTGCATTGCTATGCACAGTTAACAATGATCTAATGTTTAATCCTAATAATGTCACTAAATCAAGAAATGATATTTATAATTGATGTGCTGACAACTTAATGATCGAGTATCACGCAAACAACTCTGAGAAATCTTAGGTGTTTCTTGTTCTTATTAGAATTTTATGTATTGTGGAATGCAATTAGTGTATACTGAGTATGCATAGAGAGTGAACCAAATTGAATAGATTGCCAGTCATTCACCAACAAAAACCTTGACCAACATCACTCCTCTGGCAGAAAAAGAGAGTAATAACGGGGGGGGGGGGGGGGGTGGTGAACAGAATCAGCAAAATAGAATATATTTGAGGTTAGTTGCTGGCTTACTGTTCTTTAAATGCTAAACCAAAAGAAAAGCTCGAGAACTACCTGGAGAATATTAGCAACACCTTCAGGATAGAATTCCCTATGTCTAGCGGTCCCAGGGAGTGGATCTCCCTCGTCACTCTGATCAGTTTTTTCGCGTTCTCCTGCACTTCCCTTATCTGGCAAGAGCATGTCAGTAAATGCCCCCATCTCATGAAGCTTCTTGCAAGCAGCCAAACAAACAGCCTGCACAGTAAAGAGTTGATGAAACAAGTTTCTTGAATGGTGTTAAAAGAAGCTAAAAGAATTAAAATTGCGGTGCCACCGTGCCTGTTGAGCAAGGCGCATTGAACCGCATACAGGGCCCTCGAGTTTTTCAAATGGTGCATTACAGGGGAGTTGAAGCCTGCATGAATATTCGATGGGGCCTCCTGGCTTCTCATGACGCTCCATGATAAACTCAGGATGCAGTATGGAATACCTGAAATCAGAAACATGAATCAACATAGAAGTTAAAATGTTACACCACAGTTATCGTCGTACAAGAGCAGAACTTGATAAGAATCTAGTAGTAATAGCACCTGTCACTGGGTAGTTGGGAGCAGTAGAAATGGATCAGGCCAACAGCAGAATTTAAGCTCACAACAGCACCAGTTGACTCTACCTGGTACATTGTACCAGGAGTAGCCACCGCAGAAATTAACCGTGAGGTACCCTTAAGATGAGTAAGGTCGGTTCTCTCAATTGCTTCTTTCCGCAGTGTCTCTTCACTGTTCCTGGCGTTCCTTAAGAACGCTTCATGTGACAAATTTCCCCTAGATGAGGATTAAATAACTTCAGTTAACTGATTTATTACACAATCAACACTAATGAACTAATCACACTCAACATAGGCACCTCTCAGCCATCAATATGTAATCTGAACCAGGCTTTCTAGCACGACCCCTCGATTGAATGTATGCAAGAACAGTTTTAGCAAGATCAAAACGGATGACAACATTGCATTGCCGTATATCAAGCCCTTCCTCGGCAACACTGGTGGCAACTAACAATGTCACCTACAGCAAGATCCAATTGATTAGAAGGATTAGAGATGCAGGGTCCTATGAAGTAGAGTTACAAGCTTGTCACAAAAACATACACGGCCATCTCGGAATTTGGAAATTGTATCCTGCATTTGGCCTGCACGCATTTCTTGACTATTATTGTGCCCAATCAAACTCGCTGACTTGACAAAACTTAGGGAAGGAAGCTCAGCAAAGACCTGAATGTTTGGCAAAATTACATCCTACAGTGAATTACTAGCAAACAGATAATAAAACCTGTAGAAAGTAAAAATGAGCAAATCGAACCTTTGGAAGAACTAAGGCAGCCACAACTCGCTCGACAAAGATGATAGCACGAAAATCCTGCGTGTGCTGATACTTGAGAAGTATTTTGACCAGTGACTGAACCTTTGGGGTCACTTTTCCATCAGCCACAGCAGCTCCAATAATAACATCAACATGCTCTCCACCAGAGACGACTGTATTGTACAAGTATACAAGCCATAAAAAAATGCTATAGCAAAAGCAATACTAATCTCATAATCTACAAGAAAACCACAGGCCATCTTCAACATAAAAATTGACAAACACAAAGCAATTTACTCAACCACATGAGACTAAAATGACACTGTTTACTAGCACCAACTAGCAATGATTTTGATACTAAACACCATTCACGGGACCACAGAGTACCAATTAGCACAAAATGCTAAAAACTGGTATACCTGGACCACACAGAGTAGCCCAGCCACAAGGGCCAACTCCAGCTACTTCCTTAAGACTCTTTTTATAGTTCTTAAAACTCTTTTCCAGACCTTATTAGAGCATCAACACGGTCAACAGCATGTTCAACATCTTCCGTCTTAGAAGATCTCCCTATGCCAATTATATGGGCAAAGTAGGATGTTGAATGCAAACGAGAGTGTCTACACAACATGGCAAGGTATTTACATAGGACACAGCTCAGACTTTCAGACACAATCGCCATCTATACAGTGACTTATTTAAAGATAGACGTAAGATCTCCGATGACTAATAAGAAATCTTTGTTATGGTTTGCAGAAACTGAAAGCTTCACCTACGGCAGTTGCAACAAGCTAGATGAAGGTCTCTCTGGTTACTTACTGTGGCGTACCAATGGTTTGCACAAATCTTCTAAAAATGTTTTTCCACACCATTAAGCCATCAATCACAAGAAAGGATTAGAGTTTCTTGCATCACACTAGCCACTCAAATTATGATGAATAGGAGGTTAATTTTGCATGTTTGGGAGCGAAAGTTGTGTTCTGTTGGAGCCACCATTCAGTTATCGAGGTTTGGTCACTGCTGGGACTGCTGTAACTCTCAGTTCAACTCGTCAAAACACATGAAGTTGGGTTTAACCCTTCAAGAACCTACCATACTCCCCTTTTAAAAAAGTAGTAGTTCAGAACTGATAATACTTTAAAAAGATATTACCATATACATATATAACTTTACCCTTCCCTGACAACATTTTTTCTCTGTATCTATGTCTCACCTATATATTCGAACGCTTTTTCATTGCTTCATAATTACAGTATAATCGTCTATTTGAAAATGAATAGAATAAAAATAGATGAAATAGACTGTTTATGGCTATTTATATATTACTAGAGCACCAGCTTATCTTCAGAGCGATTAGCTTGTAAAGCCAAATTACATACACATGCACACATATTCAACACATTCTACTTTTTGTTGATTCAGTTTTCATTAACTTTTGCAACAAGATAAGAATCTTGCTGTATTTCCAACCTTTACTTCAGTAGATCACTATGTTATCATAGACTTTACTATCTGACCAATAATTATAGGGAACTATCAAACAATCCCTTCTCAGTAACAATAAAACAGGGGGAGGGAAGCAAGTGCTTTTATTCATCTCTTCCAGTCAAACTATTTTCATAATCTAACTAATCTGCAGGTGATTATTTGCGTTCAACTTTTTGTCTGTGAAGATCCAAAATCTGATGAAACCTCCATAGGTGGTTGAACAAGGATTTATGGACGTGAACTTCAGATCAAACGAACCAACGACGAGATGAAATCATACGTGTGACACAGATATTTTTTCTAGTTTTTTGTAATTTGTGAAGCTTCCATTTCTAGATTACATTATTTTATGGTAAAATGAATCAATTAAAAAGCGCCAAGGGGTAGACTTTTGTAATTGTGAAGCTTCATTTGCTAGATTATATTCTCTTATGGTAAACGGAATGAATTTAAAAAGAGCCAACTGGCGTGTAACTAAACCCTTTAAATGCAAATTTTCTATGACAAACAAAACCTTCAGAATATTTAAGTCATTATAACTCAAACTTCAGATGCATTAATTCCCGTTATCACCAGCCACTACCCTCAACACTACTACATAAGTGTGCTCTATGTTGATGGCAGCCTATATGAATAACTGTGGCCAGCCATGACCTTGTAGTTGTTCATTGCTTTCCATTGGCAAAAGTATGTGTTTGAAGTAGCTAAGTGTTGCACCTTTTTTTCCCCATGACAGTTTAGTGGTGGTGGTTTGTGCTTTGCACCCACAGCTACCACCATCACCTCAGGGACAGAAATTAAACAAAACCTCCACACGCACTCATCATCATCACCTCACTATGCAGCCGTACCAACAAATTGCGCATACCTACTTGTATATCTCTCCTTCACCAATATAATGGTTGTAAGAAAAACATACAGATGTGTCTATATCAGCAAACATATTGTAAATTATGTCTCTACTAATATCATTGAGGCTATGTTCAGATAGCCTTCTCATCGTCTTCGTCTTTGCGTTAATCCTTCTGTTTTACTGTTTTCAAAATCTCAAACTATTCACCAATTCATTTTTAAAAAGATGCGTGTCGGAACAAAGCATCCAAACATATATATCTTCAAAAAGCTTCTATGAAATAGTTTCCGAGTAGATTTAACTACTTCATATCTTAAGAAATGGTATCAAAGCCTAACAAAAAGGTACCCAAGCAATGTTATTTTAAGTTTTCATCTTTCCTGAAATGCATGAAGACAAAAATGAAAACAATGAAACAGCAGCCTAAACGTATTTCTCTGAACTTTCCCTAGTTGCAGGAGTTGATTGAGAAAACAGGGCGGGTGGCCTCCCTCCCTCTCTCCCCACCCGATTCTGCAACCTGTAGCACACCACACACTAAGGAAATTGAAGATAATAGTTAAAGGATATACTGAATCCGCGTGCCTGATCCATGACAGAAGTGGTGGCTCGATCTCTCTGTCTCCACCCAATTCCGCAAGCTGTAGCACGCCACACTAAGAGGAATTTGAAGATAGCTGTTTACGCTTTTACAGAAGCCACGATTGGTGCCTACTTGCAATTGGTGCTCCACAATGGAAGTGGTCAGACTCACCAACTTAATGTTTTCTTATATGACTCACCTAAAACCCTCGCCCCTCAGAGTTCTGCAAATTGGTCCTGTGACTCAGAACCTGCCACTCCCCCACACTAGTCCTCTTAAGTCTAGCTACCCAAATTCCAAAAAATTTGAATACCAGATTATCGTGTAATTGATTTAGTATGAAGAAGTCTGAGGCATTACCTCCCAACACCTATTTATATCAAAACTGAAGGTACGGGAAGTCTTGCCCCCTGCTCCTTGTTGTATATCTTAGAGCAACTCATAAGCTGTCCTTTCTTCCTAATCCTGCAGGACTCAATTCTGCCTCGCCGCATGCCATGGAGTTTCTTTTCCACAATACTCTCCTTTTCTTCCCTTTTTCTTTATAGAGAATATTATGCAATCTTATCTTATCATAAAAGACGCTCCTCCCAGCATGGTAATTTCAAACAATTTCAGATTCTCCACATTGACAACAAAATAAATCTGCATGAACTGGCAGATCAAGTTGCAACGCCTTCTCCCATATCTCATTGGTGTTATCTTCCTACTTTCTCCCTTCAGACGTTCTTTGCTGAGTTGAAACCACACATATCTCATACTTCAGCACACGCTGATCATGTCTGTCCTTGTAACACTGTTCTGGCTGCCGTACTGAACTTCAACCACAAGCATTTTCTTCCTCTTCTTTACCAGTCAGTTCTTGATTGCACGGTAAAATAGATACCTAAAGAACTTCGTGGAAGAAGGTACATTGCTCTTGAATCTTGATTCCTCTTCTTTACGGGCCAGCTCCGACGCCAACCGATTCCCTAAGAGGACAAAAGCACCTCCCTAGATAGCTCACATGGGCTGGTGTGCTTCCTTCAAGAAAAAATAACTCTAGATTACTTGTAGAAGGTGAAGAAGATCATTGTTAATGGTTGCTGCCTGTGCCTCAGGTTCCTTCTTATCTTTGGAGTTCTTGAGTTATGCTTAGAAGATTAGAGATGTGCTGCGCAGCTGGTCCCAAAAAAGTGTTTCATAATCAATCCGCAAGAATAGAATAATTGCACCACTATGTCTCTTGTGGGGTATATGGCTGGAGAGTATTAGAGAGGATCAAGCATCATTTTGAAGGTTTTGTCAGTTGCACGTTAGACGTGAAACAGCTATTTTTTACCTTTTCTTTCTTAGAATTCTAGTTCAGAATTGGTCTATTTAGATTCTTTATTAGAGTTTATTGTCCATCACATCTAATTTTTCGATTTTAAGGGCCTTCTCTGTTTGCTCTTGTATACTTAGTCATAAGTTTGCCCCTGTGGCTGCTTCTTACTGGAAGACGTGAATTTTCACAAATCAGACATAAAACTCATACTCCTCAAAGGATTGAAAAACTCTATATCCTCGAAGTTGTATAAGGAAGAGTTAGACTCAAAACATTACTACTGCTACATGGACTACAAATCCTACAACCCTAATAGTGTGGGAAGAGAGATTTACTGCAACCCAATTGTATATCTAACTAGACTAGAAAACCTGCAGTCCAATTAGTCCTTGGATAATTGTCAATTCCATGATGTGAACTGACTAAGCGTATCTGCTACGGGTAGCCTACCCTAGTAACGTGGGAAAGAGGGATTCACTTCAAACCAGATGTATATCTAACTAGACTAGAAAACCTGCAGTCCAATTAGTCCTTGGATAATTGTCAATTCCATGATGCGAACTGACTAAGCATATCTGCTACGTATAACCTACCCAGAAAATTGGGACACCATGTTCCCACCACTCCTTCCTAATCCGGTTTTAAGGGAGAGAAAGTGAGGGAATGTTTAGTCCAAAAAAGTGTTGCATTTAAGGGCTAGTTATGGTAAGTTAACAGGACATCATATGTTTAGTCCAAAAGAGTGTTGCAGCACCGAAAATTCTGATGTTCTAAAGAATGCTGTGTCCAGTGTCACCGTCATTATCCATGTCCTACAGACAACGCTGGACAAGAAGCGAGTAAAAAGGGGGGGAGACCTTGCAGCATCACACCACTCCAAAGAAATAAAGATGAAATATAGAACTCTGGAGTCGCACCACTCATCGTCACAGCAGAGACTTAAGGAAGAATATATTCCCCAAATCTAAAAACGCGAAAATGGTATTTTCACACAACCAGACCAAGATGTGCGGAAATGTGCGTTTTTTTTTTTTGTTAAATCACAAACAGCTGCTGATAAAAATACTCTATATGGTTGGCGAGGCTGCCCTCTATAGCAATTAAGGCAACTAAAGTTAAGTCTAGGCTCAAGAGTTTGCTAAATCAATCATTAGAAAGAAGAAGCTACGTCCCTAGAGAAAAGACCATTTTATGCAACTCAAGACAGATCAAGCCATTTTAAAAGTTAACATAGCGTAGTTAGTCACCAACTACAGCAATTAACTCAAATGGTCAACAAAAAAGTACTCACCGTGACTGTCAGGAAGCTCTCCCTCCTCTATCTCGTCGAGGCCACTTCCATTCTTAACACAGTCATTATTTGCTTCAAAAGTTATTGAACTATTTCCTGAAACAGCTCCTTCTGATAATTGGCATTGTAATAGAGAGACAACCTTGTTCAAGTAGGATTCTTGAAACTTGACATCAAGCTGGTAATTTGCCCTCTCATCGTTTTGTAAAGCTGTCAAAAATGATTGTGCAACCTGCAAAAGAAACAGGCTGAGGAAACAACACCGCAGACGACCAACCAGAGGAGACAGACAGGTGAAGAGGGTGATATACAACTATGTCCTGTACAGTACCTTGTAGGCGCACCATTGCCCCAGTTCACCAAGTGCATAATTTATAGCCCTAAGCTTTTGAATCAAATTAGCAGCTCCATCACTTTCTGTTCTTTCAGAAACACCATAAACTTGGCGCAGCTCTTCCTTGGCCCCAGCATCTCTTGCTCCCATAAATTGCCATTTACTTCTTCTGGAACTTGACTGCGCAGCTTCTTCAACTGCTACTTCCATTTGTTTTATTTGTTCGTGGAGGGACCATAAACTAGCTGCTTTGTCATACTCGACCACAATTTCTGAGGGCATTGGTACATGTTTCTCGAGCTCCTTACGGTCTTTTATTGTACAAACTTCGGAATCTAGTTTAGTTTCAAGATTACGAATCTTTATTGCACAGTCAACTTGGCTGGAAACACCTGCATAATTCAAAAGTACGATAAATTTCATGCAACAAAATTACTTATCAAAAGAGTGTAACACTAAAGAAAGGAAAGAAGTAATCATGACTACATCGATCCCTATCAGGAGATGCTTCTTCCAGGGATATCATTAGCTTCAAAAGAAAAGGAAACTGACTTGGAAAAAAAAAAAAAAAATAAGGTCCCCACGAATGCCAATTAAGAAAGAACAATTACCCTTTAAGTTAACAGGGGAAGCAGTCATTCCAAAAACAGATGGCCTCTTCTCCTTTGCTGTCGTATGATAGAACTCGGACATCACCAAAGAATACGGATGTTTCTTCACAGCATGATGACACTCATCCAGAATAAGGAGATTTATTGCTTCCATCTTTATTATGCTGTGTCTCAGAATGTTCAGAAGAATCTGAGCTGTCATCACTAACACCTGCAGGTGTGAGGAAGTAGTTGCTGTTACATGAAATACAAGCATCCCATACTTAATCACAAACCAACCTCCAACTCAGCAGGGACTTTCGCTTTCTGTTTGTATTGAAAGAAAGGTGGCAGCCACCATAGATTTAAGATTAATTGTTTAACTGTGATTATACAGGCATTTATTGTAGCTTTAGAATAACAAACAACCCGTACAAGAATGGCAAGTACGCGACCTTTGCTATTTTAATGTAGTACTTTAATGAAGCGAAAGAATCTCCCAATGTGAAGTCTAAAAGTAAAAACATGTATCAAGACAAGCATTTTAGAAGCAGGCAGCAGCAGGTGCGAGGTGCACAACAACCAAAAAAACTCGAACTCTGGCTTTCTGCGTCCAGTGCATCCATGGGTTTACATGTACTGTGAGCAGATTTTTTGGCAAGTAATGCAGCTATAGGCAAAAACTGCCTATAAGGCTGCTAGGGGTTAGTATTGCTTGCTTGGGCTATATTTGTCACTTGCATGATTCCAAGATTGGCAGAAAATTTTATGCTCGATTGTTCCTATTTATTTCCGTGTAAAGGTAAAATTTTGCAGATGAAGAATTGTCTTCATGGCTCTTATAATCTTCTATCTCGTAGGGGAGACTGTGCACGCTTTATTGTAGCCTTCTTGTATTCTCCCAGTGTACATGTGAAGCATCTTACTTTGATATACACTAAGGTATTTTTACAGTAGAGACATAAAGAGTTTGACATATGGGTTTGTTGTATAAAGCGAGAGTCTTCAGAAATAGATTATTTAAGCATTTCCCTGTTCCTCTCTCCTTTTTGAGAATCAAGCTGTCACATAAGTAACTTTTCCGGGTCCACATACACCACACTACGTACGTCAAGTATGCCACTGATATGTACTAAATTGCAGGAAAAAATCATAAACAAGAAGTGTATCAATATTTCTTCATACTTTCCCCTCGTCGTCATTGCAAGGGGGAGAAGATAATCTCCGTCGGAGAAGAGCAACCCAACACATTCTATAGCTATTATTTTTTAACCATTGACTCCCTCTGTCTACATGACTCAACACACCATTTAAGGTGAGATATATGACAGCAATTAATACCACTTCCATTTAAACCACGATTAACGGCATGCGCTAGACCAATTTTTTGTGGTTGGAATGAGTAATGCTTAAAACGGCATGATATAGACACAAAAACGATATTAACCAATGAAAAACTTCAAGGGACTAATTTGTAGATGGAGACACTATCCACCGACACCATTACTAATGTCACCTTGAGTCCATAACCTTCCGTGTCAGACTTATGAAAACGTAATAAGTGCGCCCAATCTGGTAATTTGGCATATATTTGGCATCATGCAAAATTAAAGTTTCGCAGCATGCACTAAGTTGGGTGATTTTTCCTAAGTAAATCAACATGCTAATATTGCAATCCTAAGTTTAATTTCTTGCAGCTATACTACAACTTACATTAAAAACCTGTATGGCTCGTCTTTAACCAATATAGCAAGGAATATGTACTTGGTAAACTTGGTTAAAAGAAGTATGCCGGTAAAATTTTAGAAAGAATCTTGGTCCCTATTTGTGATCTTTGAGTTATTCAGGACTTTTCTTCTTCAATGTTGAACTTCTTGAGTGCAGTTTTTCGACAATGTACTCCAGCTTTGTTGGAAACGCCAAGTGCTTGTAAATATTATTCACAAAAAATTGCCAATGAAGGGGGTGAAACCCATTTACAAAAGGTACATATTCAGCAAGAGGAGCACAGCCAGAAGCTGTCCACAAAAGATAAGGAGGCTTCATTGGATCTTAATCATCCTCAGCCCAGCTGCGAAGAGTGAAAAAAAAAAAAATTAACCTTCAACTGCGATTAGGATACCTCCAACCCCTCAAAAGCTCTACTGTTTCTTCCTTCCAAATGCACCAAAACAGACAAAAGAGAATCAACTGCCAAAATACCCTACGCCTCCTTATTCAGGACACAGACCAGCTTCAAAAAAATTCCAAAACAGAACCTGGCATCACCCAGCTCAGGACCAAATGATTGAAAACCAAACTCAAGCAAATGGACAATGCAAAAGAAGATGGACCACAGATTCGCCGGCTTGTTTCCACACGAAGCACCAACTGAAGTATATTATCCTTCGCTTTTGTAAATTATCCCCTGTCAAAAGACCAATTCTAGCTGCTTACAAGAGAAAAAACAGACTCTGGGGGGAGCCGACAACCTCCAAATGGTCTTTCAAGGGAAAGAAGAATCAACACCAGTCTTCAGAATTGAATAAACTTGGTCAAAAGAAGTTAGTTTGGTCAAAAGAAGTGTGCGGTGAATGAACTTCACCAAATATATGTCCTTATGACTTGCTTTCCAGACCACCCTATCATCCTCCCCTCTTCGCACCTTTAAAGAATAAAGTAGCCCCAAGAAGGCAGAAACTGAATCCATATCCCAGTCCTGAAAATTTCTCCTAAAAATGGGATTCCAAGAGAGACTATGCTCCAGAAGAACTCACCTCCGCCACTCGCGATTGCGGGCTATATGAAATAAATTATTTCTTTAAAAGTATTGAGGCTAGTAAATTAATCTGGTACCTAAGCAAAATTAATAGAAAGTTTGATACAGCTGTCACCCTTATGAACAGATGTCACTAAAAGGAAACAGAACTCATGTATTAAAACCCCATATCGGCAACAGAGCTCTACAAAGCGGACTTGCACGGCTGCCAGACACTACCGTCGCTGCTGATGCCGGACACCCCTCTCGCTGCTGCTGCCTCAGATCTCCGGTAGGTGTTGTTCCTTTTCCTTCATCTTATCCCTCCCTTCTCTTTCTTCTTCTTACTCTCCACCAGGAACCCTGGGTGCATGTCCGTGCCGTATTTGTGCCGTATCCAAGCCGCACCCAAGACCCAGATATATGATTTAAAAACAAAAAATTCTGGACAGGCACCTGTGTGCGCCCAGCCGTACAGGGCAGCACCAGATCTGCGCGCGGAGCCAGTACGTCGACCAAAATGGCACTCGTGCTTCACAAAGTCAACCCATTCCTTGCAAATACCCAGCCCCTGACTAGACACAACAGGTCTCGTAATTTTCAGCAGGGACCAAGACCCTGACCCCTCTCCAAAGTTCCCTACCGTAACTCTTCTCCATAAGAAATCCTGCTCACACGTACATCTCTAAAGCCACTTTTTCAGAAGAGAACGATTAAAAAATAATGAGATCCTTGACACCTAAACCTCCACTCCGGACCGGCTAGCACACTGCATTCCAATTAACTAAATGGAATCTTTCGTCAAAGCTTCCCACAGAAAAGTTCTTTCCAGTTTCTCCAACCTCTTAGAAACAGAAGCGGGCATCATAATCAATGTTAATAAATAGGAGAAAGGGAGGCCGCACAAGATGCTTTTCGTAAGGGTAAGTCTGCCTGCCTTAGAAAGGAATTACTTCTTCCAATGTGCTAAACAATTTTGACAACGTTTGACAGCCGGATTCAAACATGCCTTATCATTAAACAAAGCTCCTAATGCAAGGCCCAAATAAAAGAATGGCTGCATACTCGACATCCAAAAGACTGAGCAAGAAACATTACCAACTGGGATGAGCTCAGTTTTAGCAATATTCACATTAAGACCCAAACAAGCCTGAAAAAATAAGAGAAGTAGAGAACCAACCCGTGTCACAAAAAATAATTGTATCATAGGCAAACAAGTGGGAGATCTGAAAGATCAACTCCAGCGAATTAGCCGCTAAAAGGCCCCTTAAACCGGCACAAGGCTTCCATTACAATTAAGGACAAAGAGGTGATCAAGAGTCACCTTCACGACCATCAAAGAAGCTCGTAGGGGAAATTCACAAAACAGTAACTTAGCTGCTAAGATGCAAAACCACGTCTATGACCTCCCTCTACCACCAAAGCCCATACTTTCGACTAAATACAACAAAAACTCTCGGTTAACCTGATCATAGGCTTTTTTCATATTAAAACACACGAGCCCAGGCAAGCTCGCTCTAATTCTGGTATCCACACACTCGTTAGTATTAAAAACAGCATCCAGAATCGACCTGCCTCCAATGAACGAATTCTTTGACTAGGATATAACATTACCCATGATCTTTTGAGGTCTGCGAGCTAGCACTTTGGAGAGTAAGTCACGCTCCCCAATAAACTGACGGGTCTAAAATCTTTGATATCCACAACACCCCCTTTCTTTGGATAAAACATAAGAATTTACTGCTAAAGATCCTATCAAAACTCCCTAGTTCGAAGACAAACTCAAAAAATGCCAAGAGATCATTGGGACTAGGGGACTTGTCTCCAGCATGGATTCCACAATTACTTGCTTCTTCAAAAGCAGCCTCCCACGAAGATAAAATTTAACACTGTCAAGCCGAGGGTGTCACTGATCAGGCTCAGCCAACCAGCTTCTTCTAGAAACCTACAATTTCCTCTTTAATGTCATTGTCTGAAAACACTCCACACCACCGACTATAATCCACCCAATCTGATTACAACGCTCGTGAGAATTAGAAACTGTATGAAAATATCTGGTATTACAGTCTCCTTCCTTAAAAAAAAGAGTTCTCTTGCCTTCTGTCTCCAACATATCTCCTCGGACAAAAGAAGATGGTTGGCTTCCTATTACAAATCCATACGACCACTTCCAAGATATCAATCTCCTGAATACTAGAACGCACCAAGCCAATCTCAGCTCAACCCTCCCTAGGACCAACTTATTCCACTTCTTAAGGTCTAACTTTAACATCTTCGATTTTTATGCCAAGCAGTAACTAGGATTACCCACTACATTATGGCTCCTCCAGCAAGCACCAACCATACCTGAACATCCCGGCTCTTTAAGCCACATTTTCAAACCTTAAGGGAGATTTCCGGACGAAGCACTCCACCGTCACGAAGTAAAGGGACATGATCAAGCCTTTCAGGAGGAAAACAAAGAACGTTAATATCACCAGTCACCACCAATACACAAGGACGTATCCAATCCTGGTTAACCAAAGACAATTCGCACCAAAGGTCTCTATTCTCGCTAACCTAACCCGGACCGTACACCCCAAAGAAAAATGCAGGTAAAGTTCTCATCCACTACCTTCGGCAAACAAGAAGCTGAATGTGAACCATCTTTTAAAAAACATGGTTGTCCCACAACGCAATGATTCCCCCAACGCATCCACCGCATCCAAAGTAACCCAATCAGCCCATTTACCACCCCCAATGGATCTAATTCCTGAAGAGACGAAGACACCAATTTGGTCGCCTTGAATACAAACAATGATGCCATCTCTTTAATGAAGCTTTAACAATCCTCCTTTTCCTCCTCCTATTGAGGCCCCGCACATTCCACGACACGCCCCTGAAATGCGTGGTGGAAATGATTAAAGCAAAGCCAATCACCCCATCTCCAACTGTACCCCAGCTCCTTCCCTACGTGAATCGTTTTTCATAGACCAGCTCAGTTTTTTGAACTCCCCGTCCTTGGGTTTGAGTCGTTTCCCTTCACCATGGGGTGGGCAGGCCTTAGCCCAGTCATCTGGCATGACCAGTAGTTGTGTCTAGCCCACGTGTGAAGGAACTAATTAGCTAAAAGGTGACTGGTACATCAAAGATCACATGCAACAATTACTATTTTACCTCGATTACAAGGAGTTGGGAGGAAGGATTAATAAAACTGCTTTCAATGTTCCATCAAGCAAAAAGTTTTCATTAGCCACACCAGTTCTATGTTTCACCTCCCTATCAAGTGGTAAAATAACAGCAATAAGAACCTATATCACACCCATTGTTACTAACGGCGCAGGCGCACCTAAGGCGCAAAAGGTCCCTGGAGCAGCACGCTCCTTCTCGAAACGAGGTGCAATATAAAAAAAGAAATAGATATCAGAATATTAAACATATAAATCATGTAAAAACTTCCCAAACATGGCAATTTAACAAACTTCCAACCCTAGAAAAAGTTTCAAATCCAATGAGAAGTAGTTAATCCTAAGTGAACATGACATTGTCATCCTCATCGTGAGTGGGTGAGGGCCAAGGCAAGAATGCCTTCTTCAAGAATCATAAGCTCAATTTTGTCTTCTTCGTCTACAAGGTGAACTAAAGGAGTAGATCTACTTGAAAGGGAACAGCAGCTGGTGATGGGGCACTGGAACAGTGAACAGCATCAAGAAATCGATTGATTAGATATTTGGGGTTTTAGTGTTTTTTTTTTTGGATATTGATTTATGATGTTATGAACTAAAGAATTAAAAACAATGAACGGTTGAGATGATGCCACAATGGCAAAAATCAAAAACTTGATTTTTTGGACTTTTATTTGCACCTCCACCGCCGCCTTGCGCTGGGCACCTAGGTGTGCAGGAGGCGACTCCCTTTTAAGGAGTTGCACCTATGCCTAGGCAAGGTGCACTCCCTGCGCCTTGCGCCTAGGCACGCTTTTGATAACATTCTTCAAAATGTATCAAGCAACCGTATCGGATACGACATCGTTATGGGATATGTGCATACACTTTTGATAAGAAACACCATCTCTTTTGTTTCATGAATGTTTTTTAGATGACAAATTTCTGATTAAACAACATACAAAACTTTGGGAAGGAATACGCAAGAGATAAATAGTTCAGGACCCTCTCGGCACACATCGTAACCACAAACTCATGCCAAGGCCATGTGATATAAATACCAAAAATGAAAGTGCAGAGGCGTCGGAAACAGCCCATTGACAACATAGGGGCTTCAACTAAAAAAGACTATGTTCAAGAATGGGAGCTAGAAATGCGGCTAAGCCACTTGACATATAAACAGATGGCTTTAAAGATAAGGCAACATAAAAGACAAACAAGAAGAAAGGAACTTGATCTGTAACCAAGAAAACAATAAGAATAACTAAAAGTGAAGACCTCAAGCTACCTGTTTGGTTTCAAACTCACGCTGCCACCTCCTAGAATCCCAAAAATCTTGACCCATCTCGCCACAATAATGGCCGACTTGAAAACCGGTTTGTCCACGAATAACTTCTGCTTGCTGCACATTGGAGAATAACACAATTAATGGTATCAACTCGGCGAGACATGGTTGAAGAGAATCTAGTAAGTGACAGTTTTTTAAACCAGTACCTGGTAAACAAGTGGAACTTTAGGAACTAGAAATACGGCCAGCATTTTCTTGCTTTGCCTTTGCAGATCACAAGAAACACTTTTTAGGAGGAGGACAGCAATGAGCGTTTTTCCTGCCCCTGTTTCGAGAAAAGCTATAGTATTTTTGCTCTTAGCCTGTTCGAGAACATCTAACTGGTATTGGCGCGCTTGCTCCTCCGGAATTTTATCCTTGGGCTGTTCAACTTTCTTTTCAACCACTCCATTGCCGTCGTGACTTTTCTCGATGGGTGTCTTTGCATCCTTGTTTCTATCAAAATCCCAGGGACCCAAACGGAAAACTATCTCATTCGAACCTAATCGATCCCTCTCCCAATAACCCTTAGCTTCCCTAAAATCCCGATCTCTATTATCTCTTCTGTTGCTACCATAGCGTTCTCTTTTCCTGCTTTGATCCTTATCCCTCCTATCAATCTCTTCCAGATCGCGAGGCCTCTTTCTACCCAACTGTCTATCCCGAGATTGGTTAGCTTGGCGCCTTTCATTCATCTGATCATCAAGATGCGGCCTTTTGCCAGACTTTTCATCCCTAACACAATTATCAATACGACATCTGGACAAGCCATTACAGCGAATGTCTTCCCTGCAGTATACACTTCCATTTCCATTTGCCTCATCACATTGTCCTTTACCCTGCGGGGATTCTTTTCTGTCAATGGGATGCTCATTGCCGGTGTTGCCATCGTCCTGCCTCTCTCTCTTAATACCATTGCCATGGGTATCTCGTAAGCTGTTAAACTGACTAGCGTCATTAGAATTACCACTAGTAATTGCACACCCAGGATGTGAGTCCACATGGACTTGTTGAATGGAGGGTCCATGAAGAGGAGGCAAGCCAGCAGAATTCTTGATGCTGTCAAGAATCCCGTCAATTCCGCCAAAGAAACCGGGATCGAGGTCTCCGTCGGGGCCGAGGGGGACAGGGTCGAGGGGCAGCGGCGTTATGAAATCGGGGAGGAGATCATCGGTGGAGATGTCGATGTCCTCGCAGGCATCCAGCCAGTAGGAAGGCCTCAAATCATCGGAGAGCAGCAATGGATCAAGTGGAGTCGTATCTTCACCCTCCATTCTGGTCTGTTATAGGTTAGTATAGTTACTATATAGTAATAAAAATTCTACCAGTACAAAACCAATACAACAGCGGCAGCAGCACGGCGGTGGTGATGAGAATTATACATATATCCAAATTACAAAATTGTACTTATCTTTATCGCCCAGCAAATCAAGCTTCCTCAACAAAGGAAAATAAAGATAAAAAAAAAAAAAACCTAGGCTAGCAGATAGTGATTTAGGGAAGGGAAGGGAAGGGCGGTGGTGGATGAGGCGGTGGACGAGAGATGAGGGGATAAGGATGCCAAAGAGATAAAAGAGAAAAGGAGATACGTGGAGAGAGTGGGGGAAAGTATGCAGATTAGCGTGGGGATAGACCGCACGAAACACACGCAAGCAAATTACAAGTTGGAACTCAAAAAGAATTAGAATTTGAATTTGGGGGGTGTGATTCGAAAAGATTCTCACGGTCTATCTTACGCGATTCTGCCTCTCTCCTCTCTTGTTCTTCGGCGGTCGGAAGGCCAGGCCAGGCCAGCCCGGCCAAGAAAGCTAATGCTAGCTAGCTATGGATTCGTGCTTCTTCTCCTCTGAATCCTCTCCGGTGCGGCGTTTATAACTTAACTCGTTAGGGTAGAACTACGTGCTAATATGAAGTATAGAAGAAGCAGAAGCAGAATTAGAAGTAGGAGAAGTAGAAGAGCACGAGGGGAAAGGGCAAGTAGCGCGCACGTACAGCGTGCCTACACAGTACACACACAAATGAAGTATATTTAAATTATTCAGGTGAGACTGTGGGTGCTTTTAATTTAAACATTGTGAGTGCTTTTAATTTAAGATAAGAAATAAATAATTTTTGTAGACGGTTGAAAATAGCTTTCTGATAATTCAGGTGTATATTTAAATTATTTACAAATGGAAGTTATGTTTACATTACCTTTCTAAATGGATATGAGAAATTTGTTTATTCAGTATATCCTTTATGGTTATTTTGTCATATTGGAACTGATTTAAGCACTTTTTATCTAAACATTTTTTCTAACTTTAAGCTAATTTACAAATGCTTTTATCAAACAGCAAACTGATTCCGCTCAAGCTGATTCTGAAAACTGATTAAGATTTAAACTGAAATCAGTTATTTGGAATCAATCTCAAACGGACTCTTAATTAGAGATTTGTTTACATTTTATCCGTATTTGAATCGACTGTTAAATTTTGTCTCGATCCGAGTTGGGTACGGCTTATCCAGCTGCCACTTTTCTTTTGACTCTTCAATCTTGTAGTCTTCTTCTTCTCTCACAGTGTGGCTCACTCTCCTCACTTTTTTCATCGCTGCCACACCACCGATCCCCCACTCACCACCACAGTTTATCTACCACCACTACCACGTGACCCACCCACCACTATAACATGGCCCACCATCACCACTAGTCCACTACCCACTGGCATCACATAACCAAAAGCCCTACACCCCAATTGAATGCACTTCCACCGGTCCACTTCCATTCACCCCAAGCCCCCTACCATATACTCATATTCGAATTCAAGACCATTTGTTTTCTCTCTCCACTAGGCACCATTGTCGTGCCAAACCGAAATGCAGCTATTACCACTGTCACCACCATGACGATACCCCCCATTATTATTACCATAATCACCACCGTCGGACCCCAAGATCCTTTAATCTTGTATGACCAAGTAAACTGTATTAGTACATCAATTTAGAACAGACAAGTCAGATACTAATTTTTGTGATTTTTTTTTTTTAATTTCAATCATGAACATTGTATATTTTCCTTAATACACACCGTTAATTCATAGGAAAGAGATACGCTCATTATAATAAAAGTAGCAAATCTGCTTGGATAGTGAAGGTTACACCCGATTCAGAAGCGTTTGTTGAATGGGGGGTTTTGTATTTTTACCTATGGGGATGTTTTTCCTCAACGTGAACAAACCTTAATATGTGCCCTCATTGAACAATGGAGAAGTGAACATATCTTAATACGTTCAACTTTCCTCTTGAAGAAATGACTATAACTTTAGAAGATGTATGGTACATCTTAGAGTTACCCGTTACAGAACAACCAGTTTGTTTTGGTAAGATTGATAGGTAACATAAGAGATTTGCTAGGGACAACTTTGGTTCGATGCTCCAGGAGTCATTTGGAAACGATGGAATAAAGTTGAAGTGATTGGTAAAGGAGTTCGTGATTTTGCTAGAAAATTTCACGGAGGGGGTGATGTGGTTGCACACAAAGGCTTTCATGCTCTATGTGTTGGGGGCCATTTTGTTCCCAACGACGACTAAGAACACAATCCATCCAAAGTATCTATCTTTGTTGGGTAATATGGATGAGGTTGGCGAGCATGCTTGGGGTGCAGCCACCCTTGCATACTTGATCGCGCTCTGCACAAAGGAACAAGAGCTGAGTGTAAAGTTATATATGCATGTCTCTCATTATTACAAGTATATCATATCACCCATTTTAATTTTTTATTAGTCATCCCGTAATTATTTTTGACCATACATCACTTATATGTCTTTGTTATTAGGTGCGGTCATATAAACACCTCAGTGTCGGAGGGCCCGAACCTAGGCCCAAAGCCCGAAATATCTAACCTCAGTTGAGTGCTTAGGAGTACAGTCGGAGCGAGAGCCACTAATTGAGAAGAGACGACCCTCATCATAACTTAATCTTTTATTGCGAGGAGTTCGACATGTTGTCTATGGGCCAAATGTGTTAGGCACAGTACAAGAGATAAAAGTGGGCGGGTGGAAGAGTTGTTCAATTTTACGTTCTTTGGGTTGCAACGCAGTCTGTTGATCTTTGGATATGACAGAGTGGCAACTATCGGATCGCGTCATGCGATAGTTGAAGTGCTTGCAGAGGTTGTCAGTGGATGCCATAGACATGAGACCTAACAGAACCTACCGACTGTGATGTTCGGCAGGTGGATTGCCTCGAACTGTGTGAATATGAGATTGGAATGTGGGAATCCTGGCATGACATGTTGGTAGCCATTGTGTCGAAGCCCAACCCTGTGATCAGCATCGACCAGTATTTGCAGTGATACGATCGCATCATTCGGAAGAGAATACACTCGGTGTTGTGGGTAATAGGTGAGAAATACCAGCCTAGAGGTGTAACTGATCAACGGTCAGCACTTAATCTCGTAAGTTTCCTATTTAAGTTCCATTCTTTTTCTTAAGCATGATCCTGTAATGTTTAAATTTAAAATTAATCTTTCTTGATATAGGTTGATGCCTCACTCGTGTTCTTTCAGAAATTGATTAAACCGAGAGATCTTCTAGATGACATGGGAGCAAATCTTCGCTTTTAGGCTGATAACTTGGAGCATAAATGTGGGGAGTTTGTGAGGGGCTATAGAGGGCAGCCTTCGAGTATGAGTGAGGGAATGGGTGGGCAGCTTTTGGGTGTGAGCAAGGAAATGGATGATCCCTCGAGGCATCCTTCGGGTGTGAGCCAGGGAATGGGTAATCCTCTAGGGGTAGCCTTAGGGTGTGTATAAGGGAATGGGTGATCCCTCGGGGCAGTCTTTGGCCGCGAGCTTTGATATGGGTGATGCTTGGGGACATTGTTCAACTGTGAGCAAGGGAATCAGTCATCCCCTGGATGTAGCCTTCGGCTATGATCTAGGGAATGGCTCATGCCTAGTCTAAGTAGAGCCAGTCCTCATTTGAGTTGCTTAGGGATTTGGCTATTACATAAGACCCCCTTAGTCAAGTTTTGAACTTCAGGAACTTGTCCTTCTCATAGGCAATGCAAATCGTCCCATTTTTTGGAACTTCCAATTTGGGCGTTGGGATAGCCGAAAAGCCTCAGGAAGAAACTAGGCAAAAATATTCCCCACGCCGATCCTAGACCTCCTATGTCAAAGGTCATTCGTTGAAGCCCGTGAAGCCAAAAAAACATACCCTAGTCCACGAACGTTGGTTTAATGAGCCCCCCCCCCCCAAATACTACGCTCTTAAGTTCGTGTTAAATGTGCAGATTACGAACTCTTGTGGGACAATATGTCCTCCCTCCGACTAGATTGTTAATTGGACGATGTGGTGATAAATGCTTACATAAAAGTTCTGATCTGTAGAGAGAGGGATATGGGAGATGCGTATCCTAGATTATTTATGTTCAATACACTTTTTATGTCTTTACTCCATGGACATTGGGACCAATGGTGTAAGGTGAAAAGGAAGCAAGCATTGAGCAGTTATGTTCTTGATCCCAAGCTCTTTCAGTTTTTCACTAATAGTCCGAATTCAGTGAGTATGAAAGATACGAATGCCTTTCTAATATCCGTCCACGACCAGAGCCACTAATTTTTGCTTTGCTATCAATCATCAGCTATGTCTATTTTAATCGCCAACAGTCTCCACAATGATACAATGTTGATGCCTCTTAAGGACTTTTACTGTGTATCCTTAGGAGCTGTGGTAGTCTTTAACCTTAATCTAAAATTATATGGTGATCTTTTAAAAGAGTATGGTTAAAATAAGAAAAATAGCTAGGGTGGGGAGCATTTTTAAGAAGTCTTCCAAGCTAGGACAACCATATAAATAGGGATCTTAAGGAGGGCATCCGTCTGTCATCCTCTTTACATGAAGTTCAGAGAGAAAAAAGGAGAGATAAGAAACAAGCTAGGGCAAGAAGATTTCAAGGTAAAAATCCCTAGCCTCCCCTTTAATTTTGCCCATGTTATTAGGTGTTCTAGATAGGTTTTTTGAGTATGAATTCAGTGGTTGTTGGTGTGAGTGCTAGGGTATTGTGTGTGTTTCAAAGAGTGAGATGTGGGTGTGTTTGATAAGAAGGCTGCTGTAGAGCAGCATAATAGTAGGTTAGGGTTTCTTGTCGATATCTACTTCATTACTAATCCAATTGATGTGTTTTTACACTTTTTGAAAACATTGTTGTGTCCACACCAACTTTTCATTTTTTTAGTTTTTTCATAATCTCACGTTTGCATATCAAAAAATGACCTTAAAGTCAATTCACCGTACAAGTCCAGAATTTTTCAATTTCTGGGCAGCCACTTCGATTTATCATAGAAAATTCATTATTCGTTGTTTTTTTTGTGAAATTTGTATTCCTAGAAACCTCTAGAAGTCTTCTTTAACTTTTTAGTTTTGAGTTGTTTGAGATTCGTAGTATTTATGCTCTATAAAGACCATTGAACAAAACTGATATGCATAAAGATGTGTTGTTTCTATCATCCATTTCGATTTGGTATTAAAAAAAATCATTCCTTATTGGCTTTTAGTGATCCTTATATTTAAGAAAACCTCAACAAGTCTATTTCAACTTTGTGGTTTTGAGTTTTCATAGATTCTTCTTAATTCGGCTTCAAAATGGTCAATGTACAAAACTAGTTTTTGTTGAAAAATGTTGTTTCTAGAATTATAGTCAGTCCATTGCCTAAATTGTTTAAGCCTTTTCTAAGCATATTTGAGTCAACTGCAAAACTCAAATCCCCCTTATTTTTATAAAACCTGTGTTATGGAATTTCTTGGGATTTTTCTAGGCATGCGAAGGGTATTAAATGGTTTTATTTTTAAAATTAGGTTTTGAATTGTTTGGCATAGTAAAAAAAAACTTGTTTTTAGTCGGAAATTTTACAGTTATCTGATTTAATTGAAACGCTAGACTGTTTGAAATTTTATGACATTCTAGCACCGTTTGATATACTTTTAAAATAGGATCCTTAGAGCTCAATTTAAGTTATTTTTTGAGGTGTAGTGGTATGTTAGGCATTAGGGATATTTTGGTAATTTGGCACAAGTCCAGGGGCATTTTGATAATTTCACGCACTTGGGGGAAATTTAGCAGGTAGACATGATTGAGCGGTAATAAATAACATTCATATGGTTTATTGTTTAGGTTCTGATAGACAAGAGTTAGGGCAGACTTAAGAACAAGAACCAGAACTGCTTAGTTATCCAAGTAAGTCATCATGCCATGTTCCTCTTTACAATCTATTTTCAAATATATGTATATATATACATGATTTTACCGAATAAAATTTTTAAGTATTTATTATGCTTCTACTGTTCTAAAATTGGTTTGATAATAAAATTGAATTAAAAATGACAGGGAATGTTTCTATGAGTAGTGTTTTAAAGTTGGCTTATGTTGAATGAGATGGAACGATATTTCCGGCTTGGTTGTTGTGTCCCATATCCACGAAAAAAAGTTGGATTGTGGGTCCTGGTCAACGGGATGATACGTTGACGCCAATATTATTGCTCGTGGTTCGCCATGCATCCACAATAATATGTATCCCGGGGCGAATGAGGGATTGTGGGCCCTAGTCGGGGGGGGGGGGGGATGGGCTTGTACCCGACCAATAATATTTATCTCGGGTAGAGTAGGGATTGTGGACCCTAGTCAGGGGGATTGAACGCTGACTGCAGCATACCTTAAGTTATAATGAACTGTGATAGTTGTTATGAGTCTTCTTGATGTCATACTCCGATTCTGAGAATCTTGGACGAATTTTTTTCATAAAGTTTATATATGTATAGTATCTCAAATGAAAATGTTTACCATTTTTAAATTAAAGAAATCATGGCATGTTTTATAAATCCTAAAACCTATTTTAGGGACATGATATGTGTACTTACTGGCTTTCAGCTCACTATTTTATAAATCTTTTCAGGTGATCATTTAGATGAAACCGACATTCATGAGGGAAACGAGAATGGACTCGCGGGAGATGATTGTCAGGGACATAAGCCCTCTTAGAGAAATCGTTAATCTTTAGATGACATTGTAGTATAAATTTTATGTTTTTAATAATTGATTAGAACATTGATCTCCATGGAATTAATTATGTAATTAAAATTATTTATGACAATTGAGGATATTTCTAAGTGAGGCTCTTGATAGCCAATTTATTGTTATAGAATTTAGCAAGTTGGAATGAATCATCAGTAATGGTTGTAATAGACATGGCAGAGCCCTGACGGAGGCTAAGCGGGTCTGCGGCAGGTCATGAGCCTAACTCGTGGGCTCATCCTTAGGTTTGGGTCTTGAAAATTTGTCTTTTTAGTTTATCTATTCCTTAATTTAATTTCTTACTTTGATCTCATATCTTACGTTTCTTTTATTATTCCACATATTTTCTTTGTGTCATTCTTTGCAACCTCCAAAGGTCTAAACTACCGACAAGATTGAAGCTCGATATTCGGGTGAACAAACATAGACGCGTGCAAAAGAACTCTTCGGACTGTGGTGTCCATGTGTTGATGTACATGGGCTTTATTTTCATTCCGAGAGCTCAAGAAGTACAATTGGAGCCAAGATGATTTACAACTATAGCTTGGCAAATTCGTAATTGTAACATTTGACGTATATTTTTTATGTAATAAAATAAGGTACCATTTTATATGACTATTGAGCACTTCATTCTAGTATTGATTGTGTGATGTGATTTGAAAATGTCAAGTATTTATGGTTGAATATTGATTTGTAGCCGTAATAGAAAATAACTGAGGTCGAAATGTATATCGGACAACCGCTAGTAGAGACCACATCCGGTGAAACCAAAGCTACTCCCAAAACCCGCTTACGACTTCTACGACAAAAAACTATGAACAAGGTATGAACATATGCAGATCTGTTTTAGTTATTCTTGGTTAAATTTTTGCTTTTGCTCCAACGATGCTTCGAGTTGTAGGACTGTTGTTGTTGGTCTTTCTTTAATTATGTAACTGTATGAGAAAGATGAACTTTTCAAATGAAAATTATGTGGTTGCCTACCAATGATTTAAAGTTTCCATCTGTGCATATATATATCTTGAACATTTCAATTGGACATACAAAAATCTCATTTTTGCAAATTGATAATGATTCATTAATAAGTTGGTGGTTCTTACAATTGTATGCTACCCAATAAAAATCTCTTTCATAGGCATGGAGGGAGTAAAACTGGCCTTCAAAAGAATGT
Source organism: Escallonia rubra (assembly GCA_033065855.1). NCBI lineage: Eukaryota > Viridiplantae > Streptophyta > Magnoliopsida > Escalloniales > Escalloniaceae > Escallonia > Escallonia rubra. The sequence continues at coordinate 38,710 of JAVXUO010000341.1, forward strand.
TTGACATTGAGAAGAATGTTTGCGCTGGTGTCGACGTGCCATCAAGTACATATAGGTTCTCCTGTACTGTTTTGATCTTAATCTTTTTATCTAATACTGAACTTCATTTGTTAGTTTGGTGTGAGACATGAATCTTATAGCAATGGTTAAGTAGATATTAATGGCTTCTAAGAAGCTGTTCAAGACCGCAGATTGGTGGTGAGATATAAATCTCATAGCATTAATTGCTACAATTGGAATGCATATAGTACTTCAAATATCCGACTATTTCATGTATTATTCTTTTTACTTTAGATAATACATGTAGCTGTAAAGGATGTAGCTTTCTTAATACATAATGTTCTCTGACGCTATTTACCTTATTTCAAATAGCAATATACGATGAAAGCATATCATTCTCTCTTTAAGGTATAATCTTGATTGCAGCTAAAGAGTACCAACTTGATTTGAATTTTGGCATGATTGTTTATCTAGACAACAACTCAAGTTCTTTAAAGCTATTACCCAAGTTGCTCTTAAGTTATAACATCAAACCTATCAAAGGGCTTGATAGGTATATGGTCATTTATACGATTTTCTACATTGAAACTAGAAAGTCTCAGAGACTAGTATTGCAGTGGTTTCTGCTGCCTGGTTATCTCTTGTTGTTTGTGTTCATAGCTTTGCCAACGCATTCCTGGTTTTGGTTGCTCTCCTGCTTAAGATTGATTCCTTTAGTATTCAGAGATACACAATCATCTCCCTATACATACCTACCTTCTTTTAACAGAAACTAACATATACATGCTTACTCTGATAGGTCCCAATCAAATTGTTGAGCCCTGCATGTTGGTGGAAGTTTTGGCAACACTTTTCAAAGAATGATCGCAATTGGTATACACAGAGATAAACATGATTCAAGCTATTTTTAAGGCTTCAGATAGATTAAAGCTTTAGTGTTTGTAACCATAGATCCATATGTTGCGACAAATGATCCAATTGCTATAAATATATTTGGAACAAAGTTAGCAATTGATGGTTGATATTTCTGTTTCTTTTGGCTAGTCAACTACCTATAACGTTTGCAAGTTGATGCATGTGTTGTGGGAAAGCCTTGAGACATGACAGCTCTAGGCATGCACAACTTTCCTATTCATTACATGTTGGTACGTGTGTGACTTGCAATCTCGTGAAACTGCAGATTGCTTGTGCATTGTCGTTTTAGAGAGGGAATAGTCTAGACATGCATTTTTTATTCTCCTATATGTTGTGTTCGTTAGAATTTTTCTATTTCACTTGTCTCCGGCATTTCAAAACATTCCATTTATTGTTCATGAGGACATTTCTTATTGTTGAGATACGCTTGCTAGCCAGTTCTTATGAGGAATGTATACCACACCAAGTAAGGAACCTATTTATCAAGAAATCCTCTTTCATATGAGACCTTGAGGTAGGGAATTTTTGGGGCAGGGGCTGCCTTCATCGTTGATATGGTTAAAATTAGCAAGAGCCAAGATGGCGACACGTGTCGTCATCCGGAAGAATCATAACTTATACATTGAATCCACTTCTCCATAAATGATGGTAATAGTCCATTAAAGGAGATTAACGGATCGTTAATCCGGAATAAATCTCCTTTATTACCGGAATAAATCTCCTTTATTAGAGTAACCCCCTAATAAGGAGACATAACTATCCTCTGGTTGGGAACTCTATATAAAGGAAATGGAGACAAAGAAAGAGGTAAGTTTTCTGGTTTAACAATAATAGTCACATTCAGACAGATCGACTGACTTAAGCATTGGAGTGTCTCCGCCGGAAACACTTCCGGCGAAGTAACCAGTGTCGTTTTTGCTGCGCAGGTTTAATTGCGAATCATCGGAAGCGTGTTCCAGATTTCATCCACAACATTTTGGCGCCATCCGTGGGACACGAAATTCATGAGTAAATCATGTCGCAGAATCCTAATCCGCAAGCTCAGTTAGGAGGAACCCCTCCACCAGGGTCGTCTTCACCTCTGATACGCGACCCAATACGTGGGATCTCCACATCTCAGCCGCCCAACCGCGGCAAAAAGATTATGAGTACGCCATCCATCACTACTACGGCGCGAACCACTGCGGTACCTGTAATCCCTGCAATAATACCAACTGTCGTAACGGCACCGGCATCTATTGCAGTGGTACCGCCGGCGGTAACATTCACTCCTCCATCCGTAAACACAGTCCAGCGTCCACTCCAAACTGCTGGCATATCTGAACCTCCCATTACCACTGTCACCATAATGGGAGTGAACATCGCTCCATCTATGGATAACCAAACCGACCTGATGGCCGTTATCCGAGCAATGCAACAATCTATTGAGAAATTGCAAGCTGCTATAGAACATCCGCCTCCACAGTCGGAACCTCTCAGGCCTCCAGGCACTTCAAAGACCCCGGAACAAACAAGTCACAACCAACGCGAGACCCAGGTAACAGATGAAGAATTTGACGACGAAAGGCGAAATCCAAGATCTAGAAAGCGTCGAGAAAATTATAATGAGGCTCACTCATACCCCAATACTGGGGGTAATCGGGCACAACAATACTCCAACGCTCCAATTATAATTGGACAGCCATTCTCCGAAGAGATCGATCTCTTCCCAACTCCTCCATACTTCAAAATGACTCCGTGCGAGTCATATGATGGCAAGGGAGACCCAATGGAACACTTAGCCCGCTTTACCTCAGGGATGAATCTGCATCTGGTTCCTGATCAAATAATGTGCCGGGCTTTCCCTGTGACGTTAAAAGGAGCCGCACACGTATGGTTCCAACACTTAGCTCCTCGTTCCATTTCTTGCTGGGCCCAGTTGGCCGAATCCTTCCGAAGCAATTTCCTCACAAGTCACATTCAGAGGAAGAATTCTTCGGCCCTTTTTGGTATCATTCAGGGACCAAGGGAATCCCTAAAATGATACTACGCTCGCTTTATCACTGAAAAGCTCCTTATCGATCATTTGGATCCAGGAGTAACCTTTGCAGCGATGGCTAAGGGAGTCAGGCCGGGAACGCCTCTAGTTTCTCTTTAAACAAGCGCCCACCAGCAGATATGTCAGATCTCCTGAACAGAGTGGAGAAGTACCTTCGGGCAGAGGAGGATTCGACGTCGTCACAACAAGAAGAGATCCACTCTGGGCAGAAGAGGCGTGATCGTCCGGAAGGGAACAATCAGGATGAACCCAAGCGTCCACGAGCGCCCCTCTCAAAATCATTTACTCCTCTTAATACTACACGCGGACATATTCTTCACCAAATCAAGGGCCAAAACATCCTCAAATGGCCCAAACCTATGAGAGGTCCAGCGGAAAGAAGGGATACTCAAGTATACTGCCATTTCCACAAGGATCACGGTCACACGACAGAAGAATGCAAGGTGCTTCAGCGAGAAATAGAGAATCTCATCGCCAGGGGACATCTTAAGCAGTTCGTAAAAAATAACCATCGGCAGCAGACTGGGGGAAGAGGTAATCCTCGAAGAACCGACGAAGCTCCCCCAAAGGATCCGCCTGTTATACATACCATCTCTGGAGGACCCAACGCCGGCGGCCTATCTAGCTCTTCACGAAAAGCCTATGCTAGACAGGTAAATCTTGCACAAGGACCAGCAAAGCGAGCAAAAGAAATCACCTCGCTGGAATTTGACGATACAGACCTTGAGGGAGTGAGCATTCCGCATGATGATGCACTCGTCATCACTTTAAGGATAGATGCTTTCCAAATCAAACGCATCTTGGTCGATACAGGGAGCTCGGCCGACATCCTTTTCGATGATGCATTCAATCAAATGGGGATCTCCGAAGATAGGGTAAAGCCAATATCTTCTCCTTTGTACGGCTTCACAGATGCTTCTGCACCGGTAAAAAGGATTGCTTCCCTTACAGTCGTCGCAGGAGAAATGCCTCGTCAGACGGTGCATACACTTGATTTCCTTATTGTCAAAGTTAAATCGTCGTACAATGGGACTTTGGGACGAACAGGCCTCAACAAATTGCTGGCAGTGGCATCAACTTACCATCTCATCATGAAGTTCCCTACGCCAAGGGGAGTTGGTTATGTGAAAGGAGACCAAATTCTAGCCCGAAGGTGTTACGTGGCATCGTGCAAGGTCGAAGAGACACTCTCTATTGACGACCAGCGAGACAAAAAGACTCTGAGACGCGCGGAGCCTGTAGAAGCTCTTGTTTCTGTCCCAATCAGAGAGGGGGATCACGAGCGACAAGTGAGGATTGGTTCGATGCTGAAGCCAAGAGTTAGAGATCAGCTAATCTCTTTCCTTCGATCCAATATGGAAGTCTTCGCGTGGAGTGCTGCGGACATGCAGGGCATTGATCCGTCAGTAATCACTCACCAGCTTTCAGTCGACCCCACGTTCAAACCCGTCAAACAATAGAAGCGACCTTTCGCACCAGAAAGACAGGCGATAATCAAAACCGAAATCGATAAGCTCCTGGCAGCTGATTGCATCAAGGAAATTGACTATCCTGAGTGGATAGCCAATGTTGTTATGGTACCAAAGGCGGGAGCAAACAAATGGAGAATCTGCATTGATTACATGGATCTGAACAGGGCATGTCCCAAAGATAGTTACCCACTACCTCGCATCGATACGTTAATCGACGCTACGTCGGGTCACCAACTACTTAGCTTCATGGATGCGTTTTCTGGATATAATCAAATCCGCATGCATGCAGACGACGTAGCCAAGACAGCCTTCATCACGGATCAAGGTCTATTTTGCTACAACGTCATGCCTTTCGGGTTAAAAAATGCTGGTGCCACGTACCAACGGTTAGTCAATAAAATATTCAAACCCCTCATTGGAAAGGGCATGGAGGTCTATGTCGACGACATGCTTGTCAAAAGCCTTCAGGCAGAGGACCACATTGCTGATCTACGACAGTGTTTCGCACTCCTCCGCGAGTATCGCTTGCGCCTTAACCCTACCAAATGCGCTTTTGGAGTATCGTCCGGGAAATTCCTTGGGTTTATGATCTCCGAAAGGGGAATTGAAGCTAACCCCGAAAAGATCCAAGCAATTTAAGAAATGGTTGCTCCCAGACGCGTCAAGGAAATACAAGTCCTGACGGGAAGAATAGCTGCCCTCAGCAGGTTTCTCTCTAGGTCAGCTGAGCGCTGCTTGCCGTTCTTTAAGGCGTTAAAGAACATCAAAAATTTCGAGTGGACGGACGAATGTCAAACCTCTTTCGACAAACTGAAGGAGTATCTTGCCTCACCGCCTCTGCTCTCTAAGCCCCTCCCTGGAGAAGATCTTTTCCTTTATTTGGCCGTTTCAGAATCCGTCGTCAGTGCGGTTTTAATTCGAGAGCAAGATGGTCGATAGCTCCCCGTCTATTATGTGAGCAAGATTCTTCAAGGAGCTGAACAGAGATATCCGAATACAGAAAAATTGGCGTTTGCTCTTCTGATCGCCGCAAGGAAGCTTCGTCCATACTTTCAGTCTCACACAATGGTCGTGCTCACCGACAAACCTCTTAGGCGAATATTGCACAAGCCTGATCTCTCGGGTCGTCTCGTTCCATGGTCGATAAAATTGGGCGAGTTTGACATCCATTATCGACCACGGCCTTCAATTAAGGGACAAGCTTTGGCTGACTTTGTTGTTGAGTGTACTTTTCCCATTGAAGACGAAGAACCGCTCGTTCAACCCGAATCGTTTGCTTGGACACTCTTCGTGGATGGATCCTCGAACACACAGGGGAGTGGTGCCGGATTAATTCTTAAAGGACCAGAGGGCCTGATCATTGAGTACGCTCTTCATTTTGATTTCCAAGCTTCGAACAATGAAGCTGAGTACGAAGCTTTGATAGCAGGGATGCACCTCACTCACGCCATGCGGGCAGCGTCCCTTCATGCTTTCAGCGATTCAGCGCTCGTTGTAAAACAGATGTCAGGAGAGTACGAAGCAAAGGATCCTAAGATGGCCACTTACCTGTCTAAAGCCAAAGAAGTAGCTCGCATATTTACTCTCTTCAAAATCACACAAATCCGCCGCGAGGATAACACTTCCGCAGATGCACTTTCAAGGTTAGCCTCTCAGGATCCATCCGGTTTTGGCCGCACCATTCATCTCGAACTTCTGCATGAACCGAGTATTGCAACGAGGGAAGTCATGCAAACCGAGCATGAACCATCGTGGATTGATCCCATCAAGGCCTACCTTCAGGACGGCATGTTACCTGCCAACCGGAAGTAAGCCAGGAGCATCATTCTTCGCTCGGCTCGGTATGCTGTTGTGGACAATGTACTATACAAGCGTTCCTTCACACTTCCTTACCTCCGTTGCCTCACACCGACAGAGTCGAATTATGCTCTACGGGAAGTTCATGAAGGCATTTGCGGACAACACTTGGGAGGACGCGCCTTGGCACACAAAGTTCTTCGACATGGGTATTATTGGCCGACAATGCATCGTGACGCTTTGGACTTCACAAAAAAATGTGATGCTTGCCAATGTTTTTCTTCAATCCCCAGGCAATCACCAAGCCCCTTGTCATCGTTGAGTTGTTGCATACCTTTTGCTATGTGGGGAATGGACATCATGGGTCCTTTCCCTGCAGCAACGGCTCAGCGTCGATTCATAATCGTGGCAATTGATTATTTCACCAAGTGGGCAGAAGCAGAAGCCTTGGCCACGATTACTGAAAAGAAATGCGAAGACTTTTTCTGGCGAGCCATTGTTTGCCATTTTGGAATTCCACGGGTGCTCGTCACAGATAATGCCAAACAATTTGATAACTCAACTTTTCGGAGTTTTTGCACTAATCTATCGATCGAGCAACGCTTCACTTCCGTGGCACACCCACAGACGAATGGACAAACTGAAGTTACGAACCGCGCACTTCTTCAAGGGATAAAGAAGAAGCTGGATGGAGCGAAGGTTTGTGGGTCGAAGAGTTGCCCAAAATTCTTTGGGCCTACAATACCACCACTAGAACTCCTACTGGCGAAACCCCCTTCAGTCTGTCTTTCGGAACGGAAGCTCTTATACCTGTGGAAGTAGGGTTACCTTCTCTTCGGCTCACATCGTATGCCCCGATACAAAATGAGGAGGCTCTCCGAGCTAATCTCGACCTCCTTGATGAACGCCGTGAGCAAGCGGCCATGCGCCTCGCAGCTTACCAGCATCGTGTATCCAAGTTTTATGACCAGAGAGTTCGTCCACGGGCTTTCCGAGTGGGCGACTTAGTCCTACGCCGCATAGAAGCTTCAGCCCCGCGCGAAGCCATTGGCAAGTTAGCACCCAACTGGGAAGGCCCTTACAGGGTTGTGAGATTAGGAGGCCCAGGGGCCTATCACTTGGAACAGTTGGATGGCAAGGCAATTCCTCGAACATGGAATGCAATGCATTTAAGGCGATATTATCCATAAACATACCGAAGGGGGGGGGGGGGGCAATCCCTTCCCAGTCTCTGTTTATGTTTTTAAGCTGATCTCTCAGTGTCAGTCTGTTTATGTTTTAAGTTGATCGCCTTAATTTTTAGTTGACTCCGGAGGCATGTTTTGATATGAATAAAAATCAAAATACATGAAAATTTGATTGCGTCAATAAAAACCTGATTGCATTAAAAATTCAAAAGTTACGAAGATCCTAGGTAGTACAACAGGAAATCTTAAAATCTAGCCTACTCTACTAGACAGAAATCCTATCTACGCATCCTGATCATCAGCATCTCCCGGCACCACCAGCTCATGACAAGAACCTTCGGGCATAGGCACCGATTGCCTTGGGATCGTTCCTGATCCTGACCCCGAAGCACCTAGACTGCGACTAACTGAGGAACTAGGCATCCGCAGACCAGCAACTCTACGCTCGGCTTCTTCAGCCCGAAGAGCATCCTCTGCAGCAGCTTCACGAGCAAATTTATGCTCATAGATACTCAAGTCGTACTCAGGATGATCCTTCAAAATGTCCACCTTGCACTCCTTGTAACCATGAACAAGTGCCCTTTTTGAGTCGCGGTAACGCAGGTCCATGAAGAACTGAGACTTCTTGAACTGCTGCACGGCCTGAGCAGCAATCGATGACTTCTCAGCATCGAAGCAATTAACTCGAGTCGTTAGTTGCTCCACCTTCCTGCCCAAATCCTCCACCTTCTTCTTTGCCTCTCAACGAAAGCTGTTCTCTATCATAACATTTTTCTTCTTCTCGTCCAATACTTTGTCAGCGGCAATAAGCTTCTCAGCCCTGATTTGCACCTGTGCCATGGTCTGAGACATCAGTTGGACCATGCCATTGGCCGTCTCATTGACGCCGTAGCCCGACAATGTCTTGCGGTCCATGGGAATGATTTCATGACTAGACCAGTCCCATGCCGTACGAGGAGATTTGAAGACAGATTCATCAATCGATACTCCCCAGGCTAGACGATGCGGAGTGTCAGGACGAACATAAGAGGAAGTAGCTCTGCTCCCACCTCTACCAGAAATTCTTCGTTTCTTGGTACCTTCTTGTGACTTGTCTACCCTAGACAAAGCCAAAACAAAGTCTTCGGATTGTGCCACCTTCGGCTGCGACCCAGAAACCAAAGCTCCAAAATCCAGGTCTTGCACTTCCTCCTCAATACCGTGAGCGGTAGCCAGCTCATCAGGAATGATCTCCCCCAAAACGCCTTGGGCATTGAACAATGGAGGTTCCCCTTGTGCGCGCGACGACATGTTTTCTGCACACGAAACAGAGTAAGTACACCATTCAATATTATGTAAATATAAGCTTTGATAAGAGCTTTACCAGGATCATTCTCGCCCTCCTCATCAAAATCTTGAGGCTCAAGGGGAAGAATGATGCCGCACTCACGGAGCTGGGCATTGCTCAAGGGATATCTGGATTCTAAAGGCTCGGCATCCTTAAGCTTCGAAATATGCTCAAGGTCAGTTTCCGACAAGTCCTTTTCTTTCAGTCTATTACAGGCCCTCGTCTTACATTCTGGGAGCCATACATTACAGACCTCGCCCCTTTGGGACTTAGGCAGTTTAACAAACAAAAACCTCTCCTTCCAATTATGGTTGGATGATGGGGGGTGTGGAAACAAGTTGGCTTCGGCCTTTGGGCGACGACTTAAAAAATACCAACCTACTTGTTTAGTGATTGCACAGATGGTAAAGAACCATCTGAATACCCTAACTCTAGGGTTCAATCCTAGCTTATGGCATCGGTAGATGAAGAAACTCATAAAGCGCCACGCATGGGGGGAAAGTTGGCCGGGTGCAAGCCCATAAGCATTTAGAAGCTTAACAAAGAAGGGGTGGAGGGGAATTCTAAAACCATTGATAAACATGTCCCAGTAAACACCTATTTCGTCAATTGTGTCATGTTTGCCGCTTCATCCTCGTCTGGAAGCCTTAATTTTACAATCGGCGGAATTTCACAGCGATCGCGTAGAAGCTTCAGGTCATAACTACTTAGCTTACTTCTTAGCGTATGCGCGTCGAAAGGCTTGGGAGATTGAGCGTTCTCCGTTAACACCTCCTTAGCAGGCACACCCCTCGATTCTTGAAAAGGAACCAAGGGAACTCCAATTTCTAAGAATAAGGGATCAAAGGTAGGCTCTATCCTAAAACCTAGTGGATCAGGTTCAGAAACATGTTCCTCACCTTCATTTGACATAATTTCAGATCAAAACAGAGGATTTCAAAAGAAAAAGTTTAAAACTTACTTGAAAAAAAGAGAGTAGATCTTTAAACTCAAAACTTAAAAATCTTCAAAAGCCCCAAGACGATCTCTCTCCCTCACTCTCTGAGAAAATGAACAAGTAGTGAAGTGGGTAAAAGGTTTCACTCCTTATATAGAAAACAACAGACCCATCCAATGGATGAGATCTCATGACCAATCAAGTCACTTAACACGTGGCACCCATCTAAAAAATTTTAACAGGAGCAAATTTACCTATTTACCCCATGAAGGTAACTACAATAAAGCCGAGGAGACGAGCTACTTTGGTACTAGCCTCTGCTGAGTAGACGAGCGCAATGGACCACACGCCTCTGCTCTTGACGAGTAGACGAGCTACTTTGGTCCTAGCCTCTACCGAGCAGACGAGTGCAATGGACCACACGCCTCTGCTCTTGACGAGCAGACGAGCTACTTTGGTCCTAGCTTCTGCCGAGCAGACGAGCGCAATGGACCACACACCTCTGCTCTTGACGAGCAGACGAGCTACTTTGGTCCTAGCCTCTGCCGAGCAGACGAGCGCAATGGACCACACGCCTCTGCTCTTGACGAGCAGGCGAGCTACTTTGGTCCTAGCCTCTGCCGAGCAGACGAGCGCAATGGACCACACGCCTCTGCTCTTGACGAGCAGGCGAGCTACTTTGGTCCTAGCCTCTGCCGAGCAGACGAGGGCAATGGACCACACGCCTCTGCTCTTGACGAGCAGACGAGCTACTTTGGTCCTAGCCTCTGCCGAGCAGACGAGCGCAATGGACCACACGCCTCTGCTCTTGACGAGCAGACGAGCTACTTTGGTCCTAGCCTCTGCCGAGCAGACGAGCGCAATGGACCACACGCCTCTACTCTTGACGAGCAGACGAGCTACTTTGGTCCTAGCCTCTGCCGAGCAGACGAGCGCAATGGACCACACGCCTCTGCTCTTGACGAGCAGACGAGCTACTTTGGTCCTAGCCTCTGCCGAGCAGACGAGTGCAATGGACCACACGCCTCTGCTCGACAAGGGCAAAAGGCCACACCTCTGCTCGGCCGAGCTGAGTAGAATTCCTAAAGTCACTACACGGCCAAGCCGAGTAGACGACTTCCAAAGGAATCTCTGCTCGACCAAGCCGAGTAGAAGTCCCTGAGTCTCTGTTCGGCCAAGCCGAATAGAAGACCTCCAAGGGCACCTACGTTAGGCAAAGCCAAATTAAAATCCAAGTCTCTGCTCGGCCAAGCCGAGTAGACGACTTCCAAAGGAGTCTCTGCTCGGCCAAGCCGAGTAGACGACTTCCAAATGAGTCTCTGCTCGGCCAAGCCGAGTAGACGACTTCCAAAGGAATCTCTGCTCGGCCAGGCCAAGTAGAAAATCCAAGTCTCTGCTCGGCCAAGCCGAGTAAACGACTTCCAAGGACACCTCTGCTCGGCCAAGCCGAGTAGACGACTTCCAAGGGCACCTCTGCTCGGCCAAGCCGAGTAGACGACTTCCAAGGGCACCTCTGCTCGGCCAAGCCGAGTAAACGACTTCCAAGGGCACCTCTTCTAGGCCAGGCCGAGTAGACGACTTCCCAAATCATCTCTACTCAGCCGAGATGAGTAGACAAAGTTCCTATAGCATCTCTACTCGGCCAAGCCGAGTAGACGAGTCCCCAGTCTGATCTATTCGGCCCCTAAGATATTTCTCTTCAGCTCATATTGGCCGAATGGGTTTTAAATCAGGCAGAAAGGAAGGCATTCCAAACATTCCATAATCTTCTTCAAAGAAGAAAACATGGAATGGGGGGCAAATGATATGGGTAAAATTAGCAAGAGCCAAGATGGCGACACGTGTCGTCATCCGGAAGAATCATAACTTATACATTGAATCCACTTCTCCATAAATGATGGTAACAGTCCATTAAAGGAGATTAACGGATCGTTAATCCGGAATAAATATCCTTTATTACCGGAATAAATCTCCTTTATTAGAGTAACCCCCTAATAAGGAGACATAACTATCCTCTGGTTAGGAACTCTATATAAAGGAAATGGAGACAAAGAAATAGGTAAGTTTTCTGGTTTAACAATAATAGTCACATTCAGACAGATCGACTGACTTAAGCATCGGAGTGTCTCCGCCGGAAACACTTCCGGCGAAGTAACCGGTGTCGTTTTTGCTGCGCAGGTTTAATTGCGAATCATCGGAAGCGTGTTCCAGATTTCATCCACAACAATCGTGTTCACTGGTATACTGTCTGAGCTTTATTTGTTAACTACTTAAAGGCTAATATGGAATCCTTTCTCACGGCGGGGGTGCTGGCATAAGGATACATGCGAACCTACAACTGAACTCTATCATCGAGGAGAATAAGTCTTTAGTATTTTGTTTCATAGATTTTGCTTTGTAAAAACATGGTCAGTTAAAAGTATAGGATAACAAATGAATAGACATGATTTTGCACTGGATTAATAAATAAAGGGGCAAATCTCAAAACTGTACCCTCAAGTTTACATTATGTACAATTTTAGTACCTAACTTTGAAGGTGTGCCAAAAAAGTACCTATCTTTGAAAAAACTTACCAAATTAGTACCTCGGCCAACAGATGATGTTAAAAATTCCGAAGGATAGGACTATCATTATAAGAAAAAATGATATAAACCTTGTCCACGGCCATGTGAGCCGTCCTTCTGACAGAATTATTCTTTTTTTTTCTCTCTCTTTGCTTCTTTAATTCACACACACACAACCCCCCCCCCCCCCCCCAACACACACACACACACGAGAGGGGGGAAGGGAGAGGGGCGAAGATCGGCGACAAGACAACATTGAGATAAAGAACTAAAGAACGTCGAGAAAAAAATTAAACAGACGGAGAAGACGATCGCCGTCACCGTCAGCCGACAAATTTGCCACTGTGAGGCAGATCAGGTGTGCTACTATTTTAGGCAGAGCTCTAGTGGTATTGTGACGTCAGAGTCTCGGTCGGTGTGACATTGAGAACTGGCACCGTTATTGCTGATCATGGTTTGACGGTGCGACGTCGGTGGAGATCGGGGTGGTGATGGCGATAGGCGCCAGTGATTGTCGCGGTCATGCACATCTTGACAGGAAGGTGGTGGTTACGCTGCTGAGCCTGCTTCTACCCCGATGGCACGGTATTGCCATGCCGCTGCTCGGTTGCGACAGTGCCCATGGCATGGTGGCACAAATATGGAGGGTGGGTAGTGGGTGATGGTGGTAATGAGGATGATGGATAACAAATATTGATCGTTTGTGACGACGGCGTTGGGTTTGTGACAGCGGTGTTGGTTTTGTGATGGCGGAGATGACAGTTAGGCAATGACAGCGGTGATGGTGATGGTCTGGAGGTTTTGATGGATGATGGTGGTAATGGGGATGATGGGTAACAGGTATTCGGTTTGTGACGACAATGTTGGGTTTGTGACGGCAATGGTGGTGGTGGTAGTGGTCTGGTGGTTTTGGTAGATGATGGTAGTAATGGGGGTGCTGGGTAACATTTATAAATTGGTCACACACACACACATATAGAGAGAGTTTGTTTTGATTAAATTCAGGAAGACAAAAAATCAAAGTTTAGTACTTCTTCGACGCACATTTAAAATTGAGTACTAAAGTTGTACAGAATGTAAACTTGAGAGTACAGTTTTAGGATTTGTCCTTATATAAATTCTTGTAGTTGGTATGGTGGTTTGTGGAAAAATGAATAGGTCTTCTTCAGCTTTTGAAAGATGTTGCCTTTTGGAATTGCCAAATACTTTTATTTCCTTTCCCATGCTTGGTGAAGCTCTGGTTACTAAAAACGTAAGTGGATTTTCATAATATCGCTCTGGTATAGATCACAGAAGGTGTCTACAGAAAGTATGTGAGGTAAACTGTAATCATTATTTGTTTGCTTTGATCCATTCACAAGCATGCAAATGGTTCCTTCAACATAATCCCATACACAGTAATTCTAACAGTTTCGTCTCAATTAAACTGAAGAGTAATAAATAACGCCGGATATTACGTTAAAAATATTGTTTACAAATTAAAAGGGAATTCTAATAACCAAAAGTAATTTTCTATACCCAAAAAAACCAAATAGCTACTCTATATTGAGAAGTTCCCAAACATGATAAACTTGAAGCTTTAATAGTTGCATGGCGTTCATCCATTAAGTTCTTCTTGGGGTGCCAAATCCCATAAGGAAAAGTAGAAATTATATTTCATGTTTTTTCCTTTTACCAAAAGTACACTTGTGGGTTCACATGGCAAGAGTTAAGGAAACTCACGGAATTGTTGAAAGAGCCCCGAAACGATGAAGTACATTTTTATTAATGTATAATTGTACAGAACAAATTTTCTTAAATAGATTGAAACTTTCATTATAAGACTAAAAAGTTTCGTGACATTAGTATTACCAATCTAAGGTACGAATGCATGGTGTGAAGTGGTATGGACTTCTGAACCATGCATTGGTTAGATAGACCTATCAATCTCTTTAATTTGATCGGTATGATACTATTACTTAAGAGTAATTTGGATAATAGTATTGAAGAACTTGAATTGTTGTCTAGATAAACAATCATGTCAACTTCAAACCAACTTAGTACTGATCTTAAGCTGCAATCAAGATTATACTGACAATCTCACCAACCCCGGATAGTCAGTGCGCATAGTTTTATCCCGGATAGTCTTCCCTGCCTTCAAACTTGGTCTTGCTTAGTTGGTCTATTTATATTGACAATCTCACCAACCCCTCCTTTAGGTACATCTTGTATTAATACCAGGTCACGATCTCCGTTCTCTGCTTCCATCTGCACATGCTTGCAGGCCTCAGCGGCTTCATTGCCTTTACCCCATAGAAGAATGTACATGCCAAGTATTACCAGAATCGATCCCAAGACGCTGTGTATTAATTAATTATCAACACATGAACGTCAGGAACACAAATCAAAGATATGCTACGTACCAAAAAAAAAGAGTCTTTCTCTTTGATCTATGAATACACTTCGAGTTCCAACTAGTTAAAGAGAAAGTTCACCTTCCAAGTTGAATCTGTTCATGTAGAACTGAGATGTCAAACACGGCAACAAATATCTGTATGAAGGGGCTAAAAGCTGACGTGAACACGGGTCCCCTCCGTTTGACACACCATGACATCAACACGTAGCACAAGCCTGATCCCACCATCCCCTGAATATGTCCAACATGATGAACCAGTCATCAAGCTCTTTGATCAAGTTGCTATAATTGCAGGTAAAAAGATAACTGATATTGCAACGGAATAGAGAATATTTCATTCCAAGGGATTTTGCATGAAAAATAAAGATCAATGAATCAAGTTATGTATAGAACACGTACTGCGTACACGACACTCAACATCTCCAACTTTCCTGTCAGAATCCAAGCAGAAATATTGTTCTTCCTGTCAATGACTAAATGTAAGATAGCTGACTGGATAGCGCTGAAGAAGGACATAATGGCAGTGCTAGAATATTGGCATGGAAACGTCCTTCCAATCCTGGCTTGTATAAGGAACCATGAAGACCATACAAGGCTGCCTGCTGTCAATAGTATTGAACCCCTCGCCCACCTCTCTGTGCTGCCGGCGCCGTGATTTGCTTTCAGAACCACTGCTGTAGCTCCTCCAGGTATTAATGGCACTCCTCTGTAAAGTGTGAGTACCAAGGCCCCGCCAGCACAAACAAGTGCGCCCAACACCTTAGCTCTTCCGCTCTTCTCCCTCAGGCTCACTTTCTCTAGCCTGCATGTATATATGTAAGAAGAGAACTCAAACATATCAGTCGCATGAAGTTACATGTATTACGGCTCTAAGACTATCCTTGTCTATGTAGCAAATATGGGCATAGCTCTTCAGCCTCTTCTGAACTTACCCAAATGGTAATGCCATAATAAATGTGTTCACAGGTACCATGTTGATGAAGGCACAAGTGAATGTTGCCGAAGTATATTCAAGCCCAAGAAGAAACAAGTACTGAGTAAGCGTGGCCCTAATCGTGAAACACAATTCAGATATTCTTGCTGAAGATGACAATAGTAGGTGAGTAACAAATAGAGAAGGGTATTATCTAGCTAGCAACTAACCCAAGGAGAGCACTAAGAAAGAGATGACATAACATCTGCGCTGTAAGCTTGGGCCTACTATTCCTGCGATAAAACAGACTATACATGAGTTCTTGGGAGTTATATTACAGCGAGACCTTCTTAATGAACTTTTTCTAGGATCTGAGCTTTTGAATTATAATGTGGCGGCTGAAGTGCCGTAGCACTCTTCAATCGAGTTAACTCGAAACGAAACAGAGCGATGCAACTTGAGTCGGCGTTTAGCACAGTCAAGAATACATGTAAACAAAAGAGAGCGTGTGAAGATGCCAGTACCTTTCCCAAAAATAGGCAATGGGGGTCAACAAAATTGTGGAGATTGATTGCCTGTAAATGATAATGATCAAATGGTTCAATCCTTCACTAATGACCTTCTTGAGAAGTATATTTACAATAGCCAAAGCCAAATCAACGGTCACCATTGCAAGAACCAGCTTCCACTCTTGAAAACAGTTCATTGTTAGGAATTTGATCTCCCCTTCCTTTCTTGTGCTTTAAAATCTTATGCAACATGGGCTTTATTATAGCTTCAACATGGCATATGTATAGTAGTGCGGATACAAGCTTTTAGATAGTAAATAAATTGTCCCCCCCCTTTTGTTGGATCCTCTGTACGAGTTGGGCATTTGTAGAATCAGTCCCAAAGCTGTATTTCGTCATTTGCTAACCTCATGCAACTTTTCAACTTCTTTGCAGTAATTATTCTTAAGCAGGACTGATTGATCTGTAATCCACTTAAACATTTTTGCCATTACTCAGAATATAATATAATATAATAATAATTTATTATTAAGGATCAATTGCACATAAAACTTTATAGTTTGAGGGTTTGTGCGCACTTCATCTTACTATTTCAATTTTAACACAATTCACCTCATTGTTCATCAATTAGTGCACAATTCACCAATTGACGGTCCAGAGTTTAATTTTTTGAACGCCCGTTAATCTCTTAGGGGTAAAATCGTAAGTTCATAGCCTTTTCCATCCTGGCATTAAGTGATCTCAGTTTCTCTCAAAACCCCGATCTGCAATCCCCCATCTCCTTCCTTACGCAACCATAGAACACCGTCTGCACCCAAGAGCAACCAACCACCCACGCACCCATAGAGCAACCAACCACCCCATTAACCCCTCATTTCTCTCTCTCTCGATACAGACAACAAACCCCAGCCATTGAACCATAACCAATCTTCACTTTGGTCATGTCCTCCACTCTCACAACCATCCCAACCTCGCCCAAGGCTTTGACTTCCTTGGCTACGCCGTTGATTGCATCGGCGATATGTCTTAGTCCGCGTCGATCGCCACGTCCACCCCAGCGAGATCTCCATCGATGATATCACCAGTGATGTAGAAGTTTTCAGTGCTGACAGTGGCTCCGCGGGGGGTTGGACGACTCTGTGATGGAGGAAGACAAGACGGCGCTGCGGTGGTGGGGTTTGGACGGCGTTGCGCTGGTGGGGTTTGAACGGTGCTAGTGCTGTTGGGGGTTTGAACGGTGCTAGTGCTGTTGGGGGTTTGAAGGGTTGGCGTTGGGAGGTGTTGGATGAATCTATGTTGGATGGCGCTGTGGTGGTAAGGTTCAGACGGCGATGCGGTGGTTTGTTTGGGCGGCGCTGGCGCCGTTGGGAGTTTGGAGGGCTGGCGCCGCTGGGGGTTCAAATGGCAGTGTCTGAACCATGGCCCTTTTCCGTTGGGTTTTGGATTTTGACACTAAAGAATGTGTTCGGCAGTGGTGATATGGTTTGCACAGGTGGATGGTTTTGATTAGGTCAACATTTTCTGAGGTGGACTTGTGGTTGCCAGGTGGATCAGAGGATTGAAGTCACGAATTTGCCCTTGAGAAATTGACGGACATCCAAGAAATTGAATTTCAACCCGTCAATTGGTAAATTAAGCAACAATTAATAAACAGTGAGGTAAATTAAGCCAAAATTAAAATAGTAAGGTGAAATGCGCACAAATCATTAAACTATAGGGTTGTATGTGTAATTAATCCTATTAATAATGATAATACAACACAAAGGCGTAAGCATCTTTCCAAAGTAGCTGGCTGCCTTAAAACCAATGCGGAAGTATTGCTCAACCCAGCACCTTCTCGCTTGTGTATGGATGGCATCTAATACCAGTTTTGGAAACAGTGATATACTGTTCCGTTCCTTTATTGCTGCATACTGTAAGAGTAAGTGGGAACAATATGTCTAATCATAAAAAGTAATTATATGTCTAATCAGAAGCAATGCGAATAAAAAGGAAACCATCTTCCTTCTCTTCTCTATGAAGGGGAAAACTGGGTGACGGACATACCTAAAATTCAGCAATAATGCATCCGAAGCTTGCACCAAAAACCCAACACTCGTATTCAAGGGGGCTATGTCAAAATATTCATGGCACTGACAGGATATCAGAAAGATTGAAAATGGAGGAAAAAAAAATATTATTTAACACTTTATTGTGCTCCAGAGTTTAGACAATTTCCAATATTTCCCTGTATTACATCAACAACTGATTCAAATCCAAGGCATTGGTACCAGAACCTTCGTAGAATAACACGACCACAGAACATTTCAATTGGATCGAGTGAAGGCCTTCCTTTTCTTCAGCTTCCGTGTTGGTTGTCAATCTACGCTAAATGTAGTTTCGCCCATCACCTAGTCGTGGCCAATTGGTTTCTTTCTACGATTTCCTGTCAGGCAAATGAGGATAAAAATTGAGAGCAAGCAAAGGTTCGCATTAATCTACGCAAATCAAGTCACTAGACTGGATACTTGTTTTTGAAACAGGTTTTAGAACGACTCACACACAGACTTTCATTGTCGAAAAAAGAAAGAAAGATGTTATTTCTTTCACGGCAGTAAAGAAAGGCCGGAAGAAAAACAAAAAAACTCCGAAGACTCCTAGCTATACTACCTACCTGACTACCAAGTGAATGTAAATAAGAAGAGAACAGCAATATGACACAACAAGAAACATGGAAGACCGAAGAATCCTAATATGATCCTCTTTTTTTAGGATTTACTACCCTCATCTCCAAATGCATATACTAACAAAAGCGCCTCTTCTTGCAAAACATTCCCTGGACTATTATGGCCCAGAAAAGTTACAAGTGACAGGTTGTATCTTTATGATTGTTTTTTAATTTTTTTGTTGTTTCGGATATCAAAGTGAATCATAATTTTCATCGAACTTTTATCCGATCATTGGTTTCTTGAAGATAAGTTCCATCTTTTTACATTGTTTGGAATCATTTAGTACTGTTCCTAATTTCTTGAGTTTTGCTTAGGATAGGTGTCATTTATCATGCCATCCTCATGTCACGCAATTGCAACTAGTTTTCAGAATGACAACCAAAAAAACACAATCATTGCAGACAATTAACATAAGATGGATCCCACGCTTGATCCATTTCCCCCAAAGGTGTTCCTACTGCGTACTGCATCACAATATCATACAAGGTAAACGCAACTATCTGTACGGACACAGATAATTTAATTAGACGACAATGCAAAAGCAAAAAAGAAGCAGCCTAGATGAAGTATACTCGATAGTTGCACAGAAGTAAATACTTAAAGAAGTTATGGTACAATAGATGAAAAAGTATCTATCTTAGTCATGCAAACACCAAATTTCGTGCCATCTCCCTATACTAATAGTAGTATTCCCCCAGTCTCATAATTTTCATCCCAGTTGAAAGTTAACCCTATTGATCCTTCTATAACTTGATAGTATCATCCCCAGCCTTCCCCCATCAAATTCATGGCCGTGAATCACGATTCAAGAGAAGTCAATGGTCAACTTGGCTAACCGGAGAGCCAGGACTCCCAAACTAAGACGGACTTCCACTCTTCGTGCCTGCTTTGTTGACACCATTCATCTCCTCAGTGCCATTTAGTGAGATTGATAAAGTATGTCACGTACTGCTGACTCTACATAGACAGCGTGTGAGAAAGAGCCAAAGAGAGAGAAGTTCCTTTTTCTTTTTCTAAAGTCTAATACATTGATTTAACTTTTACTTGGTGTTCATTAGTTTTTCACTTCAACGTGGTAAGGGTAAGAATAAGGAAGCATGGCACTCCATAGTTTGTCTCTAGAAACGTGACTAAGTATTAAAACAACCTAAAAGGAGTGCAGAAAGAATTACAAAGCAGACAAGGTGACGATCTAGATTCACAAGGAAGCAGAAACCCTTCAGTAACACCGTTCTTTGGGTAAAGACCAGTCATTATGTGAACGTGTATCTAATTAGAAGCATCATTTACAGTTTCTTAATGTTTCCATCTATCTATGCTATTTGACCATCTCTCTCGGGAACAGCTATTGCAGAAAGAAAGCAAGCAAATCCTATCACGAAGCAATTGGTTCACCCGATAGTTACTGTTCAGAGTTTAAACTTCCTTTGCCTGCTAATAACCAGGTGGACTTACGACTGAACTCTTATTGGGAGACCTTACCTTACGACTGTTTCGAGAATCCCCTGCCTGAAAAGAGAAGAAAGGGAGCTTACCAGCTGAGGGCTTGCTCCAAAGCACTTGACCATCAATAGGAGTGAGATTTTCATCATCAAGGCGCTTCCATGTTTTGACAGACTTGACTGCTCCCCAACCTCCCTTCTCTTTCTTCTCCAAAGACGCAACCACCACCCTTGTTCTCCTTGACCATCCAGCCTTGCCATAAGCATGATAGCCGAAGCCTCCAGCATAACAGAGATGTATACCAGTCAATTCGCCACAGAAGTCATTGAGGTGATCGTGGCCTGTGAAAATAGCCTTAACGTCCCCTGCTTCGACTAGTGTAGTGAAGAATCCAGAGTTAACGGAAGCCGAGCTAATGCCTTCTTGTTTTACACCTGTGAAGTTTGACGAGTCGAAGCTTGCATATTCAGGCAATGGAATGTGAAAGTATCCAAGCCCTGGAGCAGGAGCCTTCTGAGCCTCTGGATTGTTCATGTATGCTCTCTGCATAAGATAAATCACGTGTATAACCATCACCATTTTCAGATTGTGCAAGAAAAAAATTAATCGAACTGCAGACAGAAATGGCTATACAGGTACATGCACAAGGTAATCCACAAGAGTGAAGGTTTTAGTACCCGAAGCTTTATTGAAGTGCGTTCAAACCAAAGCTGCTGAGAGGGTTTGATCCATCCATAGCCAGGGATGGAGGGGACTGTTGAGTAATCCCCACTGTCAAGGAAGTAGAGATTGAGAACCGACTTATTTACGAAACCGGAACCCTCAACCCCATGGACTTCCAGGTTATAGTTCCCAAAACCATCAATAACATGGACATCAGGAGGATTAAACTGAGACAAGGTGTGCTTCATACCAGCAATATGCTTCATCACGCCTTGCCTTGACAGCGTAGATTCCTGGTCATGGTTTCCCAGAACAGCAGCCCATGGGATGTTTGATGTTATTGCAGGGGCAAATGCAGCATTCATAGACCTTACTGCGTCGGTTGAATCAAATCCATATATGTTGTCCCCTGCATCCCGCCAGACAGTAAGTAGTTAGGGCAGGTCAACTGGGTGCTCAATTTGGTCCCTAACATCTTTGATATTGCTTGGGTTCATTTTGGATTAGTTTTTGCAAACTCCTTGATTTCCATTTACGAAATTAATTCATGACGACAGGCAGATTAACTCTATTCTTTCGGTTCTACTATGCCAATTTCTTTGGCGCACATCTCTAAAAATGAAACAATTTCATGTCTAGTTTAATTACTATGCATGTGATCCTCAACCCAATCATCCAACCCGCCCTTAACCCAATCATCCAACCCTAGGACATTCACAACCGGACTCAGATGAATAAGTTTTTGGGTTCTTATGATGCCATTTCATATTGACTTTTTTTATGCCACTTCCAGTTTCTTTTTCAGTTGTGTAAGTGGAGGGGATATCCAAGAGAAGACTAGAGTTTACTCTTAATAGACGTTGCCAAGTGGGAGTGGAGTGGGGAGATATCATTTCATTCTAAAAGGTAATGATGGACTACTCTAATATTTCTTGCATATGCAAGTAAATGCCTCTATGGACCAGAATCTCTTACTGCTTAACTTGTACCACAAACTTTTTTCCCTTCTTTGATTTGTTGATGGTATCAAAATTGCTGCGGCTTAGAGATGTTTGACTCTCACGAGTTAGTTGGAATATAAATTCCTGTATTTTATTATAAGAATAAGAGAGGGAAGAACACAATTTTAATTAAGTATGTTCTTTAACTATTGTCAGAATGCTAAGAATGAAGGTTTGCTTGACTCCCCCCTTCCCTGGAACCAATTTGTGGTCTCTTGCTTGCTTTCATATGAAAATCAACCCTAAGCAGATTCAGTCCCAGCTTTCTATATTGTTTAGTTAATCATAGAATTTGGCTGACTTCTTACATTTCTGTAGGCTAGGGGGACGGGCACTCAATCAGAGGAGAATCCTCTTTCAGAGTCTGCTTCTGGCAGTGATTTCCCATAAGAGAAGTGAATTCTTGGCCCATAGTATGTTGGTGCCACTGCTATCACAGTAAAGACCAACTGGAAGATAACTAAAGAGAGATGACAGCATATGCAATTATGCTGATCTATGGAGGAAAGTATTGGATTCCCTACTGATCCATGTCCACTGCACTACTTGGAGTCAATTTTTAACTTACATTAGTAGGTATTTTAGAGGAAAGAGTTTTCATGCCAAACTCAAGAAACTCAGCATAGCAGCCTTGGTGTATATGGTTTGGAGGGAGAGAAATGCCAGACTGTTTGAGCAGCAAGATAAAAATGTGGAGCAGTGTTTTCAGCTAATAAAACAGGTGATCCAATGGCGAGTAAGAAGTTGGACTAAAGTGCCTGGTAGAGAGAAGAACAGAAGATTATGCACAGCATGGGGATTCATGAAGACATACTGATATATAAGGGGGACTGCACAGAATTTTCTTGTTATTTTGATCCCTGGTGTAAAGTAGATGATTAAGGAGAGTAGGGCGATATATATAGCTTTAAATGTTGGTTGATAACAAGATGCACTGAAAGACTATTTTTTACAGCAATGATATTGGACTTCTCACAAAAAAAAAAAAAAAGCATATGCAATTATGCATCTTTATCTTCAATTCCAGAAGAGGGTAATAAAACAAACTCAAAAAGAGTACCGGTAAAAACGATGAGGTGAGGCTTTTCGGCAAGGATCATGCGGCGGACGAAGGCGGTGGTATTGAGGTCCGAGCAAGAGGGAGCCTGGTTTGGGAACACGTCCTCGCAAGGTGTGGTCCGGCCGTCGGCGTAGTGCATGTCCGCCACCTGCAGTATTCTAAACTCCCCCTTCCCCTTGTCGAATCGCAGTTGCTGCTGCTGTCGCTGAGCATTGAGCACCTGGATCTGAGCACAAGAGAGGAAAAGGAGCAGGGCAAAAGCCAAATTCGTCGCCATGGCAGACGGCGGAGAAGAAGAAGAGGGAAGAGGGAATGTTGCAAAAACGGAGGCGGCAAAAATCTACAACCTTGATCGATCCGCAACACGGAAAGCTCTGATTTTTGGCTTCTCGTGAACTTTGAAAATGTGTATCAACTCCCCCATCACAGTCCCTGTCCGTGTCTGCATTTGATTCAACGCGGTGTTCCATGAAAAGGACAAAATTATCTCTCTCTTTCTTCGCAGCCTCAACAAACTCTAATAAATAGGATAGGATAAAAATACCAGTAATGTGCTTGTCACGAGTATACACGGATATTGCACCAAAATCCACCAAACTGAATTATATTGGGTCACTTCAATCCTGATCGAGCCTTGTGTTATATCTTCAAATGGGCGCTTTCTCGCTATTAGAACCTTAAATTTTGAAGAAGGTTTTATTTTTGCGATAATGTTTAAGATACCATATGGGCGCTTTCTCTTGTTATCTCCTAAATGAGAAAGAAATAGAAACCATTTTTCTCCTACCTTGGTCGTGTTCGTGCCTACTTATGATTTTGCATTGTTGGTTCAGTAGAATTAATTTAGAGTTCTAGACTCAATTGAAGTTTCTATCATATGTAAACCTCGGCAGCCAAGTATATGGATGATCGAAGCATCAAAGAGGTGTCGCCAAGGTGATTGTTGAAGATACTATGAGTAACATGTTAGCCAACGGTCAATGATGATAACCCGCTTTGGTTCAGCTACTTGCTTCATAGCAGTGCGTGAGAATTTTATTGCACTTGTGTAGGTTTTTTCGGATGCACTTTATGAATGAGTACAAGTCGTTATCCTCTTGCAACCAATTTAAGCTTATATGTTTAGATATCCTTTATATATCTAGTTCCATATCACGCTTTTAGGATATAAAATGCTTCATCAAAAACAGATTTTTATATCTCTTAACAAGTTTCTGATTTTAGAGTCTCAACTCTAAACTAGAATATTCTTTTGATTTTGTAGTCTCAACTTCTAAACTAGCATATTCCTTGTGCAAGTACCTAACTTTTGGTAAACATCTGACCACATTTTTTGTTCTTGTGGGCTCATGAAACCAATCGATTCCACGTGAAAGTCTCATTCAAACTCATGCGCTCATAAATAGGAGGAGGCAATGAAAAGTACATTGAAAGAACACTTTCATCCTACTTGATCCAAGATAGCTGAAGCACATGGGTTTATATAATGCATCAAAATAATAACACCACTCACTAATCCACTACCCACACAATTATTACACTATATTAGTAATGTATTTGTAACATACGCACCACTAACACATTATTAACACACCACTCACACGTGACTAATGACCACTGATACGTTACTATTACATTAACATAATTAGTAATACCTGACTAAAAGATTGTATGATCAAGTTTATCTTTATTGTAACTTCCCCTTAAACTTGATCTTTGACTCGAAACAAACTTCTCAACTTGTGAAATCCCTCAACTTTGAGGGGCTTGGTGAAATTATCAATGATTTGGTTTTGTGATTCACATACTTGAGTTCCATCTCCTTTTCGGTAATGCACTTCCTAATGTAGTGATATTTTGTATTGATATGCTTGCTTTGTTCATTGAACAACATATGGTGCTTTTCAATGAAACAGCTTCACAAGTAAAGTGTTAAAATAGGTTGCTTTTCGAAGTCGATGTAAATGATGTATCTCATATGAAGAAAACAAACCCGATGGTGCTTTTCTATCATCTTCGAACTCGATGTAAATGTTGTATCTCATATGAAGAAAACAAACCCGATGTTGCTTTTCTATCATCTAAATCTTCAGCCCGATCACTATTACAATAATCCAAAAGCTTGAAGTTGGTAGAAGGAGAATAAAATCAACCTGGCTCATTTGTACCTTTGAAGTATCGAAGAATTCTTTCAGCCATTTTGATATGGGTCATGCTAGGAGCTTCCACGTAATGCCCTGATGTTTTGATATGGGTCATGCTAGGAGCTTCCATGTAATGCCCTAACTTTTTAGAGGTGCCCAAAAATATTACTGGTTGTTTAAGAGTAAACTCGTGCTACCTATTATCGTCGTTCTTGTAATGCATCATCATACTATCGCGTTACGTCGTGCTTCGAACCTCGGCATGCTTTACTTAGCCTTGTCGTGCTTGCTAGGTGGCACAACTTTGTCACGCCACCTCGTGCTTTCTAGAAATTTCTATAAAATCCCTTTTATCTCTTTCACATTATTTCAAGTTATCTTTGAATTTCACCAATAGACAGTGAGTGAGAGAAGAATTTACCCATGATTACGGAAAAAAGGATGATAGGGACTTATTTGAAGAAATTGTTTAAGTGGTTTCTTTGTGGTAAATGGTATTGCATATCACTATTCCTTTATGCCGAGTGGTTATTTCTTAACGTTCATCGTAGACCGAAACACTATTATTCTGAAATCTTGCTCAAATGCTTGTCTTGAATATTGGTCAATATCTTGTTTTTACGTTAATGTGACTTGTCTTTAGTGCTTTTAACCAATGACAGTGCTCAAGTGATTTGTGTATGTGCATGATATGTTATAACTATGATACATGTGGGCTTTAGTAGACTCGTTTGATGTGAAAAATGGATATTGAATTGGCTTACTAGTTATTTGGAGTCTAAGCCACGATTATGTAGACTGTTTGACTGTTGAATATTTTGTTCTGAATTGTTTAGCATGTTTAATTATGATCCTATGGTGCTATGGTTCTTCCACTTACAGGGCTATCCAGCTCAACCTCCCCCCTCCCGGCCCCTTATTTACCTTTTCACTGTAGATGATTATTTTAGTGAGCATATGCAAGCGGATATGTGAGCACAATTTATAGTTTTGGAGTTGTAATGTTGTAACTTCTTTTTAGGACTTGTAATCTGATTGGGATTGCATCGTAATTATATTATGATTATGACTTGGGTCATCACAACTAATATTAGAGCGATACCTAGACTTGAATTGCTTAGGTTAGCATAAGCGCGTATAGGATCGTCAACCTTGGGATAATTATAAGCTAAAGTTTGAAGTTTTTGGTTCAAATTTAAGGTCAGTAAATTTTGCAGACGAAATTCTTTTAAGGATGGAAGAATGTAACACCCGACTTTTTAGAGGTGCCCAAAATAATTAGTGGTTGTTTGAGAGTGAAATGATGATGATTTTCACTGACAATTGGGATTGACATTTTCGTGCCTGCTAGGCGTCCTCACGTCATCGTGACACCTCAAGCTTAATGAAGAGTCGGTGTTCATTACTACTTTCATCGACACCTCGTGCTACTTATCACCATCATGCTTGTAATGTGTCATCATGCTATCGCAACACATAGCGCTTCTAGCCTCTTCGTGATTTGCTTGGCCTTATCGTGCTTGTTAGGTGGGACAACCTTGTCTCACCACCTCGTGCTTCCTAGAAATTTTTATAAATAGCCATTTGATTTCTTTTCATATTCTTTCAAGTTATCTTTGACTTTCACCAGTAGATAGTGAGTGAGAGAAGAATTTAGCCATGATTAGGGAAGAAGAATGATAGGGACTTATTTGGAGGACTTAATTAAATGGTTTCTTCATAGTAAGGAAAATTCCATATCACTATTCTTTAGTATCGAGTGGTCATTTTCTTAATGTTTGTCATACTCCCAAATATGACTCCATCCGTCCCTAAAAAGTTGATCATATTTTCTTTTTGGGCTGTCCTAAAAAAATTGCTCATTTTCTAAATTAAGAAAGATTCTGTAAGTGTTTTTCTATATTTAACATTTTTACACTTTTTTATTCTATTTCTCTATCCATATTTAACACTCAACCAACCAATTTTCTCTCTCCTAGCCCACTTCCCCCCCCCCCCCCTAAAGGGCCGGATGTGAAAAGTATAATATATGACTTAAATCTTTAATATGCGTGCCAAGTCAAAATTGAGCAATTTTTTGGGACGAATGGAGTATTATTCTGAAATCTTGCTCAATTGCTTGTCTTGAATATTAGTCAATATCTTGTTTCTGAAGTACGTTTATGTGACGTGACTTAAGTACTTTTGACCATGGACAGTGCTTCAATGATCTGTTTATGTGCGTCATATGTTATGATTATGATATAGCTGAGCTTTGACAGAGTCCTTTGAGGATACCTGAAGCAAGATGCTGAAGTGTTATGTTTGACGTGCAAAATATTACTAATTCTTCGGGGTACGATTATGTAGACTGTTTGATTATTGAATATTTTGTTGTCGAATTATTTAGCTTGTTTTATTCTGGCCCTATAGTGCTATGATATTCCAATTACTGGCTACCTAGCTCAAAGTGCAGATGATTATTCTGATAATCATATGTACGCGGGATATGAGCAGGACTTACAATTTTGGAGTTTAAAAATATTGTAAATTCTTTTTACAACTTGTAATCTGATTGGGATTGCACTATAATTATATTGAAGATATATAATTATATGATTAGCGACTTGGGTCATGACAATTAGTATTAGAGCAATAACTAGGCTTGAATTGCTTATGTTAGAGTAACCCCATATAAGTTCATCGGTCTTGGGATAACTATAAGTTGAATTTTGAAGTCTTTAGTCCAGATTTAAGGTCGGTAAATTTTGCGGACGAAAATCTTTTAAGGAGGGAATAATGTAACGCCTCGACTTTCTATAGGTGCCCAAAATAATTACCAATTGTTTGAAGGTAAAAGGATGATGATTTTCGGTGACAATTTGGACTGGCATTGTCGTGCCTGTTAGGTATTATCATGTCACCATGCTTAATGAAGAGTCAGTGTTGATTACTATTTTGATAAACACCTCGTGCTGCCTATCACCGTTGTACTTCTAACGTGTCATCGTACTATTGCGACACGTCGTGTTTCGAGCCTCGTCGTGCTTTACTTAGCCTTGTCGTGTTTGTTAAGTGGCACAACCTTGTCTCGTCACCTCGTGTTTCTTTTCACCTCGTGCTTTCTAGAAATTTCTATAGAAGCCCTTTGGTCTCTTTTTACATTATTTTAAGTCATCTTTGACTTTCACCAATAGACAATGAGTGAGAGAAGAATTTAGCCATGATTATGGGAAAATAATGATAAAGATTTATTTGAAGGAATTATTTTAGTGGTTTCTTCATGATAAGGGAGGATTTCATACCACTATTCTTTTATGCCAAGTGGTCATTTCTTAACGTTCGTCATACTCCTAGATACTATTATTCTGAAATCTTGCTCAAATGTTTGTCTTAAATGTTGGTCAATATCTTATTCTTGTAATACATTTATGTGACGTAGCTTAAGTACTTTTGACAAATGACAGTGCTCCAATGATTTGCCAATGTGTATGATACATTATAATTATAATACATATGAGCTTTGGCGGACTCCTTCCTGAAGTAAGATGACCCAAGTGTTATGTTTGATGTGCAAAATGAATATTAAATTGGTTTACTAGTTATTTGGAGTATTAAGCCACAATTACATAGACTATTTGACTATTGAATATTTTGTTCCCGAATTGTTTAGTGTGTTTTATTCTAATCCTATGGTGCTATGATTATTCCACTTACTAACCTACCTAGTTAACCCCCTATTACTTACATTTCTAGTGTAGATGGTCATTTTGGCGAGCATATGTGTAACGACCCGGTCCACGGCCCCACCACAGGGCATTGCCTCCCTCAAAAGGGCTAGCCAAGTAGGTACTTATGAGTTCATAGGCAGGGTCTTATAAGGCCAATCGCAAACTCTCCCACAACCGATGTGGGATATTACAATCTCCCCACCTTATTTCTTAGCGTCCTCGCTAAGGCTCGATCACACATAGCCCAGAATCTTCCTCTCTAGCCAATGTGGGATATACCCGGCTCACCCTTCGTTGCCCCAACCATCATCTTGATGTGGGATATACCGGGGTTTGCCTTCGTTTCCCCCAACCATTGGCAACCCGACTGGACAGCTCAGCCCGAGCTTTCGAGAGTCGGCTCTGATACCATCTGTAACGACCCGGTCCACGGCCCCACCACAGGGCATTGCCTCCCTCAAAAGGGCTAGCCAAGTAGGTACTTATGAGTTCATAGGCAGGGTCTTATAAGGCCAATCGCAAACTCTCCCACAACCGATGTGGGATATTACAATATGTAAGCAGGAATGTTGGCTGGACTTGTAGCTTTGGAGTTTAGAAATGTTCTTTACTTATTTTCATGACCTGTAATCTGATTAGGATTGCTTGGTAATTATGTTAAAGACATTGAATCATATTATCAGCTACTTGGGTCATCACATTCCATGTAACGACTAATAAGCCCGATTGCATATAAAACGTCAAGTACCTCAAGCTTCCAACTAAGCTATTAAAAAAAGTTAGACCTACTTCTTTGCAATATCTTTCTTTGACAACTTGATTTCTCATTCCGCATGGGTGCTCAAGGGCTTGGAGTCATCCATCTTTAACTTTTTTATAATTTATTTGGCATATCGTTCTTGGGAAAAGAAAATCCCATCACCTCTTTACTTCACCTCAATGTTAAGCTAGTAAACATGAGCTTGATGTCCTTCATCTCAGACTCTGCAGTTATTGCAATCTCAAACTCCTTAAACATGCTTGAATTACTCCCTCTAAAAATCGAGTCATCTAAATACAAGCAAATAAGAAATATTTATCTATCACTATTCACTTTTTTAAAAAGCATGCTCGTGGGTACAGTTGGAGAAATTATTTACTTGAATACTTGTCAAGTCCACACTTCCTAGTTCTTGGTGCTTGCTTCAAGCCATACAATGCATTCTCCAATAGTAGAACTTTATCGTCTTACCCCATGAAAAAGCCCATGAGTTGACAACAAAAAAAAAAAAAACACATCTTACTAAAAGAAAAAAAAAGGATTAACTGGTCATTCGTTCAAGAGTTGCACAGTATTGTCAGTGGGAGACTTGGCAGTGGTTAAGAAAGGATGACCGAAGAGCATTAAATGTAACTTCAAAATCAATAGAGGAAAAGTTGGAGTTCCAGAGTAAGGATATATGTGAGAAAAATTGAAAACAATTTCAAAGTTTCTCAAAGTAGAAGGTCGAAGGTTTGCGGTCATCTGAGATGATTAATACTTCAAATTCTTGGTTTTATTCTTAGATAGAATAAGGACAATATAACTTAATGCAAAAGAGCAAAGCAAAATTTGCATGCATATCTACTGAATAGTACATTCCAGAGGCGGAACCATTGCATTGGGGAGGGGGAGTGGCACGGCCACCCCTCAAATTTTGATTTTTTTTTTAGTTTGTTAAATAGTGAAAATTTATGATTAAAAAAATTTAAAAAAATATTACTATATTGTAACATTAATGTATCAGTGTTTCTTTTCGTCAAGTTTTAATTTTTTGTGCCATCGACCGTCATAATCTTTGTCTTTTTTTTGCTCCATCTTCATATTTTCAAATTTCAAATTCTTTATATCACAAAGAAACATGAATAGATCATGGTTAACTTTTTTTTTAGTTTAAAATCATATAATGGAGGCACTGCATTTATGGGATCGACTATACACGCTTTTAATAATCACATGGCACGATCCCAAGGTCATTCTAAAATTGTTGCACCGACCGGTCAATCCGTTATCACAGTAATAAACCCATTACTGCTAGATGATGGAGGCACTGCATCTGAGTCCTCAGAGATTGCAAGCCCCTGCATTGCAACCCTGTGCGTAGGGGTGCAACTTGGACGGATTGGGTTGGTTTTCAGCCCAACCCAAGAAAACCCAACCTTTTAAAAGCCCATCTTAACCCAACCCAAATTGGGTTTTTTGTAAAAAAAGCCCAACCGAACCCAACCCGAGTAAAAATGATATGGTTTGGGTTTCAACCCAACCCAACCCAACTAACATCGAATTAATTTTTTGTTTCATTCGTGAATAAATAATTTTCTTCTCGCGTCTCATTATCTAAAGACCAACATTACTCACATTTGACTTATAACTATTACTTTAATCTTTGATAAATAAAAAAATTTATTTATCCCCAAAAGATAAAATATGATATTATAAAAAAAATTCTAGATCAATCAATAAATAAACAATTAGCTTAGACATTAAAAACCATTAATAAACTCCAGTCTAATTAAAAAGTACTATTGTCGTCCTCACACTAGTAAAGTAAACGGACATCAACATGTGTAGAGGAAGAAAACAAGTAATAAGTTATAACACTTAATACAGTAAACCCGTCTCACTTCAACTCATTTATGTCTTTAAATCACATGAGAAGTAATAATATCATTAACAAAAGGTCCTAGTATTCTTAAAGCAGAAATAAAATCCCAAGCCAAATTGTGAAGACACCAAACTTGATAGTTGCAGCCTCCTGCACAAAAAGAATAGCATACATATCAATGATTGAATAAAATGCTATACTTAATTAACCAATAAAGTTGACTTACACTCTTAAACTAACATCAACATTCTTTTGCACTACTTATCTGACTTGCTAGAGTGAGTGTTGCAATCGCTTCAGCAAGTGCTACAAAAAAAAAATGATAAATCACAAAAAAGAGACAAAAATTTATGTTCCCAAATAAAGTATAGAAAACAAACATATATAGTAGTTGACTTACAAGACTCCACATTTTCAAGTTCTTCCAACTGTTCTTCAACACAAATTTGGGTCGATGGACTCCTCAACCAATCCTGCGTGCACAGTAAACACTCGACAACTCGTGGAGTCAATGAACTACGAAATGAATCGAGGACTCGTCCTCCGGTACTGAATGCTGACTCTGAAGCCACGGTCGATATAGGAATAGCCAAAATATCACGAGCCATAAGGGATAGAACAGGATACGTGGGAGATTTTAGCTTCCACCAAGCCAAAATATCAAAGTCAGGAGTACTAGCTTCAACATCCTCACCCAAATATCGTTCCCACTCAGACTTCATATTCAAACTCTCCTCTAATTTCAAAAAATGTTGCCACTCTCTAGTGTGCTGATCCACATCCATATCTGAACATATGTCATCCATCTGAGCATTCTTGCCACTTTGAAACTTGTCCACATCCTTTCTCACAACCACTGGCGAATAATGTCCATACAGTCGATCCATAAGAGACTTATAGCCATCAAGCACTTCCTTTTGATCACAAGTAGGATAATACTTCGCGAGACTAAACTTCACATATTTTAGTTTATAACAAGGATCTAAAATCACTGCAATGATCAACAACGGATTGATTTTTTCAATGCTACAGTACTTGTCAAATTTCTTCCTCATTTTCTGCGCCATACTTCTAAAAAATTCATTATCAGTACCCGCCCAACTCGAGATAAGTCCTTGGATCCTATTCATCTCACGAAAACAAATATTAGAAGTCACGTACTTAGCCCCAGATACTCGATTGGTTGCAACATAAAATTGCTCCAAGAAAGTGGTAAGACTTTTCACTGTCATCCAATCTTCTTCCATAATGAAACCTACCTCGACTGTGAAATTGCGATCATGCTCCTCTAACCTCTCAAACACCCTTTGATATTCAAGCGCAGTGGTTAACATAAGATAAGTCGAATTCCACTACGTTTGAACATCCAAACACAAAGACCTCTTGGCTACAACCATTTCTTCCTCGGCACATTGTTTAAAAACTTGCAATCGAGATGGAGAACTTCTCACATATTTCACATAATTTCTTACACGCAACACCAACTCCTTGACTTCCTCAATTCCTTTTCTCACAATTAAGTTCAAAATATGCGCAAAGCATCTAACATGCATACATTCTCCATCCAATAATGACTCATACTTTCTAACAAATTCAATTTTCAATTTTGAAAGTGCAACATCATTTGAAGAAGCATTATCCACAGTAATTGTACAAACTCTGTTACGGAGTCCCCATTCTTTTAAGCATGTCCTAATAGCTTGTGCAATGTTTTCACCCTTGTGTGGAGTAGGAAGTACACGAAAATTGATAATTCTTTTTTGTAACCTCCAATTCTTGTCGATATAATGTGCTGTCAAGCACATATATCCAAGAGTTTGAATAGAAGTCCATAAATCTGTTGTGAAACACACTAACGAAACAGAATTTTCAAAGACTTTCTTGAGCACAGCTTTCTCACTCATATATACAGATATGCAATCTTTTGTGATTGTAGTTCGCGAAACAAGTTGAAATTCAGGTCGCAATGCATTCACAAATCTTTTAAATCCCTCTTTCTCCACAAAACTAAAGGGTAATTCATCCATTATTATCATGCAAGCAAGCTCCTTTCGACAAAAGTCTTGATTGAAAGTCGACCTCAACCCAACAATGCTTTGGTCACTATTTTCAGTTGACGAGTGAGATACAAGCGATTTTTGGTATTCGTGACAACTATTATAGACATGCCTCATGAGTGTACTAGTTCCAAAGCTCCCCTTGTCATTACACGTCGCAAACACTCTACTACAGTACTTACAAACTGCTTCAATAACTAGACCTTCATCATTTTTCACCTTATCATAATGATCCCAAACATGAGATGACGTCGCATAAGTTTTTTTGCGCTTACCTTTACCCATGCCGCTGCGATTTCCTTCCTTAGGGCTCACCACTGACCCAGACGTTGTAGAGTTGCTCTCATCCATCAGCGTTGAACAAGAATGCTCCTACTTGCAAGAAAAGAAAAAGTGATCAGCTAATGATCGACATGTTTGATGCAACTTGTAACCAAGTTGTTCACTCAATTAAGCTGGTCTAGTGATAATTGCTGTTGGTTTCTGATTTTCTTACATTTTAGATTGTCAAAATGCAGAGATTTTTATGCGCATTCCATCAAATCCCTAGAACTTCCTTGTAGTCCAGCTTATGCTAATGTCTTAGTTAGCTAAGATGCATGATCTGTGATTTTAGGCGGTGTTGCTGGACGAAGATCATCAAGCAGGAGGAAGATCATCAAGCATGCCCCTAGCTGGAAAAGATCATCAAGCAGGCCCCTATTTATAGTGAATCAATCTGCCCATTATCATTTAATTTGCTAGATATGTCGATAATTGCGTTTCTAAAGACGTGAGATTATGTCACATAATCTCAAGAATGTTTGATACTCCACGAAACTATAAGGTCGCTTTTTGTAAGAGTTTGATTCACTCGATTTGAACAGGGTACCAATTTAGTGCAATCTCCAAAAAGAGAAGAGGAAAGCATTCTAAAGCCATACCAAAACAAACAAACAAAAACAAGAGAAAATCATCACATCAGCTACATTAATGTCGGCACATACATACAAGGAGTATGGACAATACAGAATAACTCAGCTACTAAAAGCATGAAGCACTCGGCTAGTAAAATGTTATTTAACTTTCAGCATGCAACACTCATGTCACTGCACCTAGAGTGGAAATGCCCAAGCAGTAAACTAAGGTGCCAAAATGTTATAAAATTGTTTGTTGTTTCTTAGTAAGATGTGCTCTCATTCTTTGTTGTAAACAACATCACTTGTATGACAATCATTAACCTAGTCAACAAGCGAAACCCCAAGAAGTGTAGACTTCCCATCCATCTGTTCAGCTGTACCATCCAAAGAAGGATGGTACATCAGTAATGTAGCTATGCAACTCAACCAGAGGCTGGAACACTGCATAGAGAACACATGTACTCACAGTCAAAGCATAGAGTCCATATCTCCTCATGTTGTCCCAGAAATCCTCCATCAGTGGCCCTTCAGGACCAAAAGCCAATGCCTTATGGTCATCACCATAAATGAGGAACAACACAAATCCTACAGAAAGAGTTCCCAGCACCACAAGTCCATGCCTCAAGTGTCCCATCCACACACTATCCTACCATAAAAAGTCAACTAAGTTTGCTTCAGGAGATACACCACTTTTGCCAAAAAGTAACAAGCCAGGCACAAAATAGCCCTGCTCTCCTAAAAACAATAACAGCAACGACCGGTTCAACCCCTTTATCCAAAATAAGGAAAGGCTCTATTAAAAAACCACCACCTGTTACCAGTAGCTACATCTTCCTTTCTGTTTAAGTAACAAGAAACAATGCGAGAGCAATATTCCATCTCTTTGATGCCTGCTTTAACAAGGACCCCCTCTAAAAAAAGCTGCCCTAATGCACGAGCCTCTCGGCATTGTGGGTCTGGGGAGGGCTGATGTATGTCATACTCAGCCTTATCCTACATTTATAGAAAGGCTGTTTTGGCTTTCAGGTTTAAGATGCACCTGGGCCAAACTTTTAAGTTTCACAATCAGATTAAATACGATTGGCAAAACAATTCTAGAAAGTTCAAACTGTAGCGAAAGAAGGAAAAAAAGCAGATTTAAATGCCAATAATGTTATTTGGCCCTTCAGATCAGTTAACTATCACCTACAGGTTAAAAGTGTGACTAAAGCCACGCCTTTAAAAGCTATCTTTCAATCAAAACAAGGAAACCAATAAACATCAGTGAGAACGTTGTACGACTAATGGAAAGAGGTATGAACTTGTAGAGGCAACAAATAAATGATACTTAAAACAATACTTCTGACAAACTTACGTCCCTCCAACTCCTCCTAAGACTTCTGAGCTGATCGGATGAAACGGAAGCTCACAAATGCCAACCTGCGTCTTCGCCGGAGAAGCACAGGAGCGGAGCAGGTGGCGAGTAGCTATTCGCCGGAGAAGCACAGGAGCTGAAGGTGAGGAGACCGAATTTTGGAACCCTAGAAATCGATTTGGGCAAAATTGGTGAGGAGTGCCGACTGTTGGTCTTTGGCTCTTTGTACCTGGTTCCTTTTTTCTTTTGGGTTAGAATGGGTTGGGATGGTTTTAATGGGTTTGACCCAATTCATCTCATTTAATTATTGACCCAACTCAGACCAACCCATTTTAAAATTAGGCGGGTTTAATGGGTTAAAGCTTGTCCATATTTGGGCTGGGTTGGTTAAAGCCCATCCTAAACCAGCCCAAATTGCACCCCTACCTGTGCGCAACCTTGTCTATACGGGTGCACCACAACTCTGGCACTCCTTTGCTTAGAGGCAGACCCACGTGGTGACAAGGGGGGCTGAAGCACCCCCTGACTTCTGAAAAAAAAAATAATAATTTTTTTTTTGGTTTTTGGGAATTGCAGTCCCCGTTCCCCAATCCCCGATACCTCGTTCCCCGAGAGACCCACAAGCGACTCTCTCTCTCTCTCTTTCACCGAGTCACCGGTGGACAGTGAACCTCATGGCGACCGGCGACCAGATCTGAACGGCTGAACCACGGGCAACCACCCACCTTGACCTTCAGTCTTCAGACAGTAACTTCGACGAGGGACGACGGAGTGACGGCTATGATGCCATGACAGACGAGTGGACGAGCAGATCTAAGATCTTGACCGCCGACGAGTGACGACCTCTTGAAGAACCAGTCGACAGTCACCCCTGAAGAACGAGAACCAAACCCTCTACATGAGCATCCTGGGACACGAGTAAGGCCCTACACGTATCACTTCCAAAAACTAGCAGTGGGATCCCTACCATCATCACTCATTGGACTACCACTCAGACGCATATTTGTACAATCTGCACCACTCGGTGGAAAGACGGCTCAAAGGGACACACCACTTCTTTGATTGTCAAGGGTTAACCTTTTGTTGAAGACATTGAGCTCTTCTTCATGCTCGCGTGATTCAAGATGCCAGCTTGTGAAACCTATGACAACACTAGCAACCCAGAAGAGCACTTAACACGCTTTATCTTTATATGAACCTCCATGTGGTCCCCGACTCAATTATGTGCCTTGTGTTCTCAGTGACTCTCAAGGGCTCCATAAAGGTTTGGTTCCACCATATTCCCCTGAAGTTTATCTCTTGTTAGGCAGAACTCACCAAGTTCTTCAGAGCCAATTTTCTCACCAGTCTGACCCATCGAAATAATTCTTTGGTCCTCTTCTGAATTGTGCAAGTCCCCACCAAGAGTCTGAATCCTATTATTCACGCTTTAACACCGAAAAGTTTCTCACTGATAATGTTGATCTTAGAGCTACTTTTGCTACCATGTCAAGGAGAGTTCGCCCGGCACACCCCTTAAGTTTTGCTCGACAAACAACCACTATAAAACATGCGGGACATTTTTTACTATGTTAGAAAATATCTCTAGAAGAGGATGGCAATCTCACACAAGAGAAGATATATGTCGAGTGGAAACAATAGGACTGTCAGGACAACAAGTTGTGTCTGGACAACGGTAAGCAACAAAGAAACAAATCCAAAGGTTCTAAATCCCTTGGAAAGTGGACTCCTTTGAACTCCTCATGTGAGCACATCCTCAACCATATCAAAAGTTGAGACAACCTATTTTTGGACTACCGATACGCTTTTAACCAGACAAGCGCAATAAGCAACTCCAGTGTGACTTCCACAAAGATCAAGGCAACCTTACGGAAGATTACAAAGCTATGAAGGAGGAGATCAAAGGGCACATCACATGCTTGTTCGTGGCTGAGGAAAAAGAGATGGTGAGTGCCGCCCATAGAACAAAAAAAAGCAAACGCACGGTATGATGCACCCAAATATGTTGCCAAAATGAACACAATTTATGGCGGGATCACTTCCGAAGGACCTTTGGAAAAAGCCTGCAAGGCATACACATGCATGGTAAAACAAGGCCCTTGTAATCATTCCAAGCATTCCATATCTTTTGTTGACTTCGATTTAAATGGTTAATAACTCTCGCACAATGACGTTATGTTTGGCGCGTTTATTGAAAAACTATTTACGATTCATACAAAAACAAGACAAATTTATTGGAAAACCATTTACCAAAATAAGAACAATAAGTCATTTTCCAAAAGACCTCCAGTCACTCTCCTCCATATTGAGGCGACCAAAACCTCAGCAAGCTGCAAGCCGTTATTTCCACCTACCATTTAAGAATGAAGTTGCCAACGATTAGGGGGTCAGAGAGGTAAAGGGTAACTGGTGTTACATCTTTGCTTGTAAAAGAAAAGAAGCGATGCCCGTTATAGACCAGTTAGACGAAAAAGCATTAAAAAGTAGAGAACCGTCAGAGCCTCTTGACTCCATCCCCCTCTTCCTAGGCATAAACGACAAGTTCATCCATATTGACTCTACGCTAGAGGGTACACTTTGCAAAAACCTCATCTCTTATGCGCACAGCAACCACGATGTCATCGCATAGACTGCAACAGACATGACTAACGTCAACCTTCCCATGCCTTAGTGTCGACCTTCTTACAAGCCACCTAAGCAAACGAAGCATCGTTCGCACCCGAATGCCTGAAAATAATCAAATAGGAGGTTAGCAAGCTCTTTATGTCCGACTTTATACAAGAGATTGACCATTTAAAGTGGATTGCGAATCTCGTCATGGTCCCAAAATCTAATGGCAAGTGGCGAATCTCCATAAATTTTACTAATCTCAACAAGACCTGTCCGAAAGACATCTACCTTCTCCCGTACATAGACATCTTGATCAATGCTACCTCTAGTCATGAGTTATTAAGCTTCATGGATGACTTTTCGGGAACAACCAAATTTGGATGCATGAAGATGATGTCCTAAAAATGGCCTTTATCACTGAGCAAGGGCATTATTGTTATGAAGTCATGCCATTGCGGATAAATAATGCCCGGCACCTGGTAGATAAGTTGTTCAAGCCACTTATAAGCAAGAACATGGAGGTCTATGTCGAAGATATGATCGTCAAGAGCTTGAAACCCCTAACCACATCGACAAACCTCGACAATGCTTCGACATTCTCTACATGTACCAGATGAAGCTCGATCTGGTTTGGCGAGCCTTTGGCATCCAGTCCAGAAAATTTTCTAACAGCAGGATATAAGCCAGTTTAAAAATACTACTGCAATTCTAAACATGTCATCGCCCTGCACCATCCGCGACGTATAAGTACTTACAGGCTACACAGTGGCTCTTAACTGCATCCTCTCGAGATCTGTAGAAGCTGCCTTCCATTCTTCAAAGCACTAAAAAACTTCAAAGAACTTTGAATGCACATCAAATTGCCAAACATCTTTCGAGCAGCTCAAAGCCCATTTAGTCGAGCCTCCGCTGCTATCCAATAGGGGTGCAACTTGGGCCAGGTAACCCGTGGACAACCCGTGCCAGCCTACAAAAATATGAGCATGGACTTACTTTTGTAGTGACCGTGGTGGACGTGGGCTCAAAATTTTGAGCCCGTAAAAAATATGGGCTAGACATGGGCAAAGGTTTCTACAAGCCCATCCAGCCCGTGGGAAAATCAGCCCGTCTAACTGTTATATATATATATATATTTATTTATTTATTATTTTCTTGTTTCCTTTACTCATTAAAAATCATAGATCACACAAGTCTATGCAATCTTGATCCTCAAACTCTTAACCTAATAGAATACTACTCTATTTATTTTTTGTACTTTCTGAACTCTCAGCCCCCACTTCGACAAAGTCAAAGCCTCACAGCGAAAGATATGCTCATATTCTTGTCTTATTTTTCTGAACCAGGTTGAGCGACGGTTTCCACTTTTGTTCATGTTTAAAGATCTTTGAAGACTTTACTTTTTCTACTTTATTTCTTATTATAGGATTAGAGATTCTTATCTTTTTCTCTCTCATTATGTCCCAAATAGTTGTTTCCATGCTTATATTTATTTTTTTTTTGAGATTTTAATGTACTTTATTTCGTTATCATGACTAAATTGTAGAGTTGGATGGTCAATGATATGTTTCGGAATCGTTTTAAAAAAAAAGTAATTCTTAACCATGGACAACCCGTGGACAGTCCACGTACAGCCCGTGTCCACTAAAATTTTGATGGGTTTGGCGTGGACACATATTATTTGGCCCGTAGATGGGCTGGGCTAGACATGGGCACGACTTTTGGAGAGTGGGCTGGACATGGTCTAACACTTGGGCCCGTCCAGCCCACCCAAGTTGCACCTCTATATCCAAACCACTTTGCAGGGATGAGCTTTTTCTCTATCCTTTTGTTAGCTAGCTAGCCATTAGCCCCATGCTACGTGAAGAACAGAGCTCTTATAAAACCATTAAATATGCAAGCAAGGTATTACAAAGAGCTGAAGCAAGCTATCCAACAATGGAGAAGTTTGCCTTTGCTTTCTTTAAAGTTGCCAGAAAGCTACGGCCCATAGACCAACCTCTTAGATGAATCATGCACAAGCCAAAAACCTCTGGCTTTTTATTTGCATTGTTTGTCGACTTAAAGGAGTTTGATATCCAATATCAGCCTCAATTGTCCATCAAAGGACAAACTCTAGCTGATTTTATCATTGAATATACCTTCTTCAATAACTTGCCAACTGAGCCAGTGGAAGAACCCCAGCAAAACCTCGAGGTATGGACACTATACATATATGGCTCGTCCAACACAAATAAAAGTAAAGCCAGCCTCATTATAAAAGGTCCAGATGATATGATGGTCGAGTCTTCATTTTGATTCGGCTTTAAAGCTTTAAACGTTAAAGCCGAATATGAAGCTCTAATTGCGGGGATGCACCTTGTCAAGGCTATGCGAGCAGAATATCTGATAGCTTTCAACACAGCCAATTGGTGGTCAAGTGGATACAAAGAGAGTATGAAGCATAAAACCAGACAACTCTCAAGCCAAACACACTCTCCAGGTTAGTCTTACTTGAGTATTTCGATTTCTACTAAACATTTTATATGGAGTTGCTACCTAAGCCCAATATTGAGGAGTTGAGTTTCATGGACATTGTTACTCAACCCAGTTGGATTGACCCGGTACATGCCTCTTTAAAGCATAGCACCTTGCCAGAAGACAAAACCGAGGCACACAACTCTAACATCGGGCCTCGGGTTACTTCATTCTTGATGATGCCATGTACAAGCATTCTTTTACTCTATCATATTCATAGTTTCTAATGCCAGATGAGTTCAGTACGTGTTGTATCAATGGGCTATTGAAATATGACTAGTTACCTCCCTCTACCTCTAAATCCACTGAGGTGCGAGGTCCAAGAGGGCACTTATGGCCAGTACTTGGGAGGATGAGCACTAGCCTACAAAGTCTTACAGCAAGACTACTATGGACCAAACTTGCACCAGGATGCATTAGATTTTCACTAAGCAATGTGGTAAATTTTAGCAGTTGCATCTATCCCTCATCAAACCGCGGCACCTGTCACTCTGTGGGGCAGTCCTATACCCTTTGTCATGTGGGGGATGGACTTACTCAAAACCTTTCCCATGCTACCGGACAATGACGTTTTGTCATGTTAATAATCGACTACTTCATATAGTGGGTGAAAGCCGAATGCACTAACTACCTTCACAGACTAGAGGTACAAAGATTTATTTTGGCGAGCAGTCTTTTGCCACTTTGGCATCCTTCGGATCTTGGTGACAAATAACCCAACATTCCGTCAATTTTGCTCAAACATGAAAATAAGCATTGAGTCACGTCAGTTGCTCACCCACGATCCAATGGACAAATAGAAAGCAATCGCACTCTACTGCAGGGAATAAAAAAGAAGTTAGATTCGGTCAAAGGTTTATGGGTCAATGAACTCCAAAATCTTATGGGCTTAGCGCACTATAATTCGTACCACTACGGGCAAAACACCTTTCACTCTTGCTTTTGGCACATACGTAGTCATCCTACTCGAGTTAAGCATCCTATCACTTTGTATAGAATGGTTTCATCAGATAAAAAATGACGATGATCTGCGGAGCAACTTGGACCTCCTGGAAAAAGCACGTAATTGCACACAACTCTGCATAGCAGCCTATTGGCAGCGTGTTTCCCATTATCATGATGCAAGTCTACACCCCCGTCAATAGAAGATTCGCAATCTTGTTCTCTGAACGCAAAGCTTCAACACCCAAGGAGGCTGCTGACAAACTCTGTCCAAATTTTGAGGGACCATACAAAGTGGTCAAGCTCCGCCAAGTAGGTGCTTACCACTTGGAAATATGGACTGCTCATTGGTTCCTCAAACTTGGAATGCGACTAACCTGCGTCGCTACTATCCTTAGTGCTAATCCATACGCACTATTTCGATTGGGTACAACACCCCTATGATTAGCTTTATTTTTTGTTCAACCACTTTATGCCATTTACTTTTGCCTACACTTCGCACCTTTTAACTCAAAAACCTCGCGAATGGACTTGGGTTACAGGTGTGGTTCCAAAATTTTGGGTATTTTTTTTTCATCTTTATTTGAGATTTTTCCGATGTACTCTGGCTAAAGTGGCATAATTTTTCGAGTAATAAAAGATCCTGCATCTCAAAATAATACTCCCTCCATACCTAATTAATTGTTCGTGTTTGACTTGCATGCTTATTTAGGATACGAGTCGTGTTTTATGAGTTTCCTATTCTACCCCGAGAGAGAAAAAGATAGGGAGGAAAGAAAGTATGACAGAAGAAAGAAAAATGGGTTGGTGGAATATTAAATGTAGAGAAAGAAATAAAATTTAAAAAAGACTAAGAATGGTAAACATGAAAAAAAAACCTACGGAATCTTTCTTAACTTAGAAATGATCTATTTTTTTAGGACAACTCAAAAAGGAAACATTATCTATTTTTTTGGGGACGGAGGGATTATTTCATAACTACTATAAATGGATCCATAAGAGAGCTTCAAGGCCATTTATAATGTATGTCCTACACATTAAGCTTCCTCTTCGTTGGCAGTCTCCTGCTCATTCCCAGAAGCCTCCTTGACCGTGGGAGCACCCTGTGCAGCTACGACATGAGCCTTCGCGGCTGCCTGCTTGGCTCACAAAATAGCTAAATCCATGGATGCGAGAAGCTTCAAGTGGATCTTTCATCTCATCAAAAGGAAGCTGAGCGGTGACGTCGGGATAATCGATGCATAGGCAATCCTTATAGTACCCATCTCATGTGACCAATGACAACCTACTCTCTTTTTCCGTCTAATCTACATAAGCAAATGAGCTCTTAAATGCTTGAATGGCATGAACTGCAGCAAGCTTCTGCTGCTCGACCTCCGCTCGAAGCTTCCCATATCAGCATCCTGCATAATAACCTTTACGGCAAACTCCTTGGCCTTTTTCTCAACCACCCACATATGGTTATCAGCCCGTGCAATCTTCTTGACATTTTTGGTAGTTTGAATCAATTTCCCCGCCTCAATTTGTACCATGGCCATAACTTGCACGAAAGCGACTGACTAAAACACTTGTAGTTTTATCTAGAAAAAATGCTTGCTTTAGACACATACCTAAGCAACCTCTTACACCATGCTTTGTGCAGTGACAAGGGTAGTCATTGGCTCTAAGGAATTTTTGTCTACTGGGATAATACCGTGGCTCACCCAATTCCAGGCTGTCTTCTTGAAGTGGAAGATATACTCCACGGTCGTGACCTTCCACCTTGAAGAGTGCAGCTCTTCGGTCTTTCCAGAGCCCTGACATCCGGTTAGCCGGTGTCTCTTATGCGTGTTTAGCTTGGAGGGCTTCCCAAGTATCACCTCCTTAGGAGTCTTCTTTTTCAGCGCCACTGAAACCTTGTGCATAAGTGCATCGAGGTCCATGTCAAAGTCATCCATTACGACAGAGTCAGTTTCTTCTTGATTTCAATTCTTTAATTGACAATAGTTTTTTTTCCTAATTTGATGGTCTATAAAAGCGCCCTTCTGACAATTTAATGGAAAATGAAATGGAGAAAAATCAAAAGATTCAACCTTAATGTTTATAGAGGTCAACTCTACATCAACCTTAGAGGCGTCAGGGTCGTAAACAAAAGATTCACTAGAATGAGACATTTGAAAAATCAAAACAAAGAAATTTTGGAAGA
This sequence comes from Escallonia rubra, assembly GCA_033065855.1. Classification (NCBI taxonomy): domain Eukaryota; kingdom Viridiplantae; phylum Streptophyta; class Magnoliopsida; order Escalloniales; family Escalloniaceae; genus Escallonia; species Escallonia rubra. The sequence goes on from JAVXUO010000341.1 coordinate 82,679, forward strand.
AAGGAAGAACACCTTACTTGTTCTTCGTAGATATAAAGAAATCAAAGGAAAACGCTAACTCCTGTGGTTCTTCGACGTAAACCGATCATTGTTTCTCTCTCTCAACTCGAATACTCTTCACATAACTGTTTTCAACTGAGAATGGAATGAGACCTTCACGCACTCCATTTTTATAAACCCGTAACGGTCAAATTCATACACAAAGTACGAAAGGACGCCTCGTTGAGCATGATCAATTAATGCCCCTTCTACGTTCACCCGTCCAGCCGAGCATATTTGCGACTTATCGATCTGCCAGGCAGATGTAAAGCTTATCGATCTGCTCGTCTTGCTGAGCAAGCATACGACTTATGGATCTACTCAGCTAGTCAAATAAACGTGTAGCTTTTTCTTCTGTTCGCGCAAACAAATAATAGATCAAATTGCAGACCATACACCCTCACGCTTTGTGGGCCCTGCACCCATCAGTTGTCCGCTTGTCCAAAACGAATGGACGAAGCACGCATTCGCGAATTTCAGACTGCGCGCCCATTAAGCTGGGTCCAATATCCACACGCTTTGTTTGCTCGTCTATGACGACGGGGACCATGCACTTAAGCAACGGGTCCTGCACCCACAGCTTACTATGCTCGTTCAAAATGAGCGCAGCGAGCATGCATTAATTGGCTCTACGGATCCTACACCTATTAGCATAGATTTGCTCGTCCAAGGAAAGTAGGGGGATCATGAGTCCTGGCTTAAAGGACCTCTGATTAAGCTCTACGTTTGGCCAGTCCAACATGCTTTGTCCAAGACAAGCACGTTTTGCCAACTGAATGGACAGAAACGGTCTCTATCTGCTCGGCCAGCCAAGCGAAGCATTGCCTTACCATTTGCCCGGCCAACCAAGCAGATGTACGTATTGCTTCGCCGTTTGCTCGGCCAGCTAAGCAGACATTCCACCTGAAGGATTACTTAATCGACCAAGTCGATCGATGGGGTATCTTAAATCGTGACTACCTACTTCATTTTCATTTTTCTCCCGATTGGCCACCAGGAGGAAAATGGGATTGAAGCTATGTACCTCTTAACAATGTACTCCCTTATTTTTAGTCCCACGAAAAAGGCAGTATGGGGCAAAATGATATGGATAATAATAGGCTACCAATGAGCATGTGCCACATGCCCTCCGTAATAATCATATTTCACTAAGATTATTGTAGTCGTTTTATTACGTCCTACAGGTCATTGAGGACTTGGATTCTAGCCATATCAGAGCTAGGCCGATCAATGCAATCTTATATGGTAATTACCATTAAGGTCGTCTAGCCCTTCCACAATCGTGTAACCCCGTCCTTCTCTCCTTATATAAAGGCCTCTATGAAGGTCCTGTTAAAGTTAAGTTCTCAAACCCTATAGACTGCATCTTTACGTCCTTGAGCTTTTTCCGACACAATCGTGTAATCCCGTCCTTCTCTCCTTGAAACCAACTTACCCATCGGAGACCTTTTGCCGAACACCCTTCCGGCGTGGTAACCGATGTCTTTATTGTGCTGTGCGAATTTTCTTCCCGGCGACGAGGTCCTCCAGATCTCATCCGCAACATCCTTCATGGCCCGTCCTATTAACTACGCCTCACCTCTTGAACTACTAAACATTTTCAGTGACAATTAATTTCCGGAGAAGTTGTAAGCTATTCCTTTAGCCCACGTTTTTCCTTTCCTCATATTAAGCACTCGAAGCCGAAGTTATCGGCATGGATTGCGGAAGTATTATGGGCAAAAAGGGAGTCACAAAAAAGCCTTGGGACAGTGGCTGGTGGGGAATCAGGAAATAGTTAGTGTATGAGCACCGTGGGTGGCATGTGAGTGGAATTAGTGATTCGGCGCATATCGATCATTAGGATCACCATTAAGGGCTGTAGTCATCATTACATCCACCAACAGCATGCCATCAATCCTTAGTCCTTACATACATTGGAGTAAAGGAAATGATTTGCATGGCGCCTCAAATGATCATTACTAGGGCATGCTAATATGATTTAATTTGTTTAGTGCCCTTTTTCTTTTTTTGGTTATTTATACTTTGAACTTTTTGAAAGAATTTCACTCTACTTGATAATTATTTTTGAATTTCAATCCTACAAAATATAAATAACAGAAATATCAGCTAAACATGTTATACACTGTATCAATGAACTAACTCTTAGGTAATTAAACACGTATACGGAGGGAGGTACACGACACCGAGAACATGCAATAATACCATTACAGCAGTAATAACTGGTGTCTCAAAACTACTGTGATTGTAATGACAATTCTTGTTTTTTGAACAATATGTTAACACATTTTCCGGCTACTTTACATGATGTTTGAAAATCAAAGATTCATTAGTATGTAGTATGAAATTATTAGCCACCAAAGAAGATGCAAATACCCAAAATGACCCGAATCATTATTATTAGTATAAAAAATCCATCCAAGTACAAGAAAGTTGTGGTTGCGCAGCGCAGGACAAAGAGAAAAGGGAGTATAAGTAAAGGGCCTGCCTGCCTGTGTTTTGGAACTAACTACAGGCCTACCGGTAACAATGGGTGATGGTGGTGTTGCTAATTTGAAGAATGCCACGATAGCGCTCCTGGCTCCTCTTCCCTCCATACTCTTCTACATTTCCTTCCTTGCCCGCCACTACTCACTCTCCTCAGCTGATCCCTGGACTGATTGGTGCTACCGCCACCCTCTCTTGTTGGCCAATGCCCTCTTCTTCTTCAACATTAATCTTCTTTTCTGGCTAGTAGGCCTTATCCAGTCTAGCCACTGGGTCGGTACCAGTAATTACCTTTACTATAATACGCATATACACATGTTTGAAGTACTAATTGCTGTTTGTTTGACGAGAGGGTTTTCTTTGGCAGATGATAGATCCGTACTGGACGGCAATACCGGTGCTGCTAGTTCATTACTACTCAACTCACCCCTTGGCGCAGTACAACGTTTGGAGGTCGAGGGTCGTGATATTGTTGACTTGGGTATGGAGTATAAGGCTCACCCACAACTACTTCCGCCGTGAAAGGTGGCAGTGGGGTGCCCGAGAAGACTGGAGATTCACCGACATGCGCCACCAGTACGGCAAGCACTGGTGGTGGGTCTCCTTCTTTGCCATCTACTGCTCTCAGCAGGTAAGTTATATCAAATCCACACTAGCTGCTTGATAAAATGCCAGAATGACTTCTCTCGAGCAGCTAAAGTGAATACCTTGCAGGTGTTCCTGATTGGAGTTTCCCTGCCCCTGTATGTAGTTCATTCCGTTGACCAGCCATGGAATACCTGGGATTTTGTCGCCATATCCGTTTGCGTTTGCGGAATTGTTGTTGCCTACTATGCCGACACACAACTTTATGACTTTGTGAGTAGGAATGACAAACTGAAAGAGCTTGGCAGGCCAGTGGTGCCAAATCTTGATGAGGGCTTGTGGCAATACTCCCGGCATCCTAATTATTTTGGGGAGCAGCTATGGTGGTGGGGACTGGTCATCTTTGGATGGAACCTGGGTTGCGGTTGGACCTTGGTTGGCGCGCTCGTTAATAGCTTGTGCTTAGCTTATGTCACCCTGCTTGTTGAGGATCGTATGCTTAGACAAGCGCACAGAGCCGGAGCATACAGGCTGTACCAGGAGACAACGTCGGTCTGGGTACCTTGGTTCAAGTCATCCCCAAAAGGAGTAAAAGCTAAGAATAGCTGATCCCAGTAACGCGCGTTTAGTACCTCGCTCCACCACTAGTGTACACTCTATCAATGTTTTTATTGTAAAAAGTTTGAGTTGTGTTTGTTCATGAATTGTGGTTCTATCTTGGAAGAGAATTTGATAATGTAAATTGCTGCGAAAGCTTCAAATGCTAACTTTGTCTTACGCGGAATTTTATAAAGTGCTTCTGCATTTGAAAAATTAGCTGAGTTTCTTTGAGGACTAGTTATAGTGTTATTATCTAAAGGATCAATTGGTCGATAAATTCAGGGTAAAATTAGATGCAGAACTGCTACTCGAACACTTTTCTGATGCTACAGTAGCGTGGTACTTGCACATCTCTTTCAAGTGCTTGCAGGAAATAGGACTGTTTCTGAAGAACGATATTGTCTGTGTCTCAATGCTGTTTTGGTGGAGTAGGTTATTTGTTCCAACATTTACTGATATGGAAAAGAACATGCCAGACCCCTAGTCTGAAAACCCGAACTTCCAATATGTGCTGTACCTGAATGCAATTTCAATAGACTCAGTTGCTCTAGGAGTTCTATATGAATGGCAACAGAAAGTCCGTTGTTTCTTGCGTGGAGTGGTAATTATCGCCCTCACTGAAAGTAGAGCTGACTTGAAATCGTTCGTGCAGTAATCTGTAGATTTATACAGCATTATTATGAGAGAGCTTAGATATGATCTAACGGTTGGTGGAGACATATATGTACTTTCTGTTCTTTACCCTTAGCTTTTTCCCTTGTGTTAATTTTGAAATTGAAACTGCTTCGGTTCTATGCCGCGTACTTGCACTTCTTTCCCCTTAGGCTTTTTTTCATAAGCACCTCTTTTCAACTGCATATTGTTCAAGATTAACCGGACTAACTTCAAAGCTTATGTACTTTTGCAGATTTGAAACCAATAGATGGATTCATCTATTGGTTTCAAATCTAGTTTTAAGCTAACTTCAAAGCTTACTACGAGTTTTAAGCTAGTTTTGTTTAATTTGGATTCGATGAAATGATGAATGACAAAACACATTGGGCTAAAGTACCACTACTAAACATACAATAAAAGCTGGCTCCACTCATGAAAGATGCATCGATATGTTTAAAATATTTGTCACATACAATAAAAGCTGGCTCCACTTCCCTTCTAACAGCTACTAAGAGTAGCGGTTATATTTTCCTTGAATTCCTTCACTTCTTAAGATACCTGCAGCCTGTAGGCACTTAACCGCTACTAAAAGATTTTTGAAAAAAATAATAATAATCTGGGTCGTCCAGAGAAACAATTATTTCTCCACGATCCACATCTACCGGTAGAGAAATAAGGATTTCTCCACCACCCATCTAGTCGTCTACTTATAGTTGTGAATGATCCAGATTTCACTTTTTTTTTTTTACTGAAACTCATCTAACCGCTACTCAAAATGCCCCTCGCGCCCCCCGATGCCGTTCAAAAATCCCTGACCGCGCCACTTATAAGCGGTTAACCGCTACAGGGTTTCCCAATGTCCTAACCACTACACTTAGTAGCTGTTAGACGCGCATATGCCTTTACTTTCCATCTACACACACACACACACCATTAACCCTTTCTACATCCTCCATAGACCCTAAGCTCCCAATTGAAATCTTCCACCACTACAATCCTCCATCAACCCCAAGCAAAAACTCAATCCAATTCTTCCACCATCACAAACTTTAAATCTCTAGCTAGAATCCAAGTTTAATTAGACTTGCTAAGTTTTTACTTACATTATCTTGAAGCTAGTTCATCCAAAGTTGGAGCAATTATCTTGAAGGAAAGAATTGAAATCAACAACACCACATAGTAAGTTTTTCCTTTCTAATTCATTTCATTTCACCACATTATTTGTAGGTTCATTTTATAATGTGTTGAGCATTTATACAAATTATTCACTGTAAGTTTCAACATAAAACATGGATGCAATTGGAGGAAATGATTTTAGTGAAGATTCCGATCCACCTTACAGAGGTCAATGTTTTCAAACATTGGATGAAGTTGAAGCATACTATAGAGCATATTCTAAAAAATTTGGTTTGTTAGAATTAAGAAGACTAGAAAACGTGCCAAAACGGACCAAATTTGTTCTCGATTATTTGAATGTCATAGAGGAACATCACATGTACCTCCGATGGTTCGGATCAGTGATGAAGGGCCAACGAGAAAAAATAGGGGGGGGGGGGGGACACATTTTCGGGCACCGGGTGTAAGTCCCATGTGTATATAGTACACCGAGAAAACAAAAATCACTGGGTTGTGACGGGAGTCGAGTTGAGCCATAATAATCAAAGATGACCCCTAGCAAGGTTGGTCAAATTCATTCGCATCAACATATAAGCTCTGCACACAGACAATTGATATTTACGATGGATAAAGCTAAGATACTACCTTAGAATGATGAGAGTTTTTACAAGTCAGGCCAGGGGAATTGACAAATTGAGTTTCAACGAGGTAGAACTTCAAAATGAACTTCGTGCTCAAAGGAGAGATGATTTCAATAAGAGTGATTCTCAAGCTACGCTTGATTTCTTCAAGTGCCTTGAAAGCGAGAATTCTGGGTTTTTCTATAGTATCCAACTAGATGATGAGAATCGCATTAGTACTATATTTTAGGTGAATGCTCGTTCTAGGACTGCTTACCAAAACTTTGGCGACGTTGTTACGTTTGACACCACAGCACAATAAGTACTCTATGCAATTTGCTCCATTTATCAGAGTGAACCACCACTACAATCAATCTTGTTTGGCTTTCCTTTGCTTAGGGATGAGACAAATGAGTCATTTACATGGTTATTCAAAACGTGGCTTGAAGCAATGTATCATACTCCCCCAAAATTCATCGTCACCTACCAAGATTTGGCAATCGAAAATACAATCGCTAAGGTCTTACCAAATACTCACCATGGCTTGTGCACATGGCACATAAGCAACAAATATTTCGAGCAGCTACACAACGTGTGCGCAAACCATCTGACGTTTAAGAGTGACTTCAATACATGTGTTAAGAAATCGTTGACGGTCGAAGTATTTGAGGAGAGGTGGGCCAAGTAGATGGATGACTACTCTTTGTGCAATCATGAACGGTCAAAAGCATTTTATGAGATAAAGACACAAGTTGAGGCTTATACCAAAAAGTTTTTTTTTACTGGAATGACTATGACCTTGAGAAGCGAAAGTATGAATGGCTTCTTTGATGGGTACGTAGGTAATTCCTCAAGTATAAAGAAGTTTATTGTTGAGATGCAGAAAGGCCTTGACAAGTAATTTTTTATCGAAAGAGAAGCCGACACTATTATTGTTTACAGAGAAAGAGCCATAGTAGTTTTTTCACCTGTGGAAGCTCATGCGGCTCAAGCGTATACCAAGAAAATGTTTAGACAGTTTCAAGAGGAACTTCAAAAGTCGAATTAATATAGTATGACAAAGTTGCACGAGCTTTGTACCATAGATCTCAAAAATTATGCTTTGACAAATGTGACAAATTTTATCAATTCATGCTCTTCTTCGGTTCCAAAGAACCAAAGACATTTCACCGTATCGATTGTTTGGATACCGGATATGTTAATTACAACTGTCAACTTTTTGAGCATAAAGGTATACTTTGTCTCCACGCACTAAATTTTTTTTAGCGTAAAGAGTGCCTGTGAAATTCTGAAAGAGTACATCTTAGGTCGGTGGATGAAACAAGCCAACAGAATACATGGTCACATACCCTACGTGCCACATGTTACAATTGGTTTCGAGTAGTCTGAGACATTCTGATATAATCACCTTTGCAACATCATGAATGGTCTATCTTTGGACGTTGTGTCAACAATGGATGGGTACAAGTATCTAGTTGATGTTGCTGCAAGGGAGAAGGTCAGTCTAACACAGTTTAGGGTGGCAATACCAGACACTCAAGACACTCTATCCGCTCGAATCACTCCAGCCGCTCGAGCTTCGGTCATTGTTTCACATCCAGGTATTGATAGAGGTAGTCTACAAGGTAACGATGAAAATATTTTAGATACGATTCTTTCTCAAACAAAAGGGCGAAAACGAGTTACACGGATGAAGAGTCCGATTGAAAATGCAACAAGTCAGAAACGACTTCGAAAGTGTGCCTTGTGTAATAAAATCACTGATCATAACAAGAGAAATCAGTACAAAGTGTTGGGTATCGAACCCGATGGTCTACTTGATGAGGACGATGATGAAGAAGAGTGTTATGATTAATGTGTAATTTGAACTTGTATTCGAAATCTTGTAATGTTTAATTTGAACTTTAATTATTAAGCTTTACTGTGTAATTTGACCTTTGGTCAATTGTAATTTTGAATAACTTTTGTAATTTATAATTTTTAGCAGAAACATTAATTTTCACTCAAAGCTACAAAAATGGGCCAATTAGTGTACCCAAAGAGGGGAGGCTTTGAAAAAACAAAAAAAAATTAATTTTCACTCAAAGATACAAAAAGGGGCCAATTAGTGTGCCCAAAGAGGGGAGACTCTGAAAAAGCAAAAAATTATATCAATTTTCACTCAAAGCTACAAAAAGGGGCCTATTAGTGTGTCCAAAGAGGGAGACTCTGGAAAAAAAATTCAGTTTTCACTCAAAGATATAAAAAAAATAGGGCCAATTAGTGTGCCCAAAGAGGGAAGACACTGAAAAAACAAAAAAATATATCAATTTCACTCATATGTACAAAAAAAGGCCAATAACTGCCCAAAAAAAGGGGACTTTGAAAAACCAAAATTTTTTTATTATCAATTTTCACTCAAAGATACAAAATAGGCCAATAAGTGTGCAAGAAGAAGATGGGAGGCTCTGAAAAAAAAATGGGTCTTTCTAACCGCTTCTGTTACTAGCTGTCAATGGGCCAAAATTGCTGAGAGCATCCGTTGACTGCTTCTATTAGTAGCGTTAGGATATGCTGAGAGTGGTCTCCGCTACACTTAGTAGCGATCAGGAACGCTCCCAGTATCTCCTCATAGAAGCGGTCAGAAGATGCTGAGAGCACTACCTAACCGCTACTAAGTGTAGCAGTCACACTCACTAAGCACTTAAAAGAGTTGCGGTCACACTTAACCCCCCCTCCCCGCCCAACCCAAACCTACTATCTCCCTCTCCTTTTTTGCCTAACTAAACCTGAACATGTTCCCTCAAGCAATCCTCACAACAACTCTTAAAAGAAATCCACTTAACAATCCTCACAATAATTCTCAAAATCCATGAAACAATCCTCACAAAAATATCTTTAACCTAGTCCAATTCAATAACTCTCAAAATAATCCAACAAAACCAATAAAATCGAAAATGGTAATTGCCAAGATTAATTATTGAATCGATTTTCATATATACAAGTGCTCAAGGAAACGTTTATATACTGAAAAAGTCAAGTATATCAATGATAATAAGGTAGAACCCTGGCTACAACCTTTTCCAAGCTCCCAAGCTATCCTATATCTAAACCTTAGGGCATCCTTCCGAGACTAAGTCTAGTGAGATCTTCCATACGTGCTAAGTAGTATATGTACTTGAGCACATAAACACCACAATCATGACTGTTGTACTGTTTTGGCCGGTCTTGCACCATTTCGACCGTCCAAGTCTCTAACGTGGGGCTGCTCGTGATGGCCTCTCCCAAATAGTGTCGTATGCCTAGTAGTCTGCGAAGATAGAATTGAAAATATCAACAAACATTCAAATATGACATATCCAATATTAACAGTGAATTGTAGACTAAACACTACATTGATGCATTTTTTTGTACATCTCATTCAGTAACAATCCCGAACCATCCTCTTTCAGGCTATCATAGATGTGCGGATCTCTGCGAAGGATACACGACCAATAAAAAAAATGCTATAACATATATGGAGGATGAATATCATGTTCGCCTCTGTTGTATGACATTGATTATTCGTCCTCATCATGCCCAACAAGTTTGGTATACGCATCCATGCACCCTTTGTTCTTCCCTCTCCTCTTTCTCCATTCCGTCAAATTATTCATGTTATCTAGCAAGAGGTACATGAAGTAAGAAGGGCGCATGCTGATCTTCACTTCACTCGAAGGGTTATGTTGTCGCTTTCTAATTCGAAGCAGTTTTGTGTAGGCATCCATAACAAAATTGGCAAGATCTATATCTAGAGGCAATGTTCTAATATCCTCATGACTTATGTGATACAAATTGGCCTCGTTCTTAATATGGAAGTCTATTGTAGCCTTCGGCTCAAGCCCGAAATAATGCTCGTCAATCCAATGTCTCTTGGTCAGCCTCAGAACCTTGGTCGGTTTTCCTTTGTCAGACCGGATCACCTGGTGCTTCTGAAAAGTTACTTGGGTCACCTCACTCTGAGGCTGAGAACCGTATACATCAAGCCAGAAGACGACTCCCCCTAATATCTCCTGTATGCATTAACTGAAGTTTTGGACTTCAACCTTGTACCTCTCAATGGTCTTCTTCACGTCGTCAGGGGCATGCTCGACGAACCAGTCAAATCTCTCCACCTGTTTGAATATGGAACTACCCAAGTCAACCTAAACAAGGTGGATGGAAAGAACAATAACCAATGGCATTGCAAGCAGAATCGATAAACTAGCGTAAGGATTGTAGCGGAAGAAAAATACTCACAATGTTCAATGCCTAGAACTGGTCGTATACCGCACGTGGCTCATACAATGTCCTAGTGGCCTGTGAATAGGGATATATCCTTGTGCAATATTCGGAAAAAAACCGCTTTATGTATTCCTCAATACTAGTGCCAAGATCCTTCTTTGACACAAGGCTATCGTATGTCTTCTGCCATGTATTCCATTAGTGTACCTCATCGCGTAACATATCCAACGCATCAAGTTGGTCGAAGTTCAAACCTCTACCCTTCCTATATGGCCGCATGTCTACAACAACTTTCAATAAACCCTTGAAGACATCCAGCTTGCCTCATTGCGCAGTCGGGTATTTGGAAATCACAAGTATCGAAATGAATGAGAGGCACCCGAACCAAACCTCCCAACACATTCGACACATAAAGTTGCCAACTCCACTGATCCAACCGTTGCATCACTTTGGAGTAGGGCTGCTACTTGACTTGTCATGCGTCCAATATCTTAAGCTCCTCCTGATAAAACTTTAAGTGGTAGTGGGGATCTACCCTTTTCCTCCTACTAAGTGTCTCAAAAAAATTGTGCTCCCACGCAAATAACCTAGGCCACGTCGATGTAGAATCATCTTGTGGAAGGGGATGACCCACGGGTAGCCTCTCATAAGACCAAACCTGCGAACTCAAACATTATATGAAATTAGTAAGCAATCAAGTATGTCTTGACATATTAACCAAAAATATGAATACTCATACATGTAATAAATACAAGCAGGTGACAATTGACTGGCACTCGCACTCTTTCTCATGGCTTCATGCAGTGCTCGCTACAAGTGCGCTAGTACAACTGAACAAATGAATACGACTGAACCTCATCAAGGTCATCAAGAACATCAACTACTTCGGATGCACCATGTTCTTTGAATGCGTCAATAACAATATAGCTCCAATAACGTACAACAAGAACACCTTCGTATACGTGTCTAAATCATAGGGAGTGTATTCATTGGGTAACACCCCAAACTGCCCTCTCACCCACGTAAACTTGATGCCATTTGATGTCAAAGCTTCGGGCAAAATTCTCGAAAAATATTACCGCGAAAGTACTGCTACCGATGCGATTGGCCAACCCGAAGTAATAGGTCTGCCATAACATGGAAGTCTGAGAATAAAGCCAACATCCTCTAAAGTAGTAGTCATTTCACTAAACCGAAAGTGAATTGTGTTCGTCTCACTCTTCTATCGCTCAACTAGAGCATATATAAGGCACTCATCTTGCCGAGAGAAATAAGAGAGGGCAGTGAACAAACTATAACCTTACTGACTTAAGATTAGTTGTTCCTCCTCATTTAGTCTCCAATCTTGTAGGCGACTTGTGTTTTGGATCGTTTCTAAAATTCCTCTTTCTACATCTTCAAATACATCCCTCGCGACGTGGTCTTCGTTGTCGTAAAGGACCGATGGATCGTAAGGCCCGGGATTAAACTCCATATCTTAAACAATAACACTAAATTTAAAACCAATTTAGCATGCATACTGCTTACATTTCAAAAAAGTAATATTCCCAAAATACAAAAAAAAAATTAGTTAAGATAGTTGAAGTTTGACTTCTAATCCTACAAAGCCTCAATTTTAAACTATAGAAAGAGCGCTAATTTTGAAACTCTAGAAAATCTCAATTTTAAACCCTATAAAAGCCTTAATTTGAATTCCTAAACAATAATAATTTCTCGAAGCATAACAAAACCCTAATATCAACCATTATTTCGAAGCATAGGAAAGTTTTAATTTTGAAACCCTAAAAAAGCCCCAATTTTGAAACCCTAAAACGGTCCTAATTTTGAATATAAAACCCTAATTTAAAAACCTGAAACCCAATATTTGAATCCTTAATTTGAATCCATGCATAAACTTGTAATTTTGAACCTATAAAGCACTAATTATCTTTCCCTAATTTCAAAACCTAAAAACCCCTAATTTCAGTCCCTATAGAAACCCTAATTTCAATTTCTAGAAAGTACATAATTATAACCTAAAATAAGCATAAATTGAAACCTAAAGAAGTTACATTTATGAATATAACATGGATCTATGGAAGAAAATTCTAAATATTTACTTAATTCGAAGTGAATCTATAGAAGAAAATTTCTCCACCGATCTTCTAGCATTCTTCTAAATACTATCCACCGATCTTCTAGTGGGGGAGAGGAGCCTGGGGTCAGTAAAAATAATGGGGTCAAATGTGGAGTGAATTGGGGAGGATGAAAAGGAAGAGGAAGATAGAGAGAGTGAAAGGAATAGAGAGAGATTGAGAGTGAAAAGTCAAAAGAAATAAGAGTTTAAATATGTCCGTCTAACCATCACAGTGTAGCGGTTAGGGCATTGGGAAACCCGTTTGATCGCTACACTTAATAGCGGTTAACTGCTTATAAGTGGCGCGGTAAGTGATTTTTGAACAACATTGGGAAGCGCGGAGGGGTATTTTGGGCCAAAATGCTAACCGCTACTAAGTAGTGTTAGACGGGTTTCAGCATAAAAAAAAGAGTAAAATCTAGGCCGTCTACGGCTACACATGAACGGCTAGATGAGTGGTGGAAAAATTCTTATTTCTCCACCGGTAGATGTGGATCGGCTCCCATATATATATATATATATATATGGTCGTGATCCATTGCTAGCGCTGTTTTGTCGTCCGCTATATAATGTAGCAGACGATAATTCACCGTCCGCTACATTATATAGCGGACGGTGCTAGCGCTGCTACCGCTAGTAACGGATCAGCTCCCATATATATATATATATATATATATATATATATATATATATATATATATATATGATGTTATTTGATTTAGGATTCCATGGACCTAAATATACAAGGTCTAAGCAGAGATTCGAACTTGCCCATATTCGAGAACGACTTGACCAGGTAGTAACCAACAACGGACCTCCCCATATCCTAATTTTTCGTTATTGCAATGACCGGAGTACATATCCCAGCTATCACCCTCCCTCTGGTTAATGCTACTTGGTCCCTTTCATTCCAGGGATCACATGCCTATTGCTTTACTCCGTGCTGCCGTTCCTAGGCTCTTGAATCATTTTGCTGAAAATGCAATGCGTGGAAATAAAAAGTACCAATTAGAAGAAGTTCTCGTGCAACTTTTACAAATTCATGTAACTTATCCAACCCTAGGCCTGAACTCATGGTTCAAGAAGCCTAACTTCTATCCCAGTACCAAACACTAGTACATTAGGAGCATGAATTACATCAACAACGCGCAAACATTCGCTGGAACCAATTTGGTGACCTTAATACTTCCTTTTTTCACGCCAAAGTTTATAGTCGTCGTCAGTATAATCACATTGATGACCTCAAATTGCCTCAGCAAGAGAACATAGTTGACCCCAATTGTATTATGCAAGTCTTCAACCTGCATTTCTCCAACTGTTTCATTATGTTCGCCCTTTTATAACCAATTGTGAAATTATCTTCAACTACTGCCTCAATTGATCGATGAACAACGAAATGCCCTCCTAAAACCAGTTCAAACTACTCAAATTGAGGTTATTATTTGTAGCCTTAATTCTTCCAAAACCCTAGGCTCTGATGGGCTTGATGGCCAATTTTATAAGAGTCATGGGCCTATAATCAAAGGGTCGGTCATCAGGACTATACAAGCTTTCTTTCACTTGGGTAAACTGCTACGAGCATTATATAAAATTGTTATAACTCTTGTTCCTAAGTGCAATAACCAATTATTACCAGAACACTATTGCCCAATCTGTCTTTTGTAATGTTATCTACAAAAGTTATTATTTTAATCATGGTGCATCGAATGCAATCATTCCTGGATGAGCTAGTATCCCCTTTTGAAAGTGCCTTCTTCCTTCCATACATATTTCATGCAACTTTTTGATTGCTCATGAACTAACACACACCCTTCGTAAGAAATGAGGGCGATCAAGGTCCATTGGTGGATCCATCTCATCATGCAATATGTCACCACATCTTCGTAATAACTATTTATACATGGCAGGCTTAATCTCCCTATCCAACCATCTCATAGCATCTGTCAAGGTGATCTCTATCACCGTACCTACTTATTCTATGCATGGACATGCTCACTCGTTCTTTTGAACAAGCACATCATGCGTAACTACCTTACTCGCCTTTTAGCGAGTCAACACGAGCCGTCAATCCTAACCCTCTGTTTTGCTGATGAATATTTTTATTTTCTCCTAGTGGACTGTGATATTGTCAGCCGAGCCTCATCACTTTTGAAAATGTTTAGCCGGCAGCAGAACCCAACATTAATTCCCAAAAATTCTCTATCATTTTATTTATTAACCTCCCTTGCATGCATATACGTGCACTTTCTAGCATTCTCGGTAATTCACAGGCCTCGCACAATAATAAGTACCTAGGTCTACTTATGATCACTATGAGAGTTAAGTACCGAACTTTTCAAGATGCCTTAGCCAAGGTCTCTCATTGTATCCATTCTTGGGAAGGTCAATTTTTGTCATATGGTGGCAAAAGGACCCTTATCCTATCAGTCCTTTGTAGCACTGCAACTTATGCAATGCAAACGCACAAACTCCCATTAACTCTTCTCCATGACCTCAAAACTGAAATTCATCATTTTTAGCGAGGTTCCCAGAATGGGCAGCATTGGTGACCTGGCAAACTATTTGCCAGTAGCTAAATGCTGGGAGGTTAGGAATGAAAAACCTTGGTTTAGCTCAACAAAGCTTTCATCATTAAACTTGGATGGTCCTTACTCCACTAACTTGACTCTTCATGGGTCGAGTCTTCAAAGCTAAATACTTCCCCCTACAAACATCGTTAATGCTTGTTGCCACACTGAGGCATCCTGGGCCTCCTTCCTGCACTTAGGCATCCTGTGCCTGAGAAAGTATTTTCTCTGTTGTTGCCACCCTAAAACACAGAATTCTCCGGAAAATAAGGGATGGTGAACAAGTTGTACCGTGGGCGGGCAGCTGGGGTTTTTTGAATACCCTCTGAAGGATCTCATTCCTGATGCTTCCATGCAGAGTTACCATATCTCAAACTCAGTTCCCTTATTTTGACAAAAAAGGACCTGGGATCTCCATGCCCTCACGCCTTTCCTTCCTCTACCTGTTTTGTCATGCATCCAAAGTATCCCACGTTCTCTTTTTGCCCAATCACATCGACATTTGTGGAAACTTAACACTTATGGTACATTCACTGTTAAATCAGCATACATCTTCCTTAGATAGTCACAAGGCTACCCCTTCCCCCTAACACCCAACCCTCCTTCCCATGGATGAAACTGTGGAAATTCCCATTAACCCCCACTACCCAATGTTCTCTTTGCTCATATAAAATTAACACGTCCACTCATTTCTTCTATGACGTCCCAATTTTTGCTCCTTTAAACTTAAGCCTATCACATTTGTGCAACCCTACACTACGTCTTATCTCCCTCAATCGAGTGTTTCACCACAAGAGTATGACATCTCTGTAGGACAACCGAGTTTATCAAGCATTCTTTATCCTCTGGTACTCATGGCTTGCCCGCAATAACGTTATTTCCCAGCAACATCCAATATACTGCATGTCATGCCCCGACCCGGAGGCGGACCTACATATACTATTTTAAAATATTCCTGCTTACGAGAAATATAATTCCCGAAACATCTTACCAATAATATGACCTCAAGAGGTAATCGGAGCTCTAAATCATATCTAGAATAAAAGGTATTCAAGTCCTCATCAAAGTCTAATAATTGCAGCAGAAATTAGATAACAATAATTATTTCCCAATCATTGGGGTACCAAAAGTCATTAAATAAAAAACTATTACATGGTTCTTATTTCAAAGCTACTAAGAAAATTATCAATTAAAGTTCACTCCAAGCTTAAGCATAATGCTATTAACTTCTCTAAACCGTCTCAGCTTAATTACCTGAAATGGGGAGAGAAAGTGGGTGAGCACAAAGCCCAGTAAAGATTACACGCACACACCCATAGAGTACAACGCTGGTATCCAATAATGTATAGCTGAGTCCAAACAAAGCATATGAAAACGAAAGTGCAAAGACGATTGCAAAATCTGAGCACGACCAATAATCTCATTTCGAGATATTCCAATCCGTCAAATATCAAATCAAAGTCAAAGTCAAATGAACACAGTCGAAAAATTGAACTAATTATCAAATACGATACAATCACGTAATACGTAATTGTAAAGCACGTTAATCTAAGCACGCGAAGGTTCTAAGTTCAAAGTTGCATACCGGTAGCAATTACCATATCAAGTTATGGCATCACGTTAATCTAAACACGTGAAAGTTCTAAAATACTAGTTCAATTCAAAGAGGTCAAACGGATATCAAAGTATCTCACGGATACACCAGTTACAAAAGTATCAAAACTTGTTTTCCATTAAGGAAGACTTAATAATTTTAGAAACTATTCGATATTACACTCGAATCGAAGAAGACGAAAAGACGAGTTTAATGGAAGTGAAATCGCTTGAATTTGAGTTCATACGGTTCCAGAAATTTCAAATAACGAAATATGGGCAAAATAGTTAACAAACTTTGTGAATCATTAAGAACTTGACAAGTGGCAAAGCCACTTTTGGCATTTGGACGGCAACTTCTCACAAGAGAAGAGCCTGAATAATACTGCCATGTAAGGTACGGTACGGCCTACAATCAAACCATGAAGCGGAAGAAAAAAAAAGAGAAACAGAGCACAAGCGCAAAGTATCAAAGGGCACATTAATCGAGACACCAAATTCACGTTTTCACGGAGATCACATCAAAACTCATTCCAATGCAACAGTCTAACAATATAAATCTGATAGAGGTAGATGCAGTACGTATAACCCTTACCTCAAATCTACGCAATAATCTTCACCCAAATTGCGTATACTTCCGAAAATCTCAAAACCTAAATATTATAATTAACCAACTTACGTTAAAATCTTAACAAGAACAATTCTAATATGATCTAATTCATCCTTATAATCCAAAGTGGGTTCAAGATTCTTACCAATTGTAAGTAGAAGGTTGAAATCCTCAAGTCCTAATTTTCTCTTTCTTCTCCTCTCTCTGAAAGACCAGACTCAATTTATCGATAAAACACAACTAACCAGTCTTTTTATTTCTCTAAATTTGGTAAATTACTCTAAAGGCCCCTAAAGATATGTTACTTATTCAAAAGGAATTCCAAAATATTCTTAAAATTTCAAAAGTAACCCAAGAATTAAAATAATTAGCTACATATTATTTGGGGTATTACACTGCCCTAGTATTCTGCTGGCTGCACGCTCTCATGCTTGTGACTTTCTTGCTAAACAACCCGCTCTGCGTACTCATCCCCAACCACCTCGGTCACTAGTCTATATTGGCTGGCAATTGCCCTATTTACATATCTTATATTCAATGTCCTTGGCGCCTCTACTAGAAACCCTAGTCTTGCTAGAATTGAGGGAGTTCTTCGTAATCATTTGGATCACGTTCTTGCTAGGCTTTCTGTACACATTAGTACTATGACCAAATTGTTGCTGAATACTTGCCACTTGCCAGTCGATATGCCCTTTAGGTGACACGTAATTTGCACGTCCATCATGTTATTGTTGATCTAACTTGCTTGTTGCTATGTCTCGGGTCAGACACTGGTGACCAACGGTTGTTCCACCTCCAGGGTGACTGCCTAACTCTCGCTAGCTCGTGCCCCACTTGTAGTTCCTTTTGTTACCATGAGGCTAATTTTGTCACTGACCAAGTAACCACAACGACTAATCTATATGCTAGTGTAACCACATCTTTTGTCTACCCTCATTCGGCTCGAGTCGACTCATTCCTTTTTTTTTAATTGGGATACATATGGAGAAGTCCAGCCTCGAAGAGTGCCCTTGTAACCACTATTTTGCATATTTTTGGAGTATTATAAGTATGTTAGCTGTTGGACCCAAAAAAAAGAAAAAGATAGGAGGGTAATGACAATGAGGGCTCAAATTGTCAAGGAATAATTACAGCAATGTCCCTGAGGTTAGGGTGAAAATACAGTGAAGGACACAAAGTTTCAAAAAGTTACAGTTGTGTCCTTCCGTCATTACTCCGATATAAAAATATATATTTTTTGCTTATGTCATTACTACGTATTTTTTATATGTCAATACTACCCTCATTTTGTATATACAAAGTATATACCAGATAAAAACATTCTTATTTTCTAAATTAGGGTTTCAACCCTAATTCTCACCAACCCAGCCGCCCCCTCCTCCCCCTACCACGCTATTGCCTCTCCCTCTTTCCCCTAACACCGCCACTGTCGCTTCTAATACGATCATCACCGACATGAGTAAGGATGAAAAAGGAGATGAAAACGACAACATGTCGTTCTTCGACCTGAAATTTATTGTACCAGACAAAGAAGAGGAAGATGAAGTATTAAACAAAGAAAAAAGTGGGGTCACTTATTCAACTGATGACGACGAAGAAGAATTTGACTCCGATGGATTAGACGATGAGAAGGAGAGTGAGCTGAAGTTCACACTAGTAGTGGCAACATCATTAGCTCGAATGTCTCGCTCTCCCCCTCATATGATCTATTCTTCAAAGAACACCTCATACCCATCGATTCATCTCTTACCAGTACTAAACCTAATACCAAATTGCAATTTTTGGTGTCGCTGATAAAATTAGCCACAAAATTTTGAGTCATAGATGTATGAAGACTGTGTGTGTGTGTGTGGTGCAATGGAGGTCATGCAAATTTGTGTGTGTAGACTGTGCGTCTGATGGTGCGATTGAGGGGGGGAAGGGAAGGGATGAGGTGGCGATGTGGTGGTCGGAGGGAACATAGAGGGGCAACATCGTGGGGGGGGGGGGAAGAGGAAGGGGCAGCGGCGTGGTGAGAGGGGGGGGGGGGAGGGAAGGAGGTGTCGGCGAGGTGGGTGGAGTGGGAGGGCGGCGGCTGTTAGAAAATTAGGGTTTCATTTGGACAGAAAGAATAAATGTTTGAATTAGGGTTTCAAACCCTAATTTTCCAACTTCGGGGTTCAAATCTTTATACAGTGGGCATTTTGGTCATTTTACCCAAACCGTTATGTATTTTTGTATTTCCATTCGATCAACAGACATAACTGTTATTTGTACAAACTAATAGACACGCGTGTACCCTAACCTAAGAGATATTGTTGTAATTATCTCAATTGTTAAGACAGTTGATACATGAACTCTTTGGTCACTTTCTCAATAATAATGATTAAGAGGGTGTTTGAGATTGATTATGAGATGGTCAAACCTGATTTAATCTAGATTAAATTAGGTATGTGGGTGTTTGACAAAAGAGATTAAGAGATTTGATCCATCTCCAGAAGCTAAAAACTGATTTAATCCATAATCCTCAAAAGTGAGGATTATGAAATAATCACTTTTCATAATCAGGTTTAACCTTCTAATTTACCATCATATCCCCATATTTTTCACAAAAGACCTCTCATACCCCTTAATTAATTATCTTAGATATTTTTTAGAGTTTATCTCTTCTCTTATTGCTAAACTCTTCTCCTACAGCTAGATAATTTTTTTTGCTTAAGATAAACTTTATTTTTAACTTGGGGATGTTATCGTATTATAAGAAATAACATGAGATTGTTTGTATTTTTAATTTAAAATAAAAAGTAACAATTTCTGTAGGTGCGTGAAAATAATTATTTTAATAATTTATTTGGGCATTATAGTTACTTAATAATAAAAGTTATGTTAACGTTGTTTGGATATTAGAAAATTATTTATTGAGTGTCCTCTATTGTCATTGTGAAACTGATTTAAGTACTTTTTATCTTAACACTTTTTATAGATTTAATCTAGTTTACAATTATTTTTGCTAAATATCAAACTAATTCTAATTAAATCAAATTTTAAAAAATAGATTAAGATTTAAGTTGAAGCTGCTTTTTTTAATCGATCCTAAAACGGCTCTAAAATTAGATACATAAATCCGGGACGTGGCCTAACTCATGCCTCTATGGTCCCGATCCAAATCAAGCGGGATATGTATGTAGTTGATGGTGCTCGGAGCCCAAATCCCAACCTTGCGCGTCCAGAAATGGAGTTGGCGGCGATTGCAACTGGGTTGCGCGCTCCTGGCGTTTGCTGTACAAGTCAATTTGCGCCAACTTCCCCATATTCAAATTTCGGTAGAGAACTGCAAATACTTTCCAATCAACGTAACGGCATTAGTAAGAGAATTTCATGTTCGGCAACATTATCAAGTTCAACCCAAATGACAAAGGTTCTTTCTTTAATCTTTCTGTTCTGCTGCATTTTTTACTCCACAGAGGTTTTCCTTCTGACTGCTGTATTTGGGGTTTCAATGTTTCATTCAGGCGATTAGTGAAACTGATGTGTTAGAACTGGAAAACAGGAAATACGAGTTACTGACAGCCGTTCAAGACACCCAGCGGGGACTCGTGACGACTGCCGACCAGCGCTCCTCAATTGAGGAGGCTCTGGTAATAATATTGAGCTCCAAAAGCTGCTAATAATATCTGTTTCCAGTTCCACATTTATTAGGGATTATCAACGATTCGTCATGTTATTAGGTGGGCGTGGAAGGATACGATGCGGGTGCTCCAATAGATCTGGTGAAGCTGAACGGGACATGGCGTTTGCAGTATACTTCTGCCCCCGATGTCCTCATTCTTTTCGACTCCGCCTCTCGGTTTCCCTCCTTGTTTCAGGTTTTTTTATGAACTACTTTATGTTATTATCAAATTTAATTCAGTCTGATGCTATTGCTACTTAGTGCGGTGCCTCAAGAGTTATTCGAGCAAGCAAACCAAGCAATAAGTGCAACTACAAACGGACCAACGCGCATGCATTGTATGCCATGCTTTTTACTTGGGTGTGAGCCCTTGCTGCTTGCTCGGCCTTCCCGCCCAATCTTATGGCAAATTTTAACCAGAAACACTTCGATACATTCAGAGACCCATTTTAACCAAGTAGATTTTTGTAAGTTGGGGGTGCGGCAGCCTTTAGGCTTTGATGCGACTCGAACTCTGTATTGCCAGGTTCTGGGAGCACTCTTTCAAACACCGGAGCTAACCTTGCTGCTCAGACTTAGGCTTTCTCTTTAAGGCTTACAACATATATCGTTCTCTTACAGAGTTATAATGACCTGGGGTGATGTAAACCGAGCGAAGGTGCCCTAGAAGGAAAATGGGAAGTTGTCTTATCATATTACTTAAGGTCACGTCACGGTTAAAGCTTAAGAGACCTCCGTGCAATTTGTGAGGCATTTTGGAGGGGTGCCTCACAATAGCAAATTGACATGATCATTTAGTTACACGGTCATGGCCTACTCTAAGCATGGTGACCATATGCTTTTCCAGAAATTATGTTATATTTTCAAATTACTTGTTTATAGCTTGAAATTATGTGTAGTTA
Source organism: Escallonia rubra (assembly GCA_033065855.1). Lineage (NCBI taxonomy): Eukaryota > Viridiplantae > Streptophyta > Magnoliopsida > Escalloniales > Escalloniaceae > Escallonia > Escallonia rubra. Next base: position 104,459 of record JAVXUO010000341.1, read on the forward strand.
TCTGCACCAACCTTTTCCCTTTTACCATGGGACGCCCTTGCCAATGCAATTTTGGCTATCCCCCAAGCAATGATAGCTTCAAATAGCTTTACTATATGTCTAGAAAACACATACTTCTTTCTCACTGCGATATGCTTTGGTGATAGTGCTGCCCTCTAATTGTGAGAAATTAGTTCATATATCCATTAAAATGCCGCATTTGTGTTTCTTCTTGATGTAAAATTATCGCGAGACTCTTGTTCTCTTTTCGAAATGCTTTGTTATCCATTATGTATACATGAACTCTCTCTCTCTCTCTCTCTCTCTCTCTCTCTCTAGCACATATTACTTATGCTGATTCCTGTATGAACCTCCACCAACACAATACTCTAATTTCTAATGGCTAATACAACCAGGTGGGCCAAATCTTTCAAAATTTTGTATGCCAGGGTCATTCTGATGGAGGCTACGTCCGCAATGTTGTTCGTTGGAGTGTTCCAAACTTATTGGAGGTAATATCCTTAACAGAGAGTATATTCTTTTCCTATCTTCTTTTGCTCATCAGGGATTAGCTCACGGCGCATGCATCTTTGCAGAATCTTTCATTGCGACTTACTTTTACTGTTCCACGTTCAAAAGTGTGTACATAGATAATTGGATATGCACGTGCACATGTATGTATTTTTTGGCAGTAACTTGTTAGTCTCGTTTACACTACGGAAGTAGGTAGCTGCCCCTTTATAATATAGATATATCAAGTAAGTGAAAGTCTATATTGGATAATTCTCCTTCCATTATATTGTTTCTACGTGTTGGCTTCGAGCTGGCAATTTATGACTCCACAAGGCGACAAAATAATTGAGTTACTTTTTAATATGGTTGTAATGTGGCCAGTGTAGCGTAGTTTTAAACGGATTTTTTTATTGCAAATATATGTTACCCACATAAGACAACTAAATTCCTGTCATCAATTGGTAAGAATGTTTTCCTGTATTATATGAATTTCATGGTGCTGAAAACTGTTTTAATGAGGAGGAAGTGTTCAGCTCGATCACAATCACTTTTTATCATAAGGGAATCTCAGGTCTTCGACTATTGATGGTTGGTAAGCGCGGGAGCAACTGTCATTAACGTGTTTGAAGGTCTTTTAAACAACTGAGCTGGATGCCAGCTTTAGGACTTAGGAGGAACGTGCACGTGAAGGTTCTGTGCCGATACTTGAAGTAACAGACAAATCATGATTTCCAATGCTCCTAAGCATTGGGAATTTAGCTGCTCACCCCTATTCCCTATTCGTTGTAGATAGGCCAGCGTGCAGACTGGCACTGGAAAGCAAACCTTGACAAGCCCTTAGCTTCAACCAAGCAGCCATATTCGTTCTAGGATATCAAAAAAGGCTGGCATACCGCATACACCAAGACCCTTCCTTCGGACTAAAGAACCTGTCAGACTCTAGACACCTAGGTGAGGGTGTGGCGTGTGTCCAAAACTGCTCTTCAGTTATGCCACTATGATGAATATATAGTTACTGATGTTGGTTGTTAAGTTGTGCGTAACTCTGTGGATAAGATGAAAGCATATTACAAAGGATCGGCCAAAGCTAGCGCTAAGCAGCCGGGTCAGGGTAAATCCCCACTCGAGAAACACTTTTTTATATCTGTTACATATACATTGCCAAATTTTGCGGCTCTTGGTAAAGTGAAAGCAGGATAAGGTTTGATGACAGTAGAAGTTTACTTGATAGTGGTTAGGGAAGACAGATACTATGAACTTAGATCCTAATTAATGTCTAGGACTTCTCTGCAAAATGATAGGCGAAACATGGATGGTAGAAAGGGAGGGAACATGCCTTAGTAGAATGGAGGAAGTGCGAGACCTAATATAGGAAAAATGCCTCTCTCAAATGGAACTGGCAATGTCTACTACCCACGAATATTTTGATGAAGGTTCTTCAGATCAAGTTGTATACTAAATGATCTAATTATTGTTCAATTTTCTTGGTCCAAAGGTAGTAAAGCTCTATGGCCACGTGATGGTTGTGAAGCACTACATATAGAGCATAAGGAATTTTTGAGATTTTTGGGTTTGGGTCAACTTCAACTAATGATAAGAGTACTTGTCACTTTTGTATACATTACATAATGGACCAAATTGAACAAAACAAACTTTTAAATGAAACTGTAGGCCAAATAGCTTCAAGCACGGTCGATTTCGAAACAGTAATGTATTCCTCAAATTCTGGTCAACTTGGCAAAATGTTAGACATGTCAGCAGAAAGTTCTCCGCGAGAGCTACGTATCTAATTTTTATTGTCTACCTTTCTTTCGTGAGGAATTCCATGATATCGACAAGGAATCTTAGATTTCACTACTATTGTTCATACAATGCACATATTTATGAAGGATTTTTTTAAGAACTTTAAAGTATTTATTGGAGCTTCTAGCAAGCTTAAAGTTGCATGTCACCGGCAATCGCTAACCGGAACCAGCCGCTTGCAGCAAATGAGAGTTAGCTGCTGCAGTACTTCAGAAAAATGTTTTTCAATGGGAATTGGCTGATGTCCAGATCTATGACTGTGTGTCCATGAATAGAGTATATTCTCCAGTTTATTCCCAAACATTCCTATTATCCTTGTATCTCATAGCATCAAAAAATTTGAAATATTCTTACTCTGGTCTTGGTTACTGATATAATTAAATGCAGATTTTTCTACTGTTATTTATAATAATGGAATGCGCAGATTTTTCTACTGTTATTCACAATAATGGAATGTCAACGCTATGTTTTTGTTCTTCTCTTGTGCAATGGTTATAATGACTATCTTTTATTAAATTTTCTGAAATCACATCCGTACGTAGCTGAAACTCCTAATGAGTTGAACTATATAATCCCCAGTCGGTATAGTGTATGTCAGAAGTTGAAGGGGAGTATTGAATACCCTGATTGTGAGAACCTCTTTTTGGTCACTGTCCTTTATGTCTTTCGGAAGATGTTCACCGTAGTCAATATTTAATTTGTATCTATCATTGTCTTTTGGCTGCAGGAGCAGGAAGGTGCTACTCTGATTGTTTCCGCGAAGTTTTCGATTGTTTCTCAGCGTAATATCTACCTCCAGTTTGAAGAGGTTAGCTTTTCCATTGTCTATGCAAACATCAGTTTTGCGAAAGAGAGGGATTTAAAATCCAGGTTCCTAGATTCTATCGGACAACCTGCAGGGTACTGCTTGTAATTTGCCACCAGGGTAACTGGTACCTGCTATGGAGTGAGGGGAACTGGACTTGAGGCTTGACATCCATCTTCGATTCTAACTTGTTCTAAAAACTTAAGCGAAAAGGTCTTGTGTCCTTGGTGTATAGACACTCCTTAATTTTGTACTCTTTTCCAAGATGGGATGGGAGAGCACCATGCATTACCTTAATCTTCCCCTTGACGTGTATCCTATATCACCAGCTAGGCCTTGCCCCCGCTTAAACAGAAACTTTGTATCCTTCACCAAGTCAAATGCTCTTGCAACAACTGATGCCGTCGAGGTGCGACCACAACGCGAGTACAAAGAGGCCAAATTCGAGGCGCCACCGTAGAGGGACAATGTGCAATGCTTTTCTGAAGAACCAACCTCACAAATGAGGATGCATGCTAGTGTATGCACCTAATGCTTGGAGAATTCAGCCCAAAGGTTTTAATCATGGGTTCTGATACCACTTATTAGCGATTAAGGTTGACTGACCTCGAGTCCAACTTGACCTAAAAGCTTTAGCCAATGCGTCTTTGGTCATTGGTGTTTTCCAACTCCTCAAAGTTTACCAAATCTTTGTAATGTGGATGGAACAGTACCATGCAAAAGCACCCCTAGTTCCCTCTAGATAATGGCATATTACAGAACAGAATAGTGATTAGAAACTGAATCGGACAGGAATTCACAATGGGTACCCTAGGCCTTTCTCGGGAGCTTAGGCCTTCCCACTGCACACAGGACATAATGCGATATCTCCACCTTAGCTTCTATGCTACAAAGCCACGTATGTATTAGCTGAACGCTCGTGTTGCCTTCACCAAACACACTCACAGAGAAGTCCAAGCAATCTTCAAAGTAATGGCACCGTGTCATAACTCTACATCTTATTCTTGCTTTGTCTTAACTGTTCCCTTCTGGCACTAGTCTTATTTAGTTAGTTCACCTCCTTATTACTAGTAGCTTACTTCACCTTACCTACTAGTGCAATCATCTGTATTGTCTTTGAAATAATCCTGTATGCGTAAGTGCAGATAATTAAGTAAGGGGTTCAGATTAGAATTGGCGTGGACCAGGGACATTGATACTGCCGCAATGACAGCTTTTGTTTGGTGCACCACCAACAAATTTTCTCATTTCAGGAATATTAATCACGATGAGTATTGTTTCTTGAATTTAGGACCGCTGACTTGTAGTGGCGTGAATGTTCTTACTGATGCTGATCTGCTCTATCTGGTTCTCCTTTTTTTCTTTTTCAAAACAAATGCTGAACACTACGCTCGAAGCGTGTAAGCAGTAAGCTGAGGTTCATTGTCCTTTGATTTGAAAGTGATATGGAGGTGATCTTGGAAGGTTCATTGCCTTCTTTCATTCTTGTTGTCATGTGTCCATGGAGAATTTCGGGCTCTTACTATAGCTTAATATCCTGAAGATATACTCTTATCACGGAATGGAGAGTTGTGTACAACTAGGCTTTGAGATTGTCATCATAATTGAAACCAGCTGAATGCTTCATGTTTGGATTGCTTGTAAGTTTTTGGTTGTAAATTTTTCCGCTAAAGCCTGGCAGCTTTAATTTCCAGATAGCTATCCAGAACATAAAGATCAGTGAAGAGTTGCAAGCTCTTATTGCTCCAGCAATGCTACCAAGGTCATTCTTGAGTCTACAGGTAAGCCTTAATCAGTAGACCTATAATTCATTCATCACCTTTTGTGTTTGCCACTCAACTTTGTTTATCTATCTGGTTTTTGATCAAGCAAGTATCAACCTATTCGTTCTACTTGACGCACTACCCTTGCCTGATGTATTTTTATGTCGTAGCTCTGATGCCTTACTAATTTTATCGTGTAGCAATAGCTGGTTATTGTTATATGTGGTCACTGGCTCAAGAGAATGCCTTAAATGTTGTACAATTGATGGTTTGCAGATCTTGCAGTTTATACGAGCTTTTAAAGCTCAAGTTCCAGTGGAAAACCCAGGGAGGTAAGACAGCAACATCAATATGACTTCTTAGTTTGTCCTGGATATTAATGGAGCAGTTACTGTTAAGTAATACTGTATAAATCAATTGCAGGCAATCTGTTGGAGGGCTATACTACCTTTCTTATCTAGATAGCAATATGCTTTTGGGCCGTGCTGTTGGAGGTGGAGGAGTATTCGTATTTACTAGAGCTCAAAATATTGTCTGATAATAGCTGGTTCAACAGCTTGAGGGTAGTGTATCAAGAGGTTGGTTTTGATAATTAGGAAAACACTTATTATGTAGAAGCTGAACAGAATTGCCTGCAAGTTAGCATCTTTTTAGTTTTGCAAGATATAGCAGCTATTAGTTAGACGATACAGTCATATAGGAGAAAAAAAAAAAAAACAGATGGAATATTGTGGCTTTTAGCCCTCAAGAGAGCTTCTAGAACTGCCAGTGATTCAACATGCTGAGGAGAGCAAGCATGTTTTGGAGTACAGAAACTCGCACATGTCTGCCATCTTGATAAATTAGTCCTCCAATTCCTGCTGTCTGCCTTTCCTTTTACATGCTGCATTTACCTGTATCACTTAAGGTTTCTCTTTGGGCCTTGGGGTTGGATTGAGCTGCACAGTAGACTTATTAGCAGAGCTCAAAGAGTGTTTTGCAAAGGCATTTTGAGTTTTCCCTTGAACCTTGAGGACTGAATCTTCCTTCGTTCACCAATAAGTTCACTGTAGTGATTAAGAGCATCATTGAAGTTTTGAATTTACATTTCCTTTTACTTTCTAGCATACCAAACTTTCCAGCAAATAGCTACTGAGTTAGTTAGCCCCTCCGGATTTGCTTGATTTGCTGGAGGTTCGAAGGTGCAGCTGTAAGATGGCTCCCAAACTATAAATCCCTTGCAAACTCGCACTGAAAGAACATGTGGTCTATGCTTTCACTATGTTTTGAACATTGTGTACAAACAAGGTCTAGATTGCCTTTCTCTGGGCTGATATTCCCATGTCAGGTAAGGTATTTTGAATCAACTTCCAAATGAATAGGTTTGCCTTTTCTGGAATGGAAAAAGTGTTTACCTTGTGTCTCTTTTTCAGACGCTAGGCATAACTGTAGTTGTTGAAGTTTCTGGCCTGTGCACATTTCAATCTAGGTGGTTCTCCTTAGTACTTTCAGCCTCTAGCTCCTCACTTGTTTTCTGCCAATCCTGCCACTCCTTATCCCCTGTTGCTGCAATATACTTAAACTTTACATTTTAGTAACCATTATTTGTGTACCACCATCTATAACTCTGAGGAGTATGCGAAGTTAGAAAGGGGTTTTGAGGATGCTATTCCAGTCTTATTAATAGTCAAGTCGTTATTCCCACTTATCCCTTCAGCAGGTTGTAAGATTTTAGGGTGTTTACCAAAGACCCAAGGCTCCTTCCAAACTAGCCCATTCCCCACCATTTTCCCCAAAGCTTTTAAGAACGAGCCTGTACCATGAAGGATGCTTGATCCCCGAGGACGCTGTACAGACAGGAAGTTTGTCCTTGAACAATATTTTGGAAGGACAAATCTGCCGTACAGACAGGGTCTTTGATCATTCTCCAAGTAAGTTTGGCAAGCAGGACCTGACTAAAAGCTGCAAAATTCCTGACCCCCAGCAATCCTTTTTTCCTTTGGTAAACATTATCTCATCCCATTAAGTGCATCTTTTTTTCCTCATCCCCATATGCCCACCAAAAGTTCCTAGCGATGGGTGGTTTAAAGGAGGACATGACTTGAACGGGAATTCACTAAGGTGTGTCTTCCTGCACCTGAAAGGGATCTGAACTTCTAAAATATACAGTTTTCCTTATAAAAGTTAAAATCAAGGCACTTACTGAATGGAAGAACAAAAGGGGCTCCTAGGTATGACCATGCACTTTCTGGATAGGGATATTTTAAAATTCTGCAAACAATACTTCCAGGGGGGGGGGGGGGGGGAGGATGGTGTTTGTGTGTGTAGGGACGTAGGGTTAAGGAGCCCAAAAAAAAAGGACTTGTGCAAATTAATATTCGTCCAGAAATGCTAGCATAGACCTTTAGAATATTTTTGAGAATTTGCCAATATTGTAGGGAGCAATTAAAATGAGTAATACAATAACCAATTAGCTTTGTAATGTTAATTATCAATGCAATTCTATTTACCCAAAAGTAAAGAAATACAATCATCAACAAAAGTGTGGGACATTTAAAGGAAATTTCTTGTGGGTGTTGAGAGGCATATTATAGGGAAGAACATGGTGTTTTTCAAAATATAGTGTCCAAATATGTTTTTTTTGGGGTTCATTTTGTTCGTCAAAATGATGGTATAAAAGAAAGGCGAAGAGGTAGAGAAGGAGGAATTCCACATAAAAGAGAAATGAAATTTTAATTGGGTATAATAATATGCACCACTTACTAATATACTTAAATGGTATGTTAAGGTGTATGCATGTGTACTGATTATGGTGCGAGAAAAATGATCACGCGCAACTGACGATGGCAGTGAACTATAAGATGCAATGTGGTGCTTTGATGGCGTAATTTGAATTTGCATGTGCGCATCATCGCAAGACGTGATTAGATGCCTTAAAGTTTTCGTGATTGAATCTGGGCCGTCGAATGGATGGTTGTGATGAATCTATTGCAACGATTCTGACCAGACCCGGTTAATAGTTCCAAATCTGGATCGGTAATTTTAACAGTTTCTGATCCAACGGCCTTAACTAAATGGGTGCATGGTGAAAGGGTGTGACCCTTGGTGAGCAATCACTAGTGTTCTATAAGTAGAGCACAATAAGCAGATTTTTTGCGCACCATATATTAGCCTTTAGTCTATTCACTTATTTACTTTCTACAACAAGGAATTTCTGCAGAATTTCTTACTTGTAGAAACATTGTCCAGATTTCCTTACACTTGTTCATGGGGTGTTCATTGTTTGTGCAAACATTATTCACCATTGTACTTCGTTGTATCTTGGAGGGTATTTGTTCCAATGCACACCATTTTTTGGTGGCGACAAATATAAATTTAAAGAAAGAGTTAAAACGTGCCTCGTAGTCATTTTCATATTTCCCCCAACAATCTTAAGTTTATATTTTGCTACGATGCCACTAGTGACTTTGAAAGACATGGATTCGGATTTCCACCGCTTGGAGCGCTTCGATGGTAGGGATTTCCTTTGTTGGCAAAGGAAAATGCACTTTCTATTTGTTACCATGAAAGTTTATTATGTGATCGTGAATCCAAGGCCTACAGAATCCGGAGAAAATGAGGAGGAAAGCACCGCCAAAACGCGTGAAAGGTTGAGGTAGGATCAATATGTCGAAATATGTCGCGGACTTGTACTGAACAACATGTTAAACACATTGTTCGTTGCCTATCATACTGTCAAGATTGGTAAGGAGCTTTGGAACCAGTTGGAGCGTCGTTACATCACCAAAGATGCCACTAGTAAGAGGTTCATTGTCTATGATTTTTTTTATTACAAAATAATTGATAATAGGTCTATTATGGAGTAGTTTAATAAAATCAAGAACATTCTTGATAGTTATTCCTAACACAAGTTACCATTGGATAAATTTGTTGTGGTTACATCTATCATTCATAAATTGCCTCCTACACCTGAAAGTTTTTACAAACAACCATAAGCATCGTAAAGAAAACATCAACCTTGATGAGTTGGGTACTCATCTTCGGATTGAGGAAGACTTGCGCAAGGAAGAAAGGTCTAAAAATGAAGGCGTCTTAAAATTTTTGGCTGTGGAGTCATCCAAGAGGAACTCCCTTGAGAACAACAAAAGAAGGCGTCAAGGAAAGACAAGAACAGACACGGAGAAAAAGCACAAAGGATAGTCCTATCACAATGGCAAACCAAGGCACTATAGGCGTGATTTTCATGTGCCTTGAAGAAGAAGAAAAGACGAATAAAACTAATCTAGTTGCGGTAATCAGTGAGGTTAATGTCCTTGAAGATGATGGTGCACAATGGATTGATTCTGGTGCGACAAGGCATTCGTGCAAGGAAAGAGGTTTTTCATAACCTATGAACCAGTGAAGGATGGAAGCATTCTTTATATAAGGAATTCGTCAATTGTGCAAATTGCGGGCAAAGAAAATGTGGAACTCCAATTCACTTCTAGAATGGTTGTCACCCTAACAAATGTTTGTCATGTGCCCAAGATTAGGAAAATTTAGTTTCGGGTTGTATTCTTAACAAGTTTGATTTCAAACTTGTTTTGGAGGCCAACAAGTTTCACTCTCTAAGGGAGGAGTTTGTGGGAAACAGTTATTTTTGTGAGGGAATGTTCAACCTCAGTATTGATAATAAGATTATTAATTTTGCTTATATTATTGACTCACCTAGCTTCTTTACTTTAGCATAATTGTTTAGGACATTTAAATACTAGAAAAACGAATAACATGGTTAAAATGGATATTTTTTTTCTGGTATGCATGTAGATAAAGGAAATTGCAAAACAATGCGAACTAAAATCACTAGTACTTTTTTTCCAAATGGACAAGGAGAGTCAAAAGATATCAGATGTAATTCATAGTGATTTGAGAGATTTTGACTAAACTCCTTCAATAGGAGGTAACTCTTATTATATGATTCATTGCTAATTATTCTAGGTATTACTATGTTTATTTGTTACATAATATTAATGATGCCATGCCTAGATTTGTCACGTATAAAAATGAGGTAAATTTTTTTGCGATGCCAAAATCAAATGCCTTAGGACCGATACGGGAGGGGAGTACTATGAGCCACCATTCTTTGAAGAAAATGGCATAGTACATGGACTTTTTTATTAGAATTCCCACTACAGGGAATAATAAAACTCCTTATGAATTATGGACAAAGATGAAGCCTAATATGAACTGTTTAAAGGTTTGGGGCTGTAGGGCTGTTGTAAGAGTTCCAGAACCAAAAAGAAAGAAATTGGGTGAAAGAGAATGTTTTTATTGGTTATGCTTTACACAATAAAGCAAATAGGTTTATGGTAGTGCAACATAACGATTTTCATTCCAAAAAACAGTATCATTGAATTTAGAGATTCCATCTTTGGTAAAAATAGGTTCCAATCACTTTTTACGCAAGTTGAGCAAAAGGAAGGTCAACGTGAAGTTGAGGAAACCCATTAAAATGAAGTGGAACCTACGAGGAGCAAGAATGAGAATTGCTAAAACCTATGGACCCGAAATCTATATGTATTTGGTAAAGAAACTAGGATGGCAGTACACAACTTCATACCAGTTGTATTAAATGTGGAATCCTGCCCTAAGACTCACAATGAGGCTGTGAAGTCTCAAGATTCTTTCTCTTGGAAGGAAGCAATATATGAAGAAATTGATTTGATCATGGAAAATGGAACATTGAATTAGTGGATTTACGACTTGGTTCTATACCCATCGCTTGTAAATAGATCTTCAAGAAAATGTTAAGGGTTGATCGATCAATTGAAAATTTTAAGGCAAGGTTAGTGGTAAGGGATTTTTCAAAAGGAAGGCGTCGATTATTTTGACATGCATTAATTGTAAGGATAACCACTCCTAACACTTGCTTCCATCTAAAAGCTTGTAATTCACCAAATAGATGTTAAAACAGCATTCTTAAATGGTGAATTAGATTAAGAGGTGTACATGCAGCAACCAAAGGGTTTGTTGTACATAGGCAAGAACATAAAGTTTGTAAATTAATTACGTCCTAGTACGGACTTAAGCAAGCTTCAAAACAATGACATTAAACATTTGATTAGATTGTGCTATCTAATGGTTTTAAAATCCATGAGTCAGATAAGTGTGTGTACAACAAGTTTAATGGCAATACGGGAGTTATCATTTTGTTATATGTATATGATATGCTCATTTTCGGTACTGACTTAGAACAAGTTGTAAAACAAAGAAATTCTTATCCGAAAATTTTGAAATGAATGACATGATGTGATTTTAGGAATTAAAATCATAAGATATAACGGTTCCATAACCTTGTCATAATCTTATTATATTGAGAAGGTGTTGAAAAGGTTTCACCATTTGGATAGCACCTCAGTTAGCAATCATTTGATGGAAGTATCAAGTTATGCCCAATGATAGTAGAGCCGTGAGACAACTAGAATATGCGAGTGCAATAGGTTGTTCAATGTATGCCATGAACTGGACTGGATATTACTTATGCTGTATGGAAACTTAGATATACTAGTTATCTTAGTTACATGTATTGAAATGCAATATATAGGGCATTTACATATATCAAACGACCATGGATTTCGGCATATGTTACAATGGGTATCCTTATGTTTTGAAAGGATTCACAGATGCCAGTTGGATTATGAACTAGGAGGACTACGCTTCCACGAATGGCTTGATTTTGACACTTTGTGGGGGCACAATATCATGGAGTTCAAAGAAACAGACTTGCAACATTGAATCTACCTCTACCATGGTGCAACAAAGTTTATTGCTTTGGTTGTAGGATGCAGAATGGCTAAGGAACTTGCTTTTAAAAATTCATTTATTGCCTAAGCCTATGGCTCCAATATCTACAAGTTTGTGATAGTAGATCAACTCTATCACGAGCATATACAAATTGTATATTATTTGGGGTCTTACAATATCGACCAGCATCCTTTTTATCTTCTTCATGGTCGGACTGTCTTCATCATTTATGATTAACTTCCACGTCTCCAAATCTTCCTTACAAGCCAACCTATGAGCTATAGGAATGACATCCTCCAGTTCCTCCACCGGAAAAGCAAGCCTTTTATTCATTTTCTCTTTGCCTTTATTACCCTGCCTGTCAAACTGATCCTCGAGATAAGCATACACATCGGCTTCCCGGTTCTGAGTAGCTTTGATAGTTGGATTTCGCTTCGGTGGCTTCTCCTTAAGCAACAAAAGTAGGATGTTGCTAGGGCTCATCCATGTGTAAAGATAGTATCGGATTCCCGTCAGCATCAAACTTCTCCTCGAAAATTTGGGAACCAATCCAAGACAGCCTAATCCAAGTGACCCGAACATCGTTTTTAACCTGAGGACAACATAAACTTTGTATTATGTTCTGAGAAGACCTGCTAGACTCAAACATCTCCGGATCTAATCCGATAACAGCGAGAGCTTCTTCCTTAGCTTGCTCTAAGAACCTTATCTCGCAAGCACTCGGGAAGTCCCAGTTCAGCTCCCCCTCAGCTTGCTCTCCAAAGCCAGTACATTTTTATGAATGCGGGACCAAAGCCAACAGAGGCATGCATTTGACAACAAGGAAGTGACTGGCTCTATATTAGTGAGGAAATGTTTATATCCAGTGGAACTATGGGTATAAGGCGGAGAGCCCCAACCTCACAAGACATCATCTATTATGGAAGGACTAGGGGCTTGTTCTTTTACGAGGAAACAACACAAATGATCCATGAACTTTGGGCCATTCCGGGGTGTAGTCCTTGTAGTTTCAAATTCGTACAAGCAATCCCTAAACTATTTAAATGTAGCCCGTTAAGTCTTTTTTTCCACGTTCGTCTATTTTTAGCCATTAGTGTGCCCCATGACCGGGGTATTTTTGCCTTTTCTCCTCGCCTTTCAGCCCCCACCACCGTCCAAGCTACTGTTACAGTCAACCACCATCCAAATCGACGGCGATGCCAGCCACCACTATCCAAACTATTGTTGATGCAAAATGGGATAGATCTGTGAAGGATTTACACTCAATCGGTCTTTATTGCTTCTGAGAAGGGGGCGATAGGCGGCAAATCTCATTTGCGTTTGGTGGTTGACAAAAATTGGCGCGATAGGTGGCGACGGTGGCTTGTGGCGACGACGACAGCGGTGGTGGGTTTTGAGGCGGTTGGTGTCTTACCATGGTTATAGCTAGTAGTTGCTGATCTCACCCAAACGGTGTCTTCAGACAAGACGGTGATGCTGGAAAATATGGTGGTGGTGGGCAGAAGGGTAGTGGAGGTGGTGGACAGTGACGATAAGTAGCGATTTGAAGTTTGGTGATGGCCGGAGTTGCTCTTGATAGTTAAGAAGCGGTGGGATTCAAGAACAATTGGTGGGGGGGTCGGTAATCGTGGAAGGGCAGTGGCAACAAAGGTGATGGTGGAAGGATGGCGACGACAGCGATGGTGGAACGGTGATGCCTGCTGTGATGAGAAAGAAGAAAAGATTTAGGGTTTAGGTTATATTAATGTCAAATGACGGGGTTACCCTTTATTAAAAAAAACTTAAGCTTTTTAAGAGAGGGTATTTTTGTCAGAAGTCTGAAATGTGAGGAAAAAGACAAAAATGCTCCCGCTGTTGGGGGTAGGGGTGAGCACGGTTCGGTTTGGGGGTCAAACCGTAAACCGAACCGTTACCCCTCGGTTTGAAAATTTGTGAACCGAACCAAACCAAACATCATCGATTTGGACGGTTCGGTTTGGTCGGTTTAAACGGTTCGATTTAGTCGGTTTAAACGGTTCGATTTAGTCGGTTTGGATCGGTTTCCCACTCAAAGTCGTCGTTACTTTGCACACTACTAATTGAAATTATATTTTTTCTAAATTGCATATAATCTTATTTCATTCGATATATAAGTTCTCGTTGATGAATGAGAAAGAATGAGTAAATATAAACTAGATATTGGTCACAAAATTTTTGTATTCTAAGTGTTGTTAATATTTTCGTTTCTTTTATCTTTCAAGATTTGTTTATTTTAGAGTTTCTTAGTACCTTATATGTGTAATTATCAATAGAATGTTACTAAAAATACATTAACATATCATAGGTCGGTTCGGTTCGGTTTGGAATCGGTTTCAAAGATGTGAACCGTGAACCAAACCGAACCAAGGTCGGTTTGAAAAATGTGAAATCAAACCGTTAAGATCTTTGGACGGTTCAGATTGGATTGGTTCGGTTTGATCGGTTTGAGCGGTTCGGATCGGTTTGATGCTCACCCCTAGTTGGGGGCACTAACGACTAAAAATAAACGGACGTGTGAAAAAAGACTGAGCGGGCTAAAATTAGAAACTACAAGGACTATTTGTACGAATTTGAAACTACAAGGACTACACCCCGGAATGACCCAAAGTTCAGGGACCATTTGTGCTGTTTCTTCTTCTTTTACAAACTCATCATAGACGTTTGGAATTACTAGCTCATAACCAAACTGCCTCAAGATCCAACAAGCAAAGTAGAAAGATGTCTAACGCAGTCCTAGGAGATAAACGCAAGGATATTCAGTTGTTCTAAAAAATGGCCCATGAGCCCTCCACCATTTACAGTACCAACAAATATCCTTGGACACTCGCACATTTTAGGGTTTTTTCTTCTTTTCCCTATTTTGTTAAATAAAATAAGATGGCGACTCCAAAAATTTCTAGAGGATTTTTCCAAGGCAGTGCACCACAGTTTCGTTCCCCTATGCTTGAGGATGAAATCCATAAAATTTCTTGATCATTAGATGCATGATTTATGAGAAATCACGATGTTATTTTTTAGAAAACTTGATTTTTTTTTAGTTTTGAGGCTCAAATTCGGAGAATGATATTTGGCTTCTATCATGATCTGTTGATACAGAGTTAATCTATGTTGCATTAGCTTTCCAACGATATAAAGCACGCCTTATTTGGCTTAAAAACGAGAGAAATATGGCCTTCGGAAGTTGGCCTCGCGACATGACGGCTGTTGAAAAAATTAGGGTTTCTGACAAAAAATATGAACAATACCACATGCGCGATACACGCTCAAGTCAAGCTGCCACGCATCATCCAGGCCACACATGTGCGCCACGTGCTAGCCAAGGCTTAGTTGTACACGCTCACCATGCGAGCCAAGCTGAGCCGTACACACGCGCATTACGCGCGCGACGCTGAGCCACCATGCGTGGGTGTGATCCAAACGCACACGCTCCAGACGCTGCCCCAAGCGCACGGTGGCGCGTGTGGCGCATGAAGGTTGTTTCTGGCAATGTTTTCCTGGAAGACCTATTTAGTTTTCTTATCTTTTCTGTGATGTCAGAATTACCTTTATACCATATGTGTGTATTATGTTTACTTTTTAAATACTTTTTTAACCAAGTAATTAGATTTTTTTTAAAAATTATACACACTGAATTTTTTCTTAAATTCTAGAGGTATATTATGGTTGAATTGATTGTTTGTCATTTTTAAGAATTTATCTCTCAATTTTTGGCTACTTGTGAGTATTTTTATGGTATTTTTGTGATCCAAAAAATACGAATAATGCTGAAAATATTATTTTTTTGCATTTTGTGGGCAAAAATAAATATTTTGGAGAGTTAAATGACGTAGATGAATTTTGTTTTATTTGTTACATGCTTGTCTTACTTTGTATTATAGTTTAATTATGCCATTGTTGATGGTATAGTTATTGTCTAGGCTTTGCTAAGCCCGCACACTTTCTTTTAAACTAATTTTTTCAAGGCCTTGTCACCCATTTCCTTGGAGGGAAAATATGGCATATTCATCCATTTAATTGCCTTTTAACTTGTTATTGGAGCATAATAGTTTTATGATAAATTGATAAATATTACGTTGACATTCTAAATAAACTTATGTTTATGTGGTTACTTTTGTTTTAAGAAAGTTTTTTTGAGAATAATGTGTTGTGCGACATCTCCATTTGTTTTATTGGAGTAGTTTGTAGTAGGATTCTCATAGATGTTGTATTCTATTATCTCCCTTTATTTTTTCAGAAAGCCTTATACGGGGATGTAATTTCGAACGCACATTATTCAAGTTAAAATTTTCTTAGCATAAGTTATTAGAATGCCAATATGGCTCAATGGAGTCCTTGCACACTTAATTGTATGGTGTAATTATGTTGTCATAAATTATCATGTAGATGATTTATTGCGAAAAATTCATGAAAAATATTTTCCCATCTGAAACCAATAAAATAACCCTAGAGGGGTGAATAGGGTTTTAAGACTACTTTAAAAATTGGCTTAATTGCACTGTAGACCCTGAGGTTTCCAACGATTTGCAATCAGAACCCCAAACTTTAAAACTTGACATCCAAGACCCCAACGTTTGACGCATGTTGCAATCTGTGAAATTTATTAACGGGAGTCACATATTCCGTTAGTAAAATCCTAACTGCGGGGGTATTTAGGTCCTTCTTTCTTGTATTTTCCAATGGAGGGAAAACCCACCTTCACTGTTCCCTTTTGGCGCCAAATATGCTGCACACCCACGCACGCACACACACACGCACACACAGCTACTGCCTCACGGCTGTAGCTTCTCTTCTCCCTCATTTCTTTCATCTCACACTCAGCACTCACAAACATATACACACCTAAACACCCAGCTGCTATCCCTACTGCAACAGCCCGTGGTCTCTCTTCCTCTACCACTAAACCCACGGTTTCTCTCCATCTTCAGGCACTCATACACACATGACATAAGCACACTCATACACTCACCTGGTAGTTTTCATGGCTGCCTTCTCTCTCTAACCGAAATCCGTAGCCCACTATTTCTCTTTTATTATACACAGCACTAAACACCCAGCCATTTGCACATCTTTTTCTCATTTGTTTTTCTTTCCAACACACCCACATATAGTACACAATACAAATCTGCTTCCTCCCACGTTTCAAGACCCATTTCATGCCATCTATCAAGCACCACATTGAAATCTCCATTGCTGCCCCCTTTGTTGTACCATTTCAGCCCGTAACTCACATAACAAGGCTGCCACCTTGGCTACTTTAAACGTGACCTTCTTAATTTATATCCACTATCTTCAAACACCATCACCATCACGTGTATATACCTATGGCAGCCACTTCATGGCTGTCCTCACTCTCTCTCTAAGCCCCTATACACACGTCTATGAGCATACAGATCATCTCTTGACATGATATGAAGCAAAGATGTCAAAGAAGACAATATTTTATGCCTAAAAATTATGTGAAATGACCTAAGAAGACGATTTTACCCTCAACAAATAACGGAATATGTGACTCCCGTTAATAAATTCTACAGATTGCAACATGTGTCAAACGTTGGGGTCTTGGATGTCAAGTTTTAAAGTTTGGGGTTCTAATTACAAATCGTTGAAAACCTCAGGGTCTACAGTGCAATTAAGCCTTAAAAATTAACAAATAACCTCAATCTCAACATAAATGTAAAACGATAATGAAAAGAGAGAAGGGTTTAGAGATACTTGACAAGGAGATTTAAATGGTTCGGCTTGATATACCCTCAAGCCTACATCCACCTCTTCAAGGAAGTCCCTTGCAAGAACACTAAAATCCACTACCAACAATCTTCTTCCGGGTCAAGATCAAAACCCTTACAACACTTGGTGATATCCCCACACCAAGCACAAGCCTGAATCCACAAAGCTCACCCAAGACTTGACAAACCCAAGCCTTGATCACAATCATTTTACAAAGATCAAATGTGTACAAAGAAACCCTCTTGAAAGGAAATGAGTACAAATGAAGCTCTAGTGCAATAGAGAGATGAGAGAATTGATGACTTGAAGGATGCTCACCCTCAATCAAAGAATTGCTCACAAAGATCCTCTCTTTAATGATGTAAAATCATGAAGATGAAGAGATAAAAGTTTAATATATGAGCCTTGATGTTTCTCTAATGAATGGAGGCTTAGAATGTGGTTTCCATGGTGTATAATGAAGCCCCAAATCATTTATATAGAGAGAAAATGAAATATAGTCGTTATAGGCATAATATGGGCAAAACTGCCATTGCAGTCGACTGTATTCCCAATGCAGTCGACTGTATTCCCTCGAAAATAGCCGTTGGAGTTTTGTCTTCGAAAAAAGCCGTTGGAACTGAATTTTGACCAATGCAATCGACTGCATTGGAATGCGGTCGACTGGATTCAAATACAGTCGACTGTATTACCCTACTGCCAATCGGCTGCCTCACGGAACCCCCTATTCTATTTTGGGCATAACTTTCTCTAGAAAAATCGGATTGAGGTGCCGTTTTTTGCGTTGAAAAGATAATGAAAAGTTTTATCAAGATATGAAAATATTAGCACCAAAAACATTTTTGAGAAAATCTGAGTAAGCTCCAAAGTTCACTCAATTTCAAGAACCACGCTTGTGTGAATGATTATGAACTCACATGCAATGCACAAGGTGTCCTAAGGTCTTTTTAGGTCATAGTCATCAATCCAAGCATCAAACCAAGACTAGTTACATAATAGGAAATATCAATTATAATCGATAGTAACTTAGCCAATGCATTCTTTGTTGCTCTTCGACATTGGACTTGATGAAGGTTCTATAGCATGTCCACTATAACTTTAAGCTTCTTTGGCTTTAATCCATCTATCCAACTTCTCAAATGTGTCTTCATGAGTATGCATGTATATACCTACTAAGAATACACTCAAAGCACACATTAGAACATAATCAATGTGTAGTTATCATCAAAACAAGATGTAAGCCTAGGTTATCCAACCATAGGGCTAACACCATCTCACATACATGGGATGATTACGAACTTAACAAATTTTTGATTTCATGATGTGAGGAAGAATAAAACTTTTTATTTGAATTTTTTGAAATAAAAAGAAGGATGTATAATTAATGTCTAAAATTTTCGATTTCATGATGTGAGGAAGGATAAAACATTTCATTTAAATTTTTTGAAATAAATAGAAGGATGTATAATTAATGTCTTTTTCTTTGCGCAAACAAATGTAGTGAATAAATGGCCACCTAGAATGGCATAGCTAATCTCATTAAGGGTGAGAAAGTTAACAGAGATAATTATGACTTTGGTACAAAAAGATAAAATTCATGCTCAACAAATAAGAGCTCAAGGAGCACTTGACCAAAGAGATGGTCATGCCTATTGGGAGCAACCCCTAAGAGACCACATTGCCTACCAGAAATGGCATGAGTAAGATCATAGTGCGCGCTACACCTTGTTGAGCAGCTTGCAAAATGATCTAATCGGGCAATTTGATGAAGTTTCAACTTGCAAAGCCTTATGGGATCAGCTCAAATACTTTTTTGGTGGAACCTCAACTACGCAGCTTCGTAGTCTTGTGATTAAGTTTAAGGAATGCAGAAAAGACCCTAAGCATTCCATGAATGAACATCTAAGGGTGATGTCCTACATGATTGGTAAGTTAAGGGATGTTAGTCATGCGCTCACAAATGAGCAGCAAGTCAAGGTTGTCATAAGGCCCCTTCCTGCCTCATGGGCCAATATGAAATAGATATTGACTTATAGTGAAAACATCAAGAATTTTTTCGATGTTTCACAGCATTTCATCCTTGAGGCTGAGACTCGAGATGCTGACAAAACCCTTATTTATGTCGCCCAAATAGGATTGCGCAATGCAAATGGCAAGCGCGGAAGACAAGAAAGATGAGACTAGCATTTGCCCCAAAGGAAGTGAAAATAAAGAAACACAAGAGAGATAATTGTGGTGGAAAAAATGATTTGTCTAAGATCAAATGCTACAACTGTCAACAGCAAGGACACTTCGCTCGTGATTGTGCTGAGCCGAAGAGGGTACCTTCTGAATCTCTTTCTCAGTTGTATGTTTCCTCGCATGTGATGGTTGTTAATTCCCTGCCTGTGTGGTTTGTGAATACAGGTGCAACAAAATATGTAGCACGTGATCGAGTGGGGTTCGTAGATTACCATCGGATTCCAGTGGGAAGCAAATATATTTTCATAGAAAATAACAGCTCCGCGGAGGTGCTAAAGGTTGGTTCATACTAGCTCAAGTTTTACCACTCGGAACACGTTGCTTCTTAAGGATGTGCAATATGCACCCACTGTTCCGCTTAATCTACTTCCAATTACTGCTTTATTAGATAATGATTTTTCCTTTAATTTTAAGGATAATAAATTGGACATCTTTTTAGATAATGTTTTGTTCGGACATGCTTTTTGCATGGACAGTTTATTTCAATTAAATTTAATTAATTCTCATCCCTCTTATTCTTATGTGGTGAATGGTAATATTGTGATGATTTTACCACCTGGCATGCAAGCCTTGGCAACATAGGCCAAGATAGAATGATTCGTTTGGCTAGAGAAGGCCTTTTGGGCGCACTCACAAAAGTCAATCTACAAACATGTAAAGTTTTTTCGACCGGTAAACCATGCAGGAAGCCTTTTGGAAAGGCTGTGAGAGCAACTCAGCCACTTAAGCTAGTTCACTCTGATATATGTGGACCTATGAACGTAAAGCATGCCATGACGCCTCTTATTTCCTTACACTGATAGAAGATTATATGCGATATGATTACGGTAACAGATATCTCACCCTTATGAAGCTTTTGGCAGAAGTTGAGAATCCAAATGAGGAGTTTAAAAACTTCTCACCAGTCTTCAACAAATATCGCCAGTTGTAAAGTCGAAACTGGTGACCGGAAACCTCAAAAGAACAATTTCATAGCTATGAAAGCCAATGATGACCATCACCTTATCACTTATTTGGGCTTCAAGAGCAGCATTTTTGGGGTTGAGAAGATAAAAACCCATGAACATGGATGGAATAATAAAAAAATTATATGCATCTTTCTGCTGCAAAGCTGTCAAGTTAGGCAAAGCCGACAGAAGACACAATTTTGACACACACATACATACACAAATGGCAATAACATCCGATAAGCATCAAAATAGAAATTAGCGAACAAGTAAATAACATAACACTGAAATTAAAGCCAACAAGCTAGCCTCGAACAAACTAGATAAACAACAGCATTAATAAAAAAAATTGTAATTTTTATAAGGAATTAGATGATGACAAGCAAAGATAATGCTGCCACCCATCACTCCAATCCAAACAAAAGCAGGCCAACATTCAACACTTGCCATCTGCCCACCCTAGTAGGACACGTGTCCAACACTAGTCAACCCAAGGATGCGTCCCAAGGCTACCAAGCCCACGCGCCATTGCGCGCGACATGCACCTCCACTGGCAGTAGATCTACAAGCCTTCACTGTCGCCGCCTTACCACCACCCGTTGTCAACCACCTAAAACAATGTCAAAAATTCTCACTACCAGTAGCCCACCACCTTGCCATCAACCACCGCTAACCACTGGAATCACCTCTAACAACACCACTAGATCTACCGAAACCCAACCCTCCCAGCACCCCCACCGACAAAAAACCAGCATATCCACCACCGGCGCAGCAACACCCTCCACCGGACACCAACTGCAATCTACGGCAGACCACCATACTTTGTCCATCCGCCCTGCCAACAGTAATCTAACACCAGCACTACAGCCACAACATCACCCACCAACACCAAAGTGAAACGCAACCAACCTTTCTAAATCAAGGGGGCAATGGGATCAACTAGGGTCTAGGAGGGAGAAAACAACCCTAGAAGTAAATATCTTGAAACGAAACTCACCAAAACCTTCTCCAACCCGCAGGACCACCAAGGCCACCACCCCGAGGAAAGGACCAACTTGCTTCCTCAAACCACCCACAACCCAGTCGCTAAGTACCCAATAATCGGGGACAACCTTGCCCCTCAAAACTGCACACCCACACTCCAGCGCCCATCACAATAGCTACACCGTGAACTGCGAGCCACTAAAATTTAGCCCCAACAGCCCAATTGAAAGCAACCCTAAAACTATACACATAAACTCACACCAAACAACCTACACACTAACCCACCAAAAAGACGGGGGAAGCCGACGGTGGTGGCGGCACAGGATGGGCTTATAAGATTCGCTTTTGGAGAGAATTGGGAGAGATTTTAGAGAGAGAAGTACTTCTTGTCATAGAAAATGTACATACACAATCTAGGTCGAGGTACCAAAGATCTTCCTAAAAGAACGCGCAACGATTTTGCATTCTCGCTTACCCCACTGAGTCTGTTTGCGTGGTACATTCAGCTGTGCGTTTTTATCCAAATCAAAACAAAAATAGGTCTGACAGAACATGAGAAATGGGCATAAATGAGCTCATCAATCAGATTACTATCAACAAACTCAATTGAGCATGCTATTCCAACGTTGTTTAAGGATCTCATATGCCTCTGGACAAGGAATTGCATGGAATCCATTCTTTCCATCAACAGCCTTTTCTTTTACAAGACCCAGCCTCACCAATGTATCCATAGCTTTATCAGCTGGCATTTCAACCTAAATCTCAAGAAAATGTTAATATGCATAAAGCGAATTATTACTACACAATACATCTTATTATGTTACCTTCTCTTTAAACACACGATACAGAAATCTCTCACACTTGTCTCCAATGCTTCTGCCGCAAAGGACCTGCAATTTTGATGATTCTTAGTGACATGGGTGGTAGAAAAAGATTAGTGCAACATATCTGACTGACATTTGAAGCGGGCCATGGCATAACATGCACTGCATTGCTCATTTTATCTCATTGACGGTCTTTCGATGAAAGGGGTTGTATTACACCCTAAAATTTTAGAAGCAGGAAATCTGCCTAAACTTAGAATATTGGAACAAAAATGTATTATGGACTAAAAATCCTTGTAATAATAGGTTTCAATCAAGGGTCAGCTTGAAACAAGCTCATATGTGATACTCCTGTAGAGTTGCCTTAGTCTGTGCTACTTTTTTTTTTTTTTTTAAGGAGTAAGAACCCTATTATTAATAATGAAGATACCACTCGGATGACATCCACATCCGATAGGAATTGCAGTAAACCTAAAAGCGATGATTGATTTTCTTTACAGTAAAACAGGATTACAGAATAAGAAAAGCCTAGAACTAGATAAAACGAAACAAACTACCCATCTAACTAAACTAACCAGCAAACCAAACAAATAAATACAAGATAAAACTAACTAAAAAACCAAAATAGGATAACTATAGGCCTAAAAACAAGATAAATACCAAACAAATTAAACTAATCACAAGACTCCAGCACACGGGCAGCCGCAATCCCTGCTTCAGACACGTGTATTGCCGCTGCAATCGGTCGCCTATCCTCGTGCACCCCTCTGGCGCCGAGAACCACCATTTCCGGCCATCATTTTCTGTCGAGAACCCCTCAACGGCAGCAGACTCCCCGAAGCAAACCCGTCGGAAGAAGCTCGTCAACCCCAGCCAACCACCTAGACCCAACAGAAACGACCCCACTGAAGCCACCAATCTCACCGGCAGCAAACCTTTCCGGTCACCACCAACAGCAACCTCCTTCACACACAACCACCGAAGCCCCACTGAGACCCGAAATCAACGCAACCACCGAAGCCCCATCTTGACCCATCGGCAACAAGCCGCCGTCAAAAGCAACCATCGAAGCCCCACCGAGACTCGTCAACGACGCAACCAACAACCACCTAGAACCGAAACCACCAACCTTCCTAGGTCAAGGGGAAGGGGGGCATCTAGGGGGGAGGGGGGAAATAAGCCCTAGATGAAAACCTTGACCTAAACTCACCTCACCTTCTCCAACCCATGGCCGCACCATACCCACAAACTCCGCTGGCGACAGGTAGACCCCTAACGAAAAACTAACCCCTAAGCTCACCACTAACCCATTAAAGAGCACCCCAAGGATTCCAACAGAGCAATTTCGTTTCAGACCTCAACCCCGATCGGCGCCAGAAAAAAAGGAGAAACCATCTGATCGATAGCAATCCGGCAACAGCGTCGTCCAGCTCACCTTCGCCTCCAAGATCCCTCACGACCCTTAATTATACAGCACCTAGACTACCTCATCACCACCACCGGAAGACCGACGGTGGTGATGAAGACAGAAAAGAAACGAGCTATAGGAGAAAGCGGGGTTTTTTCGCTATTTTCGCTCCTTTCAGGAGCCTTAATACTATTTTTATTAGAAACACATAGTCTGTGCCATAATCAATTTGGCTTTTAGTACTAGAAAGCGTTCTCAGAATGTCTCATAGATTAGCTCCCTTTTGAGAGGAATCATATCTTGCAGGTTCGTAATGAAGCCAAGTGCATTAATCTTTTTTTGATTGATAACAGGCAACTGAGGAACCACATTTGACAACCGTG
The DNA here is from genome assembly GCA_033065855.1 of Escallonia rubra. Taxonomy (NCBI): domain Eukaryota; kingdom Viridiplantae; phylum Streptophyta; class Magnoliopsida; order Escalloniales; family Escalloniaceae; genus Escallonia; species Escallonia rubra. The sequence goes on from JAVXUO010000341.1 coordinate 128,616, forward strand.
TTGTCTTAGTGTATTAAACGTCGTGTAAATGGTTCATGTTTTGGTAATTGCAAAGCGTGTCATTAATTCTAGTAGCACACTAAACACCTATTCACCAGGACTTGGTAGCTCATACTGCATATGCTGACAGCTGAACGATATGCTTGATTTTGCCCATGTTACATGGACTGGGTACAAGGGTCCAAGTATGGATATGTGCGTCCGCAAAGCGTCAGATCAGTAAAAAATCCCCCACTTGCAGACAAATAGAGGTACACCATTGCCAGAATTCTAAAAGTGAGATGCACTTGCCAATCAGTGCAAAAATGACCAATGAGAGGGCCAAATAAGAAGGAAGAGAAATGAAAATCATTCTCAAATCTAAAGTATCAAACAGGGTACAGAACTGAATATGAAGACAGATGAAGAAAAATACGATCTAGATTAGCCGAAACATGAAGGATACCATCAATATATAAATGAAAATCCTCTCAAATGAAATTTGTCGATCATTTCAAAAAAAGTATGTTCTGTACTAATTGAATGAAACAAGTATGTTAGGCACAAGCTAGAGCCCATGTACCCTATTTCTTTACTTCAATAGTCAGTGCCATGGCAAGTCAGTCGATTCTGGATAATCCAGTCGGTCAATGTGATGCTCCACTGGGCATTTTTAAGTTTTTTTAGTGGTGCACGTACAGGCTTGCTGTATGAAAATCACAGTAACACACATTAAGTCCTATGTTATGCAACTAGGATAGGTCTCCATCTGGGAGAAGATCTTATACCGGCTACTACGGGTTTTTTGTGGTAATTTTGCACCTCCTAAAAGCAAGAAACATTGTGTTGTGAGTAGGAATTAGTTTGCTTGAAGAATCTATTAAAGGAGCTTGCATCTGAACATTCAAGCCTGTTAATTTGTCATGTCATTGCTGAAATGAGATAACAAAAAACTCTGAAGTTGATTGTCATTTCAATTAAGAAACTTTTGGAGTGTGATTCTCAGAAGAAAACTCCGAGGATCAATTCGCAGTTTTATTCTGTAAATCCTTGGGTGGTTTTCGGATTAGGAATGTTAGTGAAAATATTGGTGCATACAATATGTATGCTCTAGCATGAGAGAGAGTTTAAGGGTACTTTTGCAATCTCAATTTCTTTCATCCTGTATATTTACACATCGGCTAATTTAAAACTGTGCTTTCTAGTTCTTCTTTATCCTGTTTTCCACTTAAGAGGCATTAAGGACCACTCGAGTATTTTATTACGTTTTTGTACTCTGGTGTAATAAGAGTTGCTCCGGCTCGTCTATATGTTTATTTTTCGAAAGACAGAAGAAAGCCAACAACCTGTTAAAGACCATGCCTAAGAAACAAACGTCAAATAGCTCAGGCAATCTTTGCATCGACTTTATGTGTAAGATAAAAGCTTCACAGAACCACAAGGAGAAGGGAAAACCTGGACATCTCTGGCTTTGAGTAGCATTGCATATGCCAAAATGGCTTCCTTGTACTGCATTAATGCCCACAAAAAATTCGGAAGAAGACAAAAAGACGATATAATTGGAAATTGAGAACAACACATAAAAAATAAAAAAAAACCTTTCCTTGGTTGCTATGACATTTAAACAGACACTTGGTCTCTGTTTATCAAGCGGAAACAGTAAAGCAGAAGAAACTCTCACCTGCTGTTGTTCTGAAGCATCCAGAAGAAAGTGAACTGAACCAAAGCCACTAGCTACAGTCTTCTCAGAAAGTGTCCTGTTGACCAAAAGCTAGGATAAAACTTAAAAACGTGAGTAAGAAATAAAGATGCATGCCATTTGTAAAAGAAGATCTTGACAAGACCTCAAAGTAGAACTCTCCGTACTCACCTGGTACCTATCCACTGTCTGTTTGTATCCCAACACCACACGTGACACGTATATAATGAGAGCACTGACTGCAATCACATCTAGAAGTATGGCTGATCTGTAAAGATTGAATTCAACTGATCTATTCTCAAACGAAACAGAAAATTGGGATTACGGAGTATTATTACTATTACTAACTGGTAAGCCACAAAAAGGACAAGACAAGTGACCATAAGAAAATAACGGTTCAGTACTGATAGAAAGCATAAAAAGCAGCAAGTACTGGAAATAAGTTTATTAATCTTGATAAGAAAGTCCCTTTTAAGAACAGATGCTATAAGAAAAGTATAGAAAATATTCATAATGGTGGTGCCTTTATTGATATGGCATGCAATATTTCACAATTTCATGTTGTTTTTCTTTATGTAACAGAAAACTTTTGTTGAACAATATAAAGCTCATAAAGTACCATAACAATGTCTACCCGTCTTTGAGAACCATAAGTATATTCTCGACCCAATACATAAACACAATACAAGCTTCCCCTATCTGTACATAGGCCTCATCTAGCATGTTAATCTACATAAATATTCAAACAGCTAAAACTGGCCACTGTTAAAATACAGATATCTTCTGCCAAACAAGGGATGGTCTATAGTTGACTAAGAAATAGCTATCAATGGCGCAAACAATCTATCGAAAAATTGTTCTGCTAAAGATAAGGATCTTTTGTGCAGCAGGAAAGCATCCTAGGAAGTTTAAGGAGTCTTTAGTTATATATACTTTCGAACTATTATGTTGTTCGGCCTAATTTTGATTATTCTAGCTGTCAAGGTCTTCTATTTACGCGATCGCAAATCCAAGCAGTGTATAATTGAGTCGATTGGGCTGGATAAAAATGGGTCCACAATAGATTGGATCAATTTTGTGTCGAAACCAAATATAACCATTCAAACCTAGGATCACGACAATATTGGGTCAATATAGAAACACGAAGCGACCTGTCCCATCTCTGCCTACTTTTCTGAGGGGAGGGGTTGCGGTTGTGTTTGGGGGAGGTAAAACATGATTATTTCTAAACATTCTTTTCTTGTTGAATCGTTCAACAAAGGCATATGTAAATGGTGATCCTACCCCAGTGGGGCTGTCTTAGAACGTGCTATAAATATCATAAAATTTTCGAGATGATGACCCGTCATGAAAAGCACAAAATGACTCCCAAGTCGAGAAAAGCACAAAAAGGAACAATTTGAATAGAAGGTCCATATTTTTTTTTTATGAAAGCTTGAAACTGATTGATGTAAAGATCTAATCCGTGTGTGTATGTTGTTGTTCCATCACAGAAAATTATTGGATTCGTGCGGATGAATCAAATGAGTTCTGCATCACGACCTTTGTACTACAACTTTCATCGGGGAAATTCTGTTAAATTCGTTTGTGTCTGCATAACCCATTTCCTAACCATGAGTACAAAAGGCAAGATTTTCTTTTCTCGTCATAAAAGTAATCACCATCATTAGCCATGGGTGTGCAAATACAGATACGTACAAAACTGATAAACCTAGTTACTTTACTAGCCACCGTTATGAGCCAATTCCATCCTTACAAAAGTGTAATTTCGAATTCTTCTCCACATACTTGTTGTCATAGAAGACTAGGGCAGATTATTGTCTCCCAGGTGACATTTCAATTTTAGGTTCCAAAGAGTAGCATCTCAGAGAAAGTATTAGAGATTTTAAAGAGATAAATAACAAAATAGAGAAATTTTGGAGAAGAGAAAAGCAACTTCCAATATGACCATTAAACGGGTCCTCTATTCACGAAACCATAAGCTGCAAAGGTAAGACTACCATCATATGAGTAAGTTCACACCATTCTGGAAAATGTTAGCTAAGGCACACAATGAAAACCTATGTTACATGAACTCTTCAAAATGCGTGAAGTAACCAGGTCGGACCCTCAATACTTGGACATGGGTATGGGATATGTGTCCGACAAATCTTATAAGATATGCCACTAAGAACACTACGTAGATTGTTCTTTTTAGTTTGTTATTGCTTTGAGATGAAACCAGTTTTGAATTAAAACAATGAGCATCACATGCCCCTACCTCATCATCTTCGCCCCTCATCATGTCAACGAAGGAATAATTAAAAAATCACGATAGATAGGGATATTCTGCCTTGTCCCCATGTATTGGGTTTTGAAAATTAGACGTAATAGACACTTGGACATGTATCCAACTCCGATACTTGAAGCGAGTCCATGTAACATAGATGAAATATTCAATCAAAACCTAGCTTCAAGCATTGGACCTCCTTTGTGTTTGCTCACACGGAGGATCACATTAGTAAAGAGTAAGTGAGCAAGAATTGCAGTTGCAAATGTTCTCAAGCAATTACGTAGAAACTATTAAATACTTACGGGGAAGATGATATGTTCTCGAATTTGTAGTTGATGAAGAATGCCAAAAGTCCGAGTATTGTGGAACCATCCAAGCGTACCTATAGATTGTTTTCATCATCATATAAAGGTAAGTTGTATAGTTTCTTGGCAATATACAACTAACTTATCGCAAAACCTTTTTCGTTGCATTCAGAAGCTTATTTCTTGTATATAATCTACCAAGAGTTCATCAAATAATGATGTGGTAGACACAATACAGGAGTTCCCCCTAGTGGGTTACTTAGATAGCTAAATCATAAAACAAATTACGTTTGTACAAAATTCATAATATACTACTACACCCTTCCTTAAACTCAAGATAGCTTCATTAAACTTCCATGAGTTAAATTACAATAGTTGTTCGAATAGGTTTTGACAATGTACTTTTGTACAGTGTCCTGCAACGGACACCTTCAGCTAAATTTACTTCAGGAAACGTAGTACCAAAGCCTATGTTACATGGACTCTTCAAAATGCTTGAAGTATCCGTGTCGGACACTCGACACTTGGACATGGGTATAGGATACGTATCCGACACATATCCTAGGATATGGTACTATGAATATTATCTCATAATGTTTCTTTTAATTGGTTTGGCTTTAAAATGAGACAAGATCTCAATTAAAAACCACGTACGTCATAGAAAGCACCATTTTACCTCAGAAATAACTAAAAACCAACAATAGATGTGAATACTTTGCCGTGTCCCCGTGTCTTGTGTTTTAAAAATTAGACGGACCCGACACTTGGACACTTATCCGACTCGGATACTCGTACCGAGTCCATGTAACATAGTACAAAGCACTAGGGTTCCAATGCTCTCGGCCACAACACCACCTCCTCCACCTTGCAGCACCCATGGTCACCACCTCAGTCACCTTGCGTCATCGTCATCATCCCTTGCTTCACTGAAGCCTCCAGCAGTGTGCCTCTGCCCCTACCTCATCATCTTCTCCCTTACGCAGCCTATGTTACATGGACTCTTCAGAATGCATGAAGTACCCATATCAGACACTCAACACTTGTACATGGATATGGAATCTGCGTCAGATAAGCTCATAGGATATGCCACTACGAACACTATCTTATAGTGTTTCGTTTAATCTGTTATCATTTCGAGATGAGACAAGTTCTTAATTACAACCATGTGTGTCCTGTAAAACACCATTTTTCCTTTGGAATAACTAAAAGTTCTAACGCATATCAATAATTTGCCATGTCTCCCTGTCTTGTGAATTATTATGACACTTGGGCACGTATCCGACCTGGACCCTCATACCAAGTTCATGTAGCATAGCACGCAACCACTCCTTCATTGCCAGCTATGTTGCATGGACTAGAGTGTCCAAATCAGATACGTGTCCAAGTGACGGATTATCGGAAACGTGTCCAAGTGACGGATTCGTCTATTTTAGAACACAAGACACGGGAACACGCAAAAATATTCACATATATTACTTCTTTGTTATTCCTAAGGTAAAATGGTGTTTTATGTGACACATGGTTTTAATCGAGAACTTGTCTCATCTCAAACTAATAACAAACTAAAAGAAACACAAAAAGATAGTGTTCATAGAGGCATACCTATGAGATGTGTTGGACACATATCCCATACCTATGTCCAAGTGTCGAATTTCCAACACAGGTACTTTAAGCCTTCTAAAGAGTCCATGTAGCATAGATCATCTGCAGCCTTGCGCACCTCCTTGCACCTTCATGCCACCACCTCCAGACCTGTCGCCCTCATCTTAGAGCATTCTGCTCGATTCACCATTGCCAAAAACACCATCGCACCTTGGGCATTTACTACACACGGCCCTTATAAGTACTATAATTTGCCCAAGTCACACGTAGATAAGAAAGAATAGCAGCAACTTGCTTAATACACTTGGTTTGTTTACATGTGTTCAGTTTTTTTCAGGCAAGAAGCTTCATTGTGCTTGGATGCTATAGTTGGCTGCAGATTTGACTACTTAGGTAGTCCTCTGTCTTCATTTCTTTTTTAGACTCTTGAGGATGATTATCTAGGACATGATCTTGGGGTTCGGAGCCCATTGTTTCTTTTTAATTTCATTGATAACATAGACAGAAAAGCTTAGCAGAATGACAAATCTAAGAGAGTTAATAGGAAGAGTTAAACTAAACACGATGACTACGGTACCCTATTCTACAATGTCCTGTTAATTATGCTAGAACCACCTGACAATCACACTGGAATAACGAACAACGACCTGCTTAATGATAACGCGGGACCTTAGTTGCAGGAAACTCCTCATATGGTGACGCTTATCTCGAAAACTCGCTTTTGCGATCCCAAATCCAGGTAATGCAGCTGCTGGAGGGATCCTAAGGGGTTTCTTATAGGGAGCTGGTGTGAAAACTCCGCTTTTTGGGCTTACGGGGCAGAGCTAAGGCCGTGATTAAGGAAAGACTAAGACAATCTTACTCTACTCCTTAGGAGCTCCATGGGATCTCGTCCCAAGCTCTTGTGGGAACTCGATCTCGTCAGATGGATAGCGATGCATGGAACAAGTGAGAGAGTACCTGAAAATCAAGCCCTTTTCAACTCAATTTCTTGTTTATCTCTTCCTTCAACTCTATAAAGCCCTCCTTGTTTGTTGTTGCTGACTACCCTCCTCGAGAGAGCAAAGCTTGTCAATCACTGCTCTCTCTCTCTCTCTCTCTCGTAAATTATATTCAGCAAATGGTAATACTCTTCTACGCATTTATTTATTCAAGTCGCTCCCAACCTCAGATTCTTTCAGGTGCTTACGCTCCCCCGCCCCCACTCCCGCTTTGTGCAACTAAGCGCGGGGCCTGTCATGATTCTCCCCCTTAAGTTGAAATGCGTTCAACTTGAGACTCAAACCCAAACATGGAGACAGCAATATTTTTATGGTTTTACGTGCCCGTACAGGAAATTTTCTTGGTTCTTTCATCTTCTTCTTTTTGCTTAATCCCCCCCCCGGCCGCGGCCCTGGCGGGCCTCTCTCTCTCTCTGGGGCTTTTAAAAAATTTACTTATCAAGAAAATAGAAAGAGTTGAAACCAACTTTCGACATCTTATGTAAAAGGAGTTTCCAATTGGGAAATCAGGTCAAAGCACAAAATCTAGTTAAGACCTGCATATGCACCATGCATTCATATAATCCAAATAACATTCTAGAAGCAATTATGTTACTCAATAAGAGAACTCTCTAATACATAGTCAGATGAGAATTACTTCATACCGTATCTAAGATACGGAAAGATAGCTTCTTGTGAGGAAAGATAACCTACAAAGAGGAAAATCACTGGTCGTATGTCATTTCCATAGGCTGAAGGGAAAAAACAATTGAGCAACAAACAGAAACAGGAAATAAGCAGTGTCTATCTGCAAACACTGCTGTAATGAAGTATTTACCGGTAACTCTGGAATAGGAATTCTCTCATAGATCTTCAACTGCAGTGAAGGAACCTCAGCTTTGTCATTGCTGTCGCCAGTTTCCTCCGTATAAAGCAAAATAAGTTCTTGAAATGCTGGCTCCTATTGGGAGCAATGTTCTTAGTCGACAGTTATCTCCCTATCATGATTGTAAGCAAAATTCTTCACTTAAATGTTAGATGTACATCTAGGCACACAGAAAGAAATAACATGGGATACAAGGCTCATCTCAATCAAGGCCCAAATAAATAATGAGACTTTGACTTCTACTTAGTCAAGAGTACATTGCAGCATTTATACTTACTTCTCTATGTTTCGGCCCAGTTACATCTAAAATTTTGGTAGCCATCTTTTCCACTGAAACCGCCCAGCAACTCTACCCCACTCAGTAGCCCTACTCAGTAGCTTCCTCTCTACTTAGTCTGAACCAGACCAACAAAGCAGGAAATTCAAAAACAAAACAAAGAAACAACATTCAGCTCTCATGTTGCTTTGAACTTGTGTTTTGACAACATACTAAATCGAAAAATTTTGCATATTGGACTGGCTATGTTTCCAAACCACATGTCCAAAATTGAAGATCTTAAGTTAGCACTTCCAGGATGCTAACGAAAGTGTAGAAGAAACAATTGCAAATGATGTTGAGCACCCGCTTGCAGTTGCTTTACCAAAACTTGCAACAAAATTGGGTTGACTTTGTAGTCTAATGATAACATTCTCCTAAAAAACCTCACTACCATTGAAGCACTGAAGAATGTTGCCTCAGGGCGTATGCATACCCGTTCTTCAATTTCCAAAATTTCAGGTCTAGTATTTTCAATGGTTATGGAGATAATGATGCTGAGTACGATATTCAGAATCAAACATGGGATTCTAAGACAGACAGATTATCCTGTAATCTGAATTAACAAGTGACTGGGAATTAGGTTTAGTTTCATCTGGTCGTACTATTGGAGTATTCTATTACTTCAGTCGTGCAGTTAGGGTTGTCTTGATCTTTCTATATTTCTTGTTTGCCAACTAGAATTCCGGTGTCATACCTGTATAAATATAAAATCTTCAAATTATAGTGATGAATATCGTTGTGCGTAGTGCCCGTGAAGCAAGCCCTTCCTTCCCACCAGCCACCAACCCCCCACCCCACCCCCCAACCAAACCGACCAACAATCATTGCAGTTTGCCACAGTAGCTGCCATCGGCCTCCGAAATATTAATCACGTCTTCCCAGGCCGGTGTCTCATGCTGGCAGTCACCATGCTCATTGTACCTTGCCGTCGCTATCATCTTTGCCAAGAATCACTCCCACTACTGCCACCTTACGCAATCAAAGTTTGTGTATTGATTTTGTGTCTGGTCATTCTCATATCCAAAGACCATGGGCAGAAGGCCCATGTCAATCATGGTACAAGCAACATATACTTCAATAAGCCCGTTTGCGTAAGGAATATGGTAGGAGTGAGTTAAACTATACGGGTTCAAAATTTGGACCCTGCAAGTTGCTCAGCTTACTAACAAATACAAGAATAAAACAGAATCTAAGTCGACCAAACGTCCCAGTAAATACAGTAACTTACAAAGAGAAAATTCCAAGAACAATTTTTCTTTTACTGTTGGCGGGGGCTGAACACTGCACCTGCCTGCAAGCCAGCTTTTTATGCAAGCAAAACATAGTTGTTTTATCACTCTTTAGTTTCCCCTTGAACCATCAGCATTAATTTAAAATTAGATGGGATCATGGTTATGCAAAAAGGTATGAGGAGGGACTCCAGAACCTTTCATATTCTGTAGGGTTTCTTCAAGTGAATGTCCTGTGCACACAATTTTGAGGAATGCCTCCACTAAATACAAATTTCCAAAGGCAAACGAGAGTTCCATCTCGGAGACACTCCTGCAGATGAGAAGGTTGATGAACACATTCCTTTGGGTCATAAGGATAACCAGTCCAGAATTCTTAACAGTCCAACAGGGCCCCAGATCCTCATCGGGGAGGGAGGGGGGGGGAGACAGAGGGAGAGGGAGAGGGGGAGAGAGAGAGAGAGAGAGAGAGCTTTTCTGATTCGTTCTGTGATGGAGCTTCTAATGCATGCAGGACCCAGAGTCCATTATATATGCCAAGATGAGATGAGCTGGGGCTGCCAATCGGCAACCTCCCATCGCAGCGTAGGGATGCATTCTAAGATGATTAACTGAGAAAACTGCTCAGGTTGCCGAGTTTAAGTCTCGCTCTAGAAGATTTCTACGAGATGTGCCGCACCTGAGGCGCCTTGAGTCTTCAGTTAGTCGATTGGTAGAAGATTTTTTAAGCCTAAGTGACAGGGGGTCGTTAGAATCTATTAGATTGTCTGCTGAGAGTGCCTTCTATGGCCTTATCTATTGAGAAGTCCCTCAGGCTTTCAGCCCCTCGGCCAGTCACTCCTTTGGGAGGAACACATTTTCACTCTTTTTTGTCACCTTCTCAGCAATAAACTGGCTCTGATCCCATACCCTCTGGCACTCGGTCCAGCCATACTCCTACTCCTGGCACCACTACAACCAATGCCGGAGAGGTAATGCCTACCTCTTCCCATCCATCCACGTCTAACATAGAGTGCAATTACTACCGCCAGTCGTTGGCGCTCTTTGTTTCTCAGTTTAAGGCTGTTGAAGGCGTAGGTAAATGTGAGGATGTTTGGGGTGATAAAGAGCCTAAGCTAAACGTGCTGCGCTTTATCATACCTAGTCCTGTGGAAGATGACCTGAAAAATCAGAGCATCATATAGATGATATAGATCTATGTCCGGTGTGGTGAAACAATATGAAAACCAGCCAATGATGGGGAAAGTACAATCAATGTGGTTTCATTCTTGGAGAGTCGAAGAGGGGGCCATAGAGTAGGGCTGTGTGTTTTCGCAGTGATGGCTAAGGAAGCTTTCCCGCGTGCTGAACATTTGTTCGACCTTTTCTCCAGAGGTTTCTCAGTTGCTGCATGACGTTACTCTCTAGTTACCTCTCTTGAGGAATATCAAACACGCCATTACAATTGCCAAACTTGCCTCATTGTAGGTTAAATCCTACCGGAGTGTACTGAGCTTCAACAACAAGCTGATGAGCTTTTCCAGTACGGACTCGCTAGACTATATGTCCATGTGCCATTCCTGCCCAGTTGAACCCTAAGTTAGATGAGTGGACAATATATTGACACTCACGCCATCAATAAAATCAGAGTCAAACATATGTTCCCCATACCTCGACTCGACCACATGTTTGATCTGATAGCTGGTTCTCGTTGTTTCTCCAAGATTGACTAGCGTAGTAGTTACCATCATGTTGGGATCAGACCCGGGGCTGAGGGCAAGACAGCCTTCGCAATCCCTGATGGTCTATATGAGAGGGTATTATGTCCTTCGGTCTACAAAACACCCTAGTACATTCATGTGAGTCATGACTCGGATCTTGTCTCCATCCCTTAGGAAATTTTTGGTGGTATAGTTTGATGACATCCTCCTCTATACTAAGACCGAGGGTGCTCATTTAGACCATTTACATCGGGTTCGGGAAACTTCTCGCACCGCATAACTGTTAGCCAATCTCAAGAAATGTTACTACTTGCAGTTAGCTTTGCCTTTCTAGGTTTCATTGTCTCTGCACAAGGGGTTGTTGTCGATCTAGGAAATGTTACGCTATTGGTGGATGGCCAGAACCAAACAATTTCATGATGTTCATAGGTTCCATGGTCTGGCCATGCTTTATAGACATTTCACACCCCCCCTTCACAGATTGTATGGAGAAACGAGAGTTCAAGTGAACACGAGCTGCCACCTGAGCCTTTGAAATAATCAAGCAACAGATGGATAAATCTCCCGTTTTACAACACCTGGACTTCACCAAAGTCTTTGAGGTCTTTGGTGATGCCTCAAGCGTTAGCATTGGGGCCGGGTGGCCATCCTGTAGCCTACTTTGGCAAAAAAAGTTGAATGATGCTCGAGACAATACCTACAACAAGTAGTTTTATGTTATCATCCACGCTTATGGCATAGGTGTAATATTTGCTACCTGAAAAAATTTATTTTGTGCTCTGACCATGAGGCCCTCAATACCTCCACTCTCAATAGAAGTTGAATTCTCTCCATACCCGGATTGTATTTTTTGCAGCAAAACTCTTTTGTTTTCTTTTGCCGGTGTTAAGAACAAGGTTACTGAAACTGAGCCATGTCTTTCAAGTCTTGCACTGAATAGGTGTCCATGCAGTAGGTTTTGACGAACTAAGATGAGTAAGCTACTTGTCCTGATTTTGAACTTATAAACCAGGATATCTAGGCTGGTCAGTATCATCTTAGTTCATTATGCAAAAACGGGTTTTTATGTCGTGGAGCTTGTTTAGGGTCCCTCATACTTATTATGATGTATACTCGAACCCCCTTCCTCAGAACAAAAATCAATAGCAAGGACAACAGTCCCCGTATTAGCTATATGCATCAATAAAAATTACCTGAAGGATTGACTGCGAGATAATAATCGAAATTCCAGTTTTCACCATTTTCCAGAGATCATTTCCACAGAATTTCCTCGAAGCAGGTTCCCATATATCACTAAGAGATATCCTTGACAAGAAAATTGGCCTAGGCAAATAAAAGTTCTGTAACTCAGTCATCTCATGTTTCTCATATATATAAAAATGCTATATAGGTTACACAACATCGTCTTCCATATTTGAGCAATATGGACATTCTAAAGCATGATAAAAAGTTTGTTTTCCCACTAATTATTAAACAATTCATATAGTACATACGTGCAAACCGCAGACCAGAAGTATGGTAACGTGTATACCACCTATTAAGTTGCTGCATATAAACAGGAATGCATATACTGGAGCTGTGTCGAAATTTTTTCTTGCAAAGACAGACCAGTCCCCAGTCACCATCTATAAAAGGTGGCTTAGAGGTGATACAACCAAGCAAGCTATGATACTACAAAACATGTTGCAAATATAGACATTGTGGACTTTATGTATCTAAATATTTGGCCCATTTAAAGATTATAGAGTTCTGCTGGACCTAAGCCTTCCCTTTGTCCTCTAAAGATTATAGACTTCTGCTGGGCCTCAGTTTAACGAGGCCATTCCATGTAGGTTAAGGAAGAAGAAGAAAAGGACAAGAGAAGGGGGAAAAAGTGAAAATAAGTAACTAATAATGTAAGGCACAACAGGCAAAAATGTAAATCAGAGTATCCACAATTTCGTCGAAAGTGAGAATTTTGTAAAAAAGAGAACAAAAAACAGAATGGAAACCTATGGTCAGTCTTGAAGAAGAAGAATCAACATATACAACCTCTAAAAGTGAATAAGATACCGGTAACGAACAGATACAGTATTTCACGTCGTTTTTTACAAATATTTGTTGTGTATAAACTTACTGATATTTAGATCTTAGAACACCAAAAAAGGGATTTATGTAGATAAAGATGTGAGGAGAGAACCTCTAGTACTTAAGAGGGTTTTAGAGTTTCTAGGACCAAATTATTGGAGAGTGAAAAATAAAAGCCGGAAGATACAAAAGTGTGCAGTATTGTCATAATTATCCCCATGAGCAAATGATGCTGAAGGATAAGTTTTGGCAGTAAGACCAACCATAGTCAGTATGTGGTGTAAACCAAATGTGCCTAATAAGCAGAAAATTGGATTAGTACTAGAGTAGATTAATTGTGAGGAAGACATCCACTAAACAGTAGAAGTGCCAACAGGAAATAAATTCAGACAAATCATGGTAACTGAATATTGGCACATACAAGGGAAACCAGTAAGGTAAAAAGGCGTGGTTAATCTTGACCATAGCTCGAAGGGAAGAGAAAGACCATTGATAGTTTACATTTTAACCTATTCTTTACCATCTTAAGCTTTTAGAGCAGCCAGTAACTTAACAGGGTATCAGACCTCTAAAGTAGCAAGGTCTTAAATTCCTGCTTGCAGCAGGTTCCCCCTATATGCCGTGGAAAGCACCTTCAGATTTTGCTCCACGTGCAATTGAGAGCTTTGCATATGTAAACACATTTTCAAGCATAATATACACTCTTGGAACATTCAGATCAAGTCATATCTTACCACTGAAAGTTGACGAGAATGAAAAGAGCAAAAGATGACGGAATAGCTTGCCACTTAACAAACATAAAACAAAAGGATAGAGGAGAATAATGGGCATAATGGCAAGGGGTACAAACAGCACAAACCGTAGATAAGGTTCAGAAGCAGCAATATCTGAGTCAAGGCGAGATGTCTCTTCTGGCGTAGAGGGAATAAATCCAATCCACATAAGCAACTTTCTTAATAGCCTGCCACGAGGTCCAACTGATGAAAGAATTCCTTCATAACGAGTTACTGCCCTCTGTGCAGCCAACCAAATAGGAAGGTCTTCCTCAGATAGATGGTCAATGTCCAGGCTGCTCTGATATATTTGTTCATCAAAAGTAGATGACTGCTGGAAAAGGGGCATTTCCTTTAGCCAAAGCTTGATTCTCTTCGCCAAATTTACTGGATCTTCTCCCTGACTAGTGCTTGTGAAAGCCTGCCTAAATCAATAAAAAAGACCGTGTTAAATTTGACATTAAAGATGATTAGAAGGAAACCTCAAGCTTCAGAAAAGACAGTTGCAGGTCAAAATTGTAGGCACTTTAGTTAGAAGCTAATTTTATTCCGAAGAGAAATAGAAGGGTAATAAAAAACAACACGAACGTTCCTTTTCACAGTAGGACTGTCAATTATCACCATCGATATATACGATCAGATATAGAGTTACAGTTGTTCTATGTAGAACGAATATCTTATCACAAGTAACTCTTAACACAAAAAGTATCTCCTGCCAAATCCTTGAGCTGGTCAACACCTATCTGGAATAATAGTAACAATAGCCCGATATTCTATTTCGGGCAACCAACATACATCCAATAGCTCCTGGAGCGCATTCACACCTGATAAGCAGCAGATGCAAATACAAGGCCTCTGAGACAGATTCATGCTTCATACGTAGTCCTTTCAAACATATGTGAAAACTATCACACTATATAGATATATCATTTCAAGAAAAAGAATTCAAGGAGCAACACTTGCCACATTTGCCGCGCATCAAGCAACAAAATCTACAAGACTGTCTCAGGTTGAAAATCAAAAGTATACGACATACAGCATTACCTCAGCTAACCAGAAGCCGATTTTCCTCAATGGTTTGGATACAAGGAAAAATATTCCTTGTAGAAGTTTTGACTGCAAGTAATCTAGTTTTTCAACAAGTAGCAAGCCCTTCTGCGCCTCTGTTGCATAGCCACGCCTGTAAGGTGATGGGTCAATACATGTAAAGGGTGAATGACGATAACTTATGCACTGGGATCAGAATAAATTTTGAAGACCATAGTAAAGGAAGAGCAAATAAAAATAAATATATAACTACACACCCACACACACGCATAACATTTATACATTTATATGTATGAAGGTATGTATGCATGCATGCACATATGTATGTATGTATGTATGGGAGCTGATCGAAATATAGCACGAGAAAAGGCCCCTTTTATCTAGCTGATCTAGGTTAGTTTTTTTTTGCTTTTTTTTGGGTAGGAATTTCGTCCAACTGCCCACTTTATGGGTGGTCTCTCCTGTTGCCAAAAATGCCCCCAAAAATTCTCAATTGACAATATTTTCATGTATCTTTTCCCCACCCACCAACACAAACAACTGCACACATACGCAACACCGCCGGTCGTGCAATCTTGCCGCCTTCACCACGGGGAGCAATCACCATCCTAACCCAACCACCACACCACTACCACCATCAACACACCAGCATGGCCACCACACCCCATCAAACCACCACCCAAACGTGCAACCATCCCATTGAAACAAACACCAACATCATCAACAACACCACCACCAATCCGGCTGCAACACCATCATCAACAAACGCCCAACCGGCCACCACCAAACTTAAGACCACGCCACCGCCAAACCCAAAACAACCATCATCATCAATCGCCAAATTCAAAACCACCACCAAGCCCATAAATCTCACAATTTAAACAACCTCCATCACCGACAAGTCGCACCCACCATCAATTATCACAGCTACGAATCGCTTTATCCACCACCACCAACCTCCATCACACACCACTAGTCACCACAGCCACTGATCACCTCAACTACCACTGAACCCCCCATCACCACCTCTGACGAACGCCCCATCCACCAACACCAATCGCACAATAGACCGCCAATGATCCCCCCATCACTTGCCCAACTGAAACGCCGCATCCACTTGATTGGCGAGATAAAGATAGGTTGGTGTAAATGGCAGGAACTTGAAACTTGGTAGACATAATCTATAAAGGTACAAGAGTTTCTGGTTCTAATTTTTTTCCTACAACCCGCCCAAGACACGGGCAGTTCGTATTGTTTTTCAGAAAAAAAGCTATTTGAGTAATTTTGCACCAACTGCCCAAAAGAACGGTTTAGCGAGTTTTTTAAGGAAAAAAGTCAATCTGGACTGTCCATGTTGTGAACGGCCCTAGATCAGCTCGATAAAAGGGGGCTTTTCCAGCGCTATATTAGGATCGGCCCCCATATATATACGAATGAACCATAATAAAAAGAAGGAAAGTAGCCATGCATCTCCTTACTCTATCGATCAGTTAAGGCAATCTCGTCCTTGTATTAACCTTTTTTGTTTTCGTTGCCAATTTAGTTCGAAAAGTACACTACACTAACCATCCACCTTCTCCGGTGACCTCAGCCCCCCTACAAATCCCTCGAAGCCTCCCCCACTATATCCAACCTCCTATAGCAGAAAGGGTATGTTACATGAACGTTCAAGATCCATCGAATTCCTGTGCTGGACATTCGACACATACACAAAGGTATGTAACATGTAGCCAGAGTCCACCCACTAACAGCATGTCAAGTGAAACACATTCAAGATTCCAAGCATTACTCTCTTATAGGCGCCTTTCTCTCACAATTTATTGCGTCTAAAGTTTCCATTCTGATTGGTGTACGGGGCATAAAACCATGTCAACTTAAAATTAAATGTGAAAGACCAACAGGAAAAACTCGTTGCCCTATTTTTGGACTTAGGGTTTAGATGCATCTAACATTGAATTGAGTAACATAGGCTAATATTCCAAACTTCCATCAAAAACATGTTAGATCACAAAGTCCCAATCGACTCTTCAGAAAACCTGACTAACATGCTCCGGTTAATTAGCAAACCCTCTACCTCACTTCCTTCACCTCCATCACCACCACCTGTAAACAGTGGCAGTAGATGATGGACCAGATTTGGGTACTCTGTAACAGCTGAAAGGTTGTGGCAGTCTCACAGTCAAGAACCTCAACACCTCGAAAAAAACTCTGCACTCTTGGACTCGATGAATTCCATTATCGACCCTCTCTGGCTTTCCATACCAATTCCCCAAGACAGCACCTAACTTTTGAGTCAACTGACATACAACCTAAACCACCACGAAAGACCCTCACACTAGCAATGCCAAAAAATAACCTCACCCAAAAATCACCGCGAAAACACCACCATCTCAAGTTTCAGGAGCAAGCAAAGTGGCCTAATCTCTAAGCGATAGACGCTCGCCAGCCATTTTTTATAGTTTGCAGTGAACAGTAATTGTTTAGATGATAATGGACAGATGAAGCTTTGGATTGAAGGCGAGGTGTGGTTGCGCTGTGGTCTGTGATTCTTGATGGATGATCAACCGCAAATTGATATCTGCAATTTGAATTGAGTTAAATTTGCATTGGCCTCTGAAGTGATTAAACTATGTGCATGTATCACTCATTTGTATAAGTGATACAATCCCTTTCATCACGGCTCCAAAATAGGATAAACTGTATCTCCTTCAGAAAAAAGATACATCTGCAGACATTATCCCTATTTATGCAAACAAGTAAACAACAGGTGGAAGTAGATGACAAGGCACACGAGGGTACAGGTTACCTAAATATTATTGCCTTCGACTCGGATGCTCTCTTCCAGTCAACATATATTGGCAAAGTTAGTAGATAATCTGTATTTAGTGCGGATGTCATCATTAAATCTGTAGCTGACAATTCTTCAAACTGTGCATCACAAAGAAGTTGCACGAAATACCGCTGGAATCGTGTAGCAACAGCAACTCTGCAGACAATTTTGTAGAACAAGTAAATCCATCTAACCAACGACCAGTTGGACCTAACTTAAATCAAATAATGAGACGTAGAAATATTGCAGAAACATTGAAAATGACACAGTTTCTGCCAATCACTTCTCCTCACAAGTATACATGTTTATGGTATCTTATATGAGGCTCCTTAAGAGCGCTCATTTACCAATTACTTCTACTCACACATGCACACATATTTACATACATATATGCGTATATATGTATTTGTATATATCTATATACTTATACTCCCTTATAGAAAAGAGGACTTTTGTTGCCCAAAATCCTCAAAGAGTGTTTCCTAACGACTAACATTGTTAGATATTAGCTACTGTTCCGCATAACTTTAGGTATTTATGTCTAGGTTTAAGTAGATACACAAAAACATATATAATATACTTCTTTTTCCATGACCAGGGCAGAGAATCAGGAATTTCCGAGCTGTACTTCGTCGACTACAAACACTAAACTACCAGCTCAGCACAGAAAAGTACCCAAGTAACAACCAGCATAACAGAAAGAAGGAAAAGAGAGCCATTATCCTCTTACCACCTGAGAATGTAGAAATTACTGATCCGCATATTGTCCTTAGTAGTACACAGAAACATTTTTCTTTTCTTTTTCTGGTTTCCAGCAACATGATTACGCATTTGCTGATTATATGCTACTTAAGCTTGCGGACGAGCCTTATTACCGTTGCTTAATGTTCTCACTTAGCACAAAAATTGACGGTAATCATCTTTTCTTACGTCAACTGATAAATATAAGCAGTGTGTAAAGGGAAAAAGGAGGGGGTGGGGTGGTTTCCTGCTGTGGTTAGGGAGTGGTGCGAAAACGTCACCAAGTAGTTTGTCGGTCTTGGTCTGACTTGGTGGGCTTCTGATGTAGCGGAAGTATCGATATATACCAACGCACACAGCGATGGTTGCACTAAACACACAGTTTAATGGCTTCAAAGGAAGAGCACACAGCTCTTGAGAGAATAAACTCCCCAATGTATTAATCAAAATCAGAACTTGAATGCCAAATACATTTTCAAGGCTATTATTTATAGAGCAAAGTAAAGGAACATGAGGATTCCTCAAATCAATGGCCTTGATTATCTCCTACTATTATGACCTTAATTACCTCCTGCTATTTCAAGGACCTTAATTAGCTCTTCCCATTCATGACCTCTTAAACATGTGAAAAAAATGTGAGAGGATCGACTGGATTGCGCTGCATCATTCCCTCCCTCTTGTGAAAAACTCGACCTTGAGTTTCGTCTGGATATAAAGGATCATCTGAATGAAAAGGATAGATATTGGCGACATTGAAAGTTGTAAAAATTTCCAAATAGTCAGGCAGGCAGACCACATAGGCGTTGTCATTGACCTTCCTTAGGATTCTGCATGGTCCCACTTTCTTCCTGCTAAGCTTGTTCTATGTTCCTACTGGGAATCTCTCCTTCCTGAGATGTACCATAACCAAGTCCCCCTCTGCGAATACTTTTTCCCATCGATGCTTGTCCCTATCAACCTTACACTTTGCAAGCTTCTATCGCACCTCTGCCTCGACGGTTTCAGTGGTCTCCGCGAGACATTTTACGGCAACACTATGTCCGGGAAGCTTAGGCACTTGGACCATATCGAGCACATGTCTGGGGGTCGCTGATAGACGACCTGAAACGGCGACTTGCCTTGGACCTGTTTACCATATTGTTGTAAGCGAACTCCGCCTGCGCCAAAAACTGATCCCACTGTTTGGGCCAGTATCCACACAAACACCTAATCATATTCCCCAAGGTTTTGTTCAAAACCTCGGTTTGTCCAAAACCTCGGTTTGTCCCTCTGTTTGAGGGTGAAATGACGTGCTGAAGTTCAAGGTAGTTTGGAACATCCTCCATAAAGTTCTCCAGAAATGACAAAGGAACTTCGTGTCGTGATCCGAATTAATGCTTGCAGGGACTCCATGCAACCTCACTGCTTTGCAACTTGGGTCATGTCGCTAGGCTTCTTACATGGGATGAAATGAGCCATCTTCGAAAATATGTCCACAACCACAAAGACGGAATCATTTCATCGTTGAGTACGCGGTAATCCGAGGATAGCGTCCATGGTTAGATCTTCCCATGGTCCTGCGGGCACTGGCAGTGGCGTGTATAAACACATATTCTGAGATTGGCCCTTCACCGTTTGGCAAACCATACACCGTCCACTGCCATAAATACCTCTCTTCCACTAAGGCAATAGTCTTGCCGCGCCCTAGATGTCCACCCAAACCTCCTCCATGCAGCTCGCGGATTAGACATTCTCGCAATGACGTCTGCGGAATGCATAACCTGTGATCATAGAATAGATACCCGTCTTGGGTGACAAAAGAGGCATTGCATTGCTTCGCCAAGCATTCTGACCAAATAGATCGAAAATCTTCATCCTCGGCATGTAGCTCGCGCATGTGCTCAAAACCAATCACTTCTGTGTGCATAGCTGTAAGTAAGTCCCCTCATCAACTCAACGCGTCGGCGACCTTATTCTCTTCACCAGCCTTGTGCCTTATGACAAAAGTGAACCTCTGTTGGTAAGCTGACCATCTCGCGTGCATGCTACTAATCTTCCGCTGCAAGTTGAAATACTTAAAGGCTTCATGATCGGTATTCAATATGAATTCTCGCTGAAATAAATATTGTTCCCAAAACCGAACAGCTTGAAATACGGCATAGAACTCGAGCTCATAGGTTGACCATTTTCTTCTCGCATCGCTTAGCTTTTCGCTGAAGAAGGCAACCAACTTCTTATGTTGGGACAATACTACTCCAATCCCTATTCCAGATGCATCACATTCGAGAGCAAAGACTTTGTCAATGTCAGGTAAAACTAACATGGATGTATTAGTTGCTGGTAGCGAAACTATTCTCGGCATCTTCTCCCCACAAGAACTTTCACTTCTTCAAACATTCTGTGATTGGGGCCATCGGTAGAAAGTTGTTGGCCTGTGAAAACTCCTAACTTCACCGATAGTTCTCGGTTATAATAACCTTCCCTTTGTCGACTCGAATACCTTCTCGGTTATAATAAACCCCAAAAAAATCAACTTGCCTACGAGAAAAGTGCACGTCTTCAAATGTATATATAATTTGTTCGCGGCTAATGCTGAGCTTCTCGCAGTTGTGCAACATGTTCCCCTTTATTTTTGCTATAAATCAGGATATCATCTAAGTGGACGAAAACAAACATCCCAATAAATGGCTTCAATACCTGATTCATCAGTCGCGAGAATGTGCTCGGCGCATTTGACAATCGAAATGGCACGACCAGCCATTCATACAATCCGTCCTTAGTTTTGAACCTAAGGTCGATTTTGGAAAATACCTTGGACCCTTCCAACATATCCAGCATGTCGTCAAATCTTGGGATAGGAAACTTGTAGGCCACCGTGATCTTATTGATTGCTTGGCTATCAACACACATTCGCCATGACCCATCCTTCTTTGGTACTAATAGTGCAGGCACGGCACAAGGAAATGATGTTGTCGCAGATCAACCCCTTCTCAAAAGATTCTCAACCTGCTCTTGTAATATCACATTCTCCTTTGGACTCATTCTATAGTGAGGTAAGTTGGGCAAGCTTGCTCCAGGTACCTAATCTATTTAATGCTTAATCTCTCTCATGGGCGGCAAGGTCGCGGACAATTCTTCTGGCATGATCTCGCGAAATTCTTCAGTTCTTCCAGGGTCGCAGTCGCTGATTCCCCTTTGATTTCATCATTCACAACCAATGCATAGACCATTGGTTCATGTCTCATCTCTTCTACAAACTCCCTTTTCTCGAGCACTATCAGAGTATTACCCCTCGTGAGAATGGACTTCGATTATCCTCGGGCTTCAAAGGTGCCAACACAATTCTCACTCCATCTTTGCGCAAAGAGTAAGTGTTTTCCCGCCCTTTATGCAATGCGTCCATATCGAACTGCCATGGGCTTCCTAGTAGAAGATGACAGGTGTCCATCTCTACCACGTCGCACAAAACTTCATCTTCGTACTTTCCAGTGGTGAAGGATATACGACATCTCTCGGTTACTCGTACTTCTCCTGCAGTTCGAATCCAACCAATTTTGTAAAGAGTTAAATGCTTCTCAACCGGTATTACCTGCCGCGAGACAATGTTTTCGCTACTCCCACTGTCTATGATCATCTCGAAAAAAAAATTATGGATGTAGCATTGTGTTCTAAAAAGGTTATGTCTATGTAGATCCTCTTTTGTTCCAGGGGCCAACATTAGCCTCCTAACAACAAAGAGTGGCTCTATTTCTTCACTTTCCTCCCCATTACCTGCTGCATAACACACTTCATCACCCTCTTGCCAACATGTTCAACCATCCCTTCCGACTCGACTTCTCGTGTCGCAAGATTGACCTTACCCCTATCCGCTGCGGCTCAGCAAAGATCAGATCTCTTTTCTTGTTCACTTGGTTATGGGCTGATTTGTCAGAGGAAGTCGCGTCGCGGGTTGGTTTCTAACCACCGGTTGGTTTTTGGTCGCAGGTTGGTTGTTCAAGGTGGTTTCAGTGAAGGTTGGTTTCTAGCCACTTATTTTGGGGGGCTCGCAGAAACAGAGTTGTTACCTCGCGAGTAGGTGGGTAATTTGGCTAAGTAGTCTCTGCTTTTATGGCAAGGTTATATGCTTCGTCTAGGGTGTATATGGGTAAAAGTGACAGCTTGTCTTGGGTTGCAGATCGCAATCCACTAACGTACCTCATGACCTGTTGTGCCTCGGTCTCGACAAGATTGTTCCGCGACAACGATCTGTGGAACTTCACCGTCTACTCTTCTACCGACCTGAATCCTTGTTTGCAATTTTGATACAAGCTACATAAAATCTGTTCGTGGTCTGGCTGCAGATTTCAATCTCGGATAGGCAATTTTCCCGTGCCTCTCGCGGTTAACCTGTAGGTTTTTCCACCAGGCTTGTGCTCCTCCCTTGAGTTTGTATGCAACCAAAGTGACTTGCTTCTCCATAGGGATCCCATGGAATTCAAAGAAATTCTCCGGCTCGGCACTCCAATCTAAGAAGTCTTCCACTTTCATAGAGGCATAGAAACTAGGCACATCCTTAGCTCGTTGTTTGTAATCATATTCTCTAGGGTCTCGCCTCTGTTGTCGCAGAGGTCACTCTTCTTCCCTCTCCACATCAGAATCATCTCTCTGGACCAAGCTAAACGGGAGGTTGGCGGTGCTGGTTTCTTCTCAGCTGTTCGTCGTAATGAAGGCCACTGCGAGCATAAGCGCGAGATGCTTCTTGGTTACAACGGGGATTCCAAACCTGTCAAATGTTCATCACAGCCACTCCCCTTCTCAAGTCTGCCAAAATCTATAAGACCTATTGCACCGAACCTTCAAGAGTCTCCATTCACTGGGTGAGCGCGACATTGAGATTGAGACTGCTATCTGTTCCATCTGAGGCCATCTCAACAGCAATCCTCGCTCTGACGCAAACTGACGTAGCGGAAGCAATTAGGATTAAGGTTGTTTACTTGTCAGATGTATATACCAGCACACACAGCGATGGTTGCACTAAACACACAGTTTAATGGCTTCAAAAGAAAAGCACATAGCTCTTGAGAGACTAAACTCCCCAATGTATTAATCAAAAGGCTTAATTGCACTGTAAACCCTATGTTTGGCAATGAATTGCAACCAAAACCCCAAAGTTTAAAACTCGACACACAAGACCCCAAGGTTTGCCATTTGTTGCAATATCAGGATATCACTAACAGACGTGAGAAAATCCGTTAGTTATCAAGGGTATGATGGTCAATCCATTAGTTCTTATTAATATGTTATCTTCTTCTTCAATCCTTGCTCATCCCAGCCCACCACCACCAAACACCAGAGACATAGATTCCATAATCCCACAATACGTAATCCCACTATACATCAATAGCTTGAATAAAAATCTTCATTCACATTGCAGCACTTTTCAGTTCCACGAACATCCAAAATCACAACCAAGGGATAATGCTGGTTCGATTGTGATTGTGGCTTCAGATCTGAGCAGATCTACAGTTGTTAGTGGGTCTTGTGGTGGCGGCTGGGTGGTCGTCTGAAATGATGTTAATGGGTTCATGGTGGTGATACGGTGGCTGATTAGGATGGAGTTAGTGTCTTTGGGCTTTACAACAGCCAGTGATGGTGGTGCTATGGGGGTGATACGATGGTGGTAGTGGTGGTAGATCAAGGACGGCAACGTTGGTGGGTTGGTGCAGGCGATGGATTTGGCGGTGGTTGGTGGATGTTATGGTGGTGGTTGGGTGTCATCTGAAATGGTGTTGGTGGGTTGATGACGATGATACAGTGGGTGGGTGGGGTGGAGTTAGGTTGCGGCAGAAGGAGGAGCAGCCAGCGGCGCTTGGGGATGGAGAAGAAAGAAAGGAAAAAGAAAAGAAAAGAAAAGTTAAAAAGAAAGAAAGAAATCATAATGACACATGTTTCGATCTGGGCCGTCGAAGTTGGTTGAGATATGACTTATGCGGAAATAATATTAAGAATGACCTGAAAAGACAAAAGTATCCTTGAAAAGTAACGGAATCGTTGACTCCCGTTAGTGATATCGTGATATTGCAACAGATGGCAAACCTTGGGGTCTTGTGTGTCGAGTTTTAAACTTTGGGGTTTTGGTTGTAATCTAGGTTGACTCCCGTTAGTGGATAAATCGTGATGATTGCAACAGTAATGGGTCAAACCAGTTGAATGTCTCAACAGTACCAAGATTAGAGTCTCAACAATAACAAGAGAGAAAGAAAAAAGACATGAGGCCAAAGGCACGAAGGAGAGGTTTTATATAGTCAGATGGTCTGTAAATGAAGACCTATCTGGGGCTTTGTTTTAGGTTGTAATTCATTGCTAAACATAGGGTTTACAGTGCAATTAAGCCTAATCAAAATCAGAACTTTAATGCCAATTACATTTGCAAGGCTCTATTTATAGAGCAAAGTAAAAGACCATGAGGATTCCTCAAATCAATGGCCTTGATGATTTCCTACCAGTGTTATCAAAGGCGCGTCTAGGCGCAAGATGCACTCCCTGCGCCTCGCCTGAGACTAGGCGCAGCCCCTTCGAAAAGGTGCGCGCGCCTTGCGTACCTAGGCGCCCAGGCGCAAGGCGGCAGTGGAGGCGCAAAGAAAAGACCAAAAATCCTAATTTTTTTATTTTTGCATCATGGTATCATCTCAACCATTCATTACTTTTTATTCTTTATTTCATAACATAATAAATCAATATCTAAACTACAAAAAAACTTAAAACCCCAAATCTCTAATCAATCGATTGTCGTATTGTTGTTCATTGTGCTAGCGTCCCATATCCAATTGTTACTCTTTTTTAAGTAAATCTACTCCTTCACTTCATCTTGTAGACAAAGAAGATGAAATTGAGGAGTAATCTCTACCAGACTAGGAGCCTATGATTCCCTTTTGAGGAAAATATTGTTGCTTTAGCCTTCACTAATGATGAGGATAGTGTTGTCATATTCACTTAGGATCAACTACTTCTCATTGGATTTGAAACTTTTCTAGTGTTCAAAATATTTTTTCTACTTAGGATCAACTACTTCTCATTGTTAAATTGCCATGTTCAGAATTTTTTTACGTGATTTATTGGTTTAATGCACTAATATCTATTTATTTTTATTTTGCGCCTCTTCGAAAAGACGCGCGCCTCCACTTTGCGCCTAGAATCCAGGGACCCTTTGAGCCTTAGGTGCGCTTGCGCCTTTAATAACTACGTCTCCTACTACTATGACCGTCATTACCTCCTGCTATTTCAAACGACCTATATTAGCTCTTCCCATTCATGACCTCTTAAACATATGAAAAACATGTGAGAGGATCAATTGGATTGCGCTGCATCAGCTTCTCTGCTGCTTCAAAGTCTCAGGCGTCCATTCTAATGTTGCAATTGGCCAGAAATTTGGAAATTTGCTGTGACAATGCAAGCAGAAGGGAAGGCCCGTCTGGGAGAAATGTAGAAGACAGTATTTCGTATCCACACAAGCCTTAGAGGTGGTGGCTGTGTGTTATAAACTCACGTTCTCAAGGAAACAAGTTGCTACAATTATCAAGTAGCAAATGAGCAGCTAAGGCAACCAAAAAACTAGAAACAGTCAAGGAAATAGTGCTGTGAAGTTTGTGAACTCCTATTGACATCTGCTAAAACTGCAAGAAAAGGTCAGGAAAAGAAAAGGTCAGGGTGAGAGCAAAAGAAGTACGCTCATGTGTTCCCGCTCCTTTCCCGGTTGCAGTTCATCCATACCACCACATAAAGAGAATGCCCCTAGTAGGTGAGCCGTGGCGCACTTACACGCTGACACTTGCAAATTTAAAATCCTAAAAAGTAGTCAGAAATGACTACCTTTACAATTGGTGACTTTACCTTCTCAAAATTGGTAACTTCCTCTCTTCACTACTTCCTAACATTGCATCACGAGTGTCATGACAACTAGTATTTCCACCTCTCTATGCATAGGGAAAAAAATCGTATGCATAGACCTGTGAGAGAATACATCAGATTCTCATGGCACTTTGCTTCTGTCATACTGCTCGATTATCATGGCGAAGGCTACTCAAAAAGTTTCGCACCTATTCTCTTGATGACAAGATGTGCATTAACGGCTACTTGGTTGCTCCCCAAGGGTTAACGCATTTTAAGGTAGTGTCCTTGTCGGGTCAGCTTGAGTGGTCCTATAAAGCATCTTCAAAGATTTGGTGAAATATTTCGCCACTAAAGCTTAGACAAGTAATACATCAAGTTGATTCTCGTTCTCTGTATTCTGTAACCTAAGCCAATTATGAGTCTTCAACCATAGAATACTGCGAAAAATATCCTGGAAAAAATTTAGGATGAGGAAAAAAGTGTATTATGAGCGTCCATTATCCAAGGAAAAAACTCATTCATCATAAATAGCCACATACGTTCTAGCTAAAAAAGATCGGCTTAGCTGTTCAACAGTCAACTTCTAACGCCGAAAAAAATCGAACTAACCTGGACTCATCAAAAGGTTTCTTCTTGACATTCTGGGGTGGAAAATCCCAAAGGAATCTTAAGTTCAGAGCAGAACTGGATAATAATGGCTTGTCGGTCTCAATCTTATCCTCACCATCTACAGTGCTGCCAATCCCAACAGGTCTATCAATAGTAGCATCAGAGTCCCTCCCTTCAGATACAAATCTTATTTCTGATCTTGTGGAACCCTCATTACTAGCTTCCTTGTTTCCGATGGAATGAGTAAGATCATAATCAACTCGCATTTCCTCTAAAATGCCTTTATGTTCAGCATGAAGAATAGAATCCAAGCACCTGCCATGAAACTTTGAGGGTTCAATTCAATAGAGAAAATCACTGCCTTCCACAGGATGTCCAGCAACAAAGAGTATTCAGAGATGTATGCAGTCTGGTTCTACCTTTTGCGCCCGGTTATTTATCAACGGAGATGTATCCCCGATACAGACGGTTGGGAGACTAATTATAGTCATTTCGATTTGATATTGATTTTAGCGGCCAATGTAGCTTTAGTCTGTTAGACCTGGGTGAAATCATTACCCCACGCAACAATCTTAACTTAAGAATTTGCTACTCTAAAAAACGTAATACCAACATCTTCATGTCAATCAAAACATGGACATTTCTTCCATACTCAATTGTGTTTGTATAATAAAACTAAAAGACCGACTCGAGATAACGAATTCGTAACCATTTCGCAGGTGTTAAAAGCCATAAACTAATCAGTACTGTACCGGTACGTACACGAATGAAGAGTGGAAAACTGAACGAGTGAAGAGAAATTGCAACTCACGAAGATAGGCGAAGAAACTGATCGACTTGTTCTTGTGACTCCAAAATGGATAAAATGGCGTCCAAAAGCTCTGCTTTGGAAATGGCGATGTATTTCTGTCTGGGCACATGCACTCCGCCGGACACTCCATCTCTGTTTTGCGGCTGCTTTTCAGCCTGTGGTTGTGGTTTCTTCTTCAAGCTGGACTCCGATTTTAGGGTTGTCGCGAATTTGCTAGCGGTAGCGGCAGTCTTTGAGATACAACTGAAAGCAGCAGTCTTTGATGAGAAGCACCGACAACGAGTGTGAGATGATGGTCTTGGTGATGCTGCGCTCACGCTCTGCCCATATTCCATCATCAGATACGGAGTACTTTGCTGACCTTGTATAACTATAAATGGTACTTCCTCTGTTTTGGGATGCAAGTTTCTTTGAAGCAGAGGGCCGAGGCGGGGCTGCAGTCATTCATCGGACAGATAACAAAACGTGCGGTACACTCGTATATCTGTTATCACTTTCAGTTTTAGGTTTTGTTTCAAAAAAATTAAAATCAAAACCAAAATCAGTTTAATTTTTTTATTTTACAAAAATAAATGAGTATCCCATTTTTTTTTTTTTTGGTGTTTGATTACCCAGTTTTTATTTTAAGTTTTTTCTTTGATAGTAGCGGTTCTTTTGGGTGTTTGATTACCCAGTTTTTATTTTGAGTTTTTTCTTTGATAGTGGCGGTGGCAGTGGCCGGCGGCGGTGGGTAGTGACGGTGGCAGGGGAGTCTCAAAACAAAAATCAAAACTGGAAACTCAAAATTCCAAAAATGGGAATTTTCAAAAATAGCCATATTTTAAAAACTGGTTTTCAAAACTGAAGAGGAAAAAAAATGAAAACCGTGTGTCAAACGCGTTTTTTTTTTCTTCAGTTTACAAAACTGGAAACGGAATAGATTTCAAACGCCGCCTAAAATTCATCTGAGTAAATTACATTGACCTTTAATTCGACGCAACAATGGTGATAGGTAAGGTCGTAAATGAACCGAACTATTCATGAACAGCTCACAGTTCGTTCCTTCAGAGCTCGTTCATGTTCGTTTGTATAATATACAAACCAAACACTAACAGTAAAGCTCGTCGATTAAACGAGCTAAGCGTGAATTCATGAATGTCGCTCATCTATATAATAAATTCATATTTTTATTTTTAACGGATGAAAAACATGCAAATACATATATAAATATTATGTTTAAGACATGGAGGCCCTAAACCAATTTTCTTAAAACCAAATCCAATAACATATCCAAACAATTACGAGTTTTTTCCCTAAATAATACATATTTAATACTTAATTACCAAAATACACCATTTTCAAACTTATTTACCCGCATACCACATTTTGGGAAATCGTGGTTTGAAACCACGTTTTCAAGGTAGAAATCGCTGTTTCAAACAGCGATTTCTACCTTGAAAACGTGGTTTCAAACCACGATTTCTACTTTAAGATAAAAATCAAGTAGAAATCGCTGTTTGAAACAGCGATTTCTACCTTGAAAACGTGGTTTCAAACCACGATTTCCCAAAATGTGGTATGCGGGTAAATAAGTTTGAAAATGGTGTATTTTGGTAATTAAGTATTAAATATGTATTATTTAGGGAAAAAACTCAAACAATTACTAAATGCAGACCAAGCAAAAAATTTAGAGTGCAACTAGAAAGACCAAAAGTTTAGCCCAACTCATCTACCTACCCATCTTGAAAACCCTAACATAAATGTTAATTCCTCTCCCAGCCGCACATCATCTGTTCCTACCCATTTCTTCTCTTCTTCTTCGCACAGTTCTTCTCCCCCCCCCCCCCACCCTCTCTCTCTCTCTCTCCCCCTACACAGATGCACAGAGTCTCCA
Organism: Escallonia rubra; assembly: GCA_033065855.1. Taxonomy (NCBI): domain Eukaryota; kingdom Viridiplantae; phylum Streptophyta; class Magnoliopsida; order Escalloniales; family Escalloniaceae; genus Escallonia; species Escallonia rubra. The sequence goes on from JAVXUO010000341.1 coordinate 158,186, forward strand.
GCATATACTGAATGGAAGATCGAAGACACGCACCCATCCTCTCTTTCTCACTCTTACAGCAACACATCTCTTTATCACTCTTAGGCACGCACCTCTTCGAATCAGATCTGGGATTTTCTGCTGCTCCGAATCTCTAATCTTGTGAAGCTCCGGAAATCGATCGACTTTTTCTCATCGACTTTTTCTCCTTCTCCAGCCGTTGATTCAGTTTTTTTTTAGACAAACGAGCCGAGCCAAGCCTGAGTTTTGTGTTGACAAAGTCAAGTCGAGTTCGAACATCCATATCTGTCTCATAAACGAACACGAGCCAAGCTCAAACATCTCAAAAAATATAGGAACGGAGTTCGAACACACCCATGTTCGGTTCAAACTCGGTTTGTATACAGCCCTAGTAATGGCATCATATTTTTTTTTATAAAAAGACATAATTGTTCTCCAACATTTGTCCCTCATTTCTCTCTCATCGCCGCCATCTCGCTCATACTCAGATCAACCACCATCTCGCTTATACTTAGATCAGCCACTATCACCCCAACACCACCGACAACAACCACAGCACGCCCTAACACCGCCAACCAAATCCATCGAAGATCAAACCACAAATCTCCAGATATAAAATCCAAAGATCCACCCCAAAACACGCGCACACACAAATACACGCATATACATACATATGCACACCCCCACAACTGACCCCCACCATATCCTCCAACAAAACACTACGACAACATCACGAACCATCCCGCCATCACTAGGCACCAAGTGCTTACACCGCCAACTTTTCCATGTCGCTTGGTTGGCAGCGAAGACAGCATAGCTCCAAGTGACGAAGCCGATGACGACCTTTTGGGAGCACTTGTGGGTCATGGGCCCGCCATTGGCAATGGCAACATCTGTGCATGTGTAACTGTTGACGTATGTGTCTAGATTTGTGTGTATGTATGCGTGTGTGTAGATCTATGAGTGTGTGCGCACAAGTTTGTGTGTGTGCGATACATTGTGGTGGTTTGTTGTGTGACGATGGTGTCATGGTGTTGTTGAGGTTTTTTAGAGTTGAAGGGGGAAAAGAAAAGGGACCGGGGGGGGGTAGAGAAAAATGGGAAGAGACGTACTTAGTGTCAAAATGTGTAAGATAAGTATCATTACTGGCGTTTTCAAAATAGGATATTACCATGTCAGTCAAAAGCATTAGTTAGGGTCACGAAACTTTAACATTAGGTAAATCTGATATAAAAATTTTGCATTTTGGATACAAGTGTCCACGTGAAAACTGTCTTTTACTATAATTTTTTCTTAGTTCAAGAAGTTTAGTACTCCCTCCGTCCCTTAAAAAGTGATCATATTTCATTTTTGGTCCGTCCCACAAAAAGTGATCACTTCCAAATTAGGAAAGATTATATAAGTATTTTTACATATTTATCTTTTTTATCATTTTTTTTATTCTATTTCTCTCACCACATTTAATTCTCTACCAACTCATTTTCTCTCTCATGGCCCATCACTTTACACTTTTTTATTATATTTCTCTCACCACATTTAACACTCTACCAACCAATTTTCTCTCTCATGGCCCACTCTCTTCTCCCCTCTTTCTAAAGGGTAAAATAGGAAAGACACACAGTATATAACCTAAATTCTTAATCTACGTGCAAAATAAAATGAATCACTTAAAAAGGGACGGAGGGAGTATTATTTATCCCTTGTCTTTGATCACACAACTGACCAAAATAAATCAAAAATAGAATTTGACGAGGCTAAATAGCCTTCAACTCCTTATTGTTTGCCGTTTCGGCAAACTAAAGTTCAGTGATTAGCGTAAAAAAATTTATCGTTGAAGCAAAACCAGTATAAATGTATCGGAAACTTCAGTGAAATATTTAATAATTGTGTGTAAAACAATGGTTAGGGTATGAATTAATTAATGAGTGCTGGGCAAAAGCTTAGGAATGTTTGGAATATCATATCTCGTACTAGTATTGACTCCAAACATTGAACACGGACCAACAACTAATAAAATTCTCATTGAGAGCTCGTATTAAATATATGTCGAATAGTGATAACAAGATAACAAAATAGTAGTAATACTACTACTACTATTTTTACCTTTTTATGAGTTTTCTACCACATTTAGTAACAATTGTTAGTCTTTCAACAACAAATGAAGAAGTAAAATATAAAATGATAGAACTAGTCTAGTAACAATCATAATTTGGGAAAGATGTTTGATACCATATGAGAAGTCAAAAAGGCCCCTATTTTCTAATAATATTTTAGTACAAGAAGGCAAAAGAAAAAAAAATATTTAACTAAAAATGTAGTAGTTTAGCCTCACCATTTTAAAAGTAAAAATAAAAAACCCTTAATTTTTGTCAACATTTTATTTTAAACGGGTACTTTTAATTAAAAAAATTTGTTTAGTCATTGAATTTCTTAGGATCATCGTTATAAGGCAGAGTTGGATCCTCATCCATTTTGGTTAAATTCATACTATTTTATCACTAAAAGATGTATTAGTGATCGTTTAACCTTTTTCCACACCTAGGCTGACCACCTGCCTTGTTATAGTTTTTTTTATCAATTCTTACATAAGTAGAATGTTATCAGCAATATTCGTTTCAGCCACAAAAGCAGATAGTCTCTGGCTAATAAGATTTACGAGGGTCTTCTTGATTCTGGCACGTGAGAGAATTATTATTAAACAGCTTTATACCCTTAGTTATGTTAAAGATTTCCATCATAGCAGCAATGACATCCCTTTTCACCGCCTCCAAGTTATTTTTGTAAAATTCTGACCAAAATATCCATCATGCCCTGATGCCTAATTGGGCTTAAGAGAGGATATATGACCTCTTGAATTTCCTGTTCAGTAATAAAACCAGCAAGCATATCTTGATCCTGCCAAGCAACGTTTCTACCAATAGTTTCACCGATCGAGTCTAGCCTTAGGATATTGATGGCTTTGTACAAGGGTCTTAAGGAAACAAGCAAAATGAGTGATTGCCACTTGATGAACCTCCTTTGCCCCAGAGTCATGTACTTCATCCTCGGTGTTAATACAGGATTTTACTATGGGCCCCTATGAATTGCATTTTGTTTGTGAAATATGCAGTGTTGTGAAATATGTTGTATTGCTATCTTCTAGCTTTGGGTCCTTGATTCTAGGCTTTTGATAATAGAATGCTTCTTCTGCTTGCACAAGAGAATAGTATTGGCCTTGCACAACCTTTTCTTGTTGGATAAAAGCATGATTCTGATGATTCAAAAGCTGACCTTGAATTTCTTGTAACTCCACAAATTTGGCAGCAGCCCTTGCAGAAATGTTAATGTAGTGCTCTGTATTTAGTTTCTTTAACACAGGCTTTGGTCTTTTAAGCTTAGCATTCAATTTGTGACAAGCATCCCTAATAATCTCCCCATTATTAACACTGTTTAGTAAATGACTGAAACTATGGTGTCTTGTCCAGAAGTTAAAGAATTTAAAGGGTTTCTTACCCTCATAATGATCTGAAAAGATTTTGATGAGTAAGAGAGAATGATCAGAGATACCAGGGGCATGAACTTCAACCTGTGTTTTCGAAAATTTGTCCAGCCAGCCTTCATTTTAAAGTGCTCTATCAATCCTGCTCATAAAACTTCTCTTCCCTCTTGTTGCACCAAGTATAGAAAAGTCGTTTTGTATTGATATCCTCCAGATGAGTGTTGAATAGGCATTGATTAAAATCATGGAAATCCCTTATATGGATATTAAGACCATCTTTTTCAGTTGAGGCTCTCACCACATTAAAGTCCCTTGCCACCATCTGAGGATGTAGGCCAATAATGGTTGCATCAGCCTCTTCAGACCATAAGGCTCTCTTCTTGTGCCGTTTACTGCTACCATACACAAAAGTAAAAAAAGTAGCGTGTGACAGCATCAGTAGGATTCACTTTCCTAGTAAGATGCTGAGACGATTTCTTATTCACATCCATATGCACAATTCTCCTGTTCCAGCCAACCCAAAGTCTAGATACTTCTTTATTATTGAGAGTATAGGCAAAACACCAGTCTTTCTTTCATTTTTTGGTGATTTCTGGGATATTTTCTTCTCTTGCTTTAGTCTCAAGGAGACCCATAATCTCCACCTTACCATGTTTTAACATTTTTTTCACATCAGCTTGCTTCACAGGGTCATTGAAACCCCTAATATTCTGATGGGATATAAATGTCATTTTAATTTTGTGCCACTGCCCTTACCGGCAATACTGCTTATTTGCTTGCAAGATAGTATGAGTTTGTGCAGATCCAATTTGCCCAGATACAGTTAGTTTTGTGGACACTTCCTCCAGGGATTCTCCTTCCATGCTTTCAGTTGTAGATATAGCATGAATCTACTTATTGTTATCACCACAGCTGGTTGAGGTGGTTTATTAGCACTCAGTGATGGAGTTCTTTGCACCTTTTCTTGCTGTTATATTATCCCTCACACATCTTCAATCCTTATGCTCCTTTAAATTTCAAGCTTATTCTCCTTATTTTGCCACCTTTGTTGAGTTGGAAGCTTTTTGTAACAGTTACTTATTCTATGGCCAAAAACCTTGGAAAAAGAACATTTTACAGGGAACAATTGATATTCAGGTTTTCGCTCCAGAATGTTTTCATTTGGTCCTTTCAAAGGAATCACTTCAGGTAGTTGATTCTCCACATTCACTACGGCACAAACCCTGGCATTGATCAACCGTTTAAGCAGTCATGCCGTCCATAAACAATGGCTTGCCAATTGAACTCACAATTCTACTCAGCATCTGAGTTGGCCAGAATTGTAAAAAAAGCTGTGGGAGTTTGATCCATACTGGTATGGTACTCAATCCTTCTTTCTCAAGAGAAATATATGGTGTCCAAGGCTTGATAATAACAAGTTTATTATGAACAAAACAAAGGCCCCTTGTCTAAGACCTGCTGCTGTGCAAAAGCAAAGTCAAACCGGATTAATAAAACACTAGTTTTGAGAAAAATCAGGGAGAAGTGTACATACTGTCTTTATTTTCTCTCCAAGAAACCTTTCATGATATGGAAAGGAGGCCCGGCTCACAAGACATAGGCAATAATTGTACTGGTTGAGGTGGTTTATTAGCACCTCAACCAGTACAATTATGTTATCACAAGACGGTCAGTATCTTGGATTCAGCCGTTTGGACATAGCAAAGCTCTTGATTTCTAATTATTTGCTTGCATAATTAAACATTTTCCTTTCTCATATGGTTAGTTTGCTTCTACATATTTGCAATGATTTCCTTAAGGTCGCGTTCCTCATTAGAGTCGGAGCTGAATTTCAAAACTTTCTCCGGCCTTCAGTCGCCGACATCTCCAAATTTCGTCGATCATAAGAAAATCGTAAAATGCGGTGGTGTAGAAGACTTTACACTGAAGTACTTTCGTCATGCATGCGTTGCCAGTCTTTACTTTCAAAATCTTGAGAGAACGGGTCCTTCAGGGACCTGGTTGGCGAGACGATGGCAATCGGTGACGAGGATGCCGACATAGACCAACTAGCGGTGAGAGCAACGCCATAACAACCAACGGTCGACGCACGACCACCATTAATGACCGGCAACAACCATCAACAATTGAGACCAGAGGCTGAGACCATCGAGCCACCTCCATAGTTCTTAATCTAATCACGCTGCCGTAGCCCAACAACCACCGCTGTCAGGTTGGTAAAATCAGTTTTGGTGGTAGTGATTGTGAAACAAGATTTGTTGGTGGTGTTGTGATTTTGGTTTGTGTGCAGTAGTGGGTAAACGAAGGTGCTTGTGGTTGCTGGAATGGACTGAAGTGTGGTGGTGTGGTGTACGAGTGTGGTGGTGTGGTGTACGGCTACAGGTGGTCGCCGATCTGAGTGATGTGTTTGTGTGTATCACACACACACACACACACACACAGAGAGAGAGAGAGATGGGCAGTGGAGAAGGAGATGATTGGGTAAATTTATTTGCTTATGAGGAATATTATCGTCTTATTGTTGATTATGTTAACTCTGTTAACTGAAAAATAAAAAAGTGTAGCAGAGTGCAATTACAAAAGTTTTAAACTGAAACGCAACCTTTCCCAAAGCATAGGGTTTTATGCACAGATGATCAAAAAATAAAAGCATTAGGAACATAAATATCATGGTTAACTTCAACTTATTTCTGCTTCTATCTTTTAATAAGATCAACTACAAAGAGGATGGGATGGCCAATATTTAAGGAGGGAAACAGAATATATAGATTACAAAAAGCAAAGGGGAAGAAATCGCAACGCGAAGACGTTAGAGAAGCTATAGTACCCTGGCCACCCAGTGGTGGCACCATAAGGGAATATACTACAAAAATTAAAATAAAAGAATGGCCACAAAAATTAACATACACTTCCGCCATCTTCCAGTCTGGGAGATAGACAACTTTTGCTTGGATTGGAGGGAGAGCAGCTCTGATCCACAAATCTCTCCGGTGCATTTCTCTGCAACCAACCGCCTACATTTTTTCTATCATCTGTGCCAAAGCAATACCCGCTTCTGTTGAGTTATTTGTAGACAGCCATCAAAAAGTATGATCTTCCTCCTTCGGTTACTCTGATAAGTTATAACCAACACATTCACAAATATATATACAACTTGGTCATCCAGCATTCCCAGCAATCTCTGCAGCTCGCTGCCTCATCATTTCCATTACAGCAGCCCTCCGCCGGCTATCAGACTGCTGTTGCAGCCTCCTCAAATGTTCCTTCAAATCTCTGCATCAAGTATCAACACACAATCAATAAAACTTAATGCAGAGTCCTTATAATAAAACTACAACTCCAACTCGGGCCAGCCAAGGCTAAACTAGTGTCATGGCAGGCCGCCCAGACTCTCGCCAAAGCAAAATTACAGTGCGAAAAAGGGGAAGACCAAAACCATACCATATTAGGGTTTTCCATACCTCATTTGTTGCGTTAGTGACACAATGAGAGGTGGCCAAGCAGCGTGATGGTATGGATTTAGACACAAATCCAAATTATATAGAGAAGTAAAAGAACTGCAATGTGCTAATTGCAAATATTATTTTGCGACATTAATAACTGGGAGATTTTGTTAACTCTCATATCATGCCATCCTCATTCACATTGCAATCAATTTTTAAGTCGAGGCCAGCCAAAACTCCTAAACCATGGGCCCAGCCCAAAATTTATCAAGATGGGTTTCGGATCAAGCCTTGCCCAGCCCAAAAAGTAACCCTAATGTAATCATGGTGCGTGCAGGAGGTTGATCTACAAACCTGCAACGCGGTACATGGCATTCCGATTCTTTACAAGCTCGAGCATGAAGCTGAAGAAGATACCACATCTTTTTACAGAGAACACAACCGCCAGAGGCACGTACTTTGCACTGTATCCCATGGCGGAAAAGCCCCTTCACCTTGCGACAGTTTGGATATTGGCAGAGTGGAGAACGACACTGAGACGCATGCACCAGAAGATCGAGCATTTTCCTAAGCTGCAAAGACAAGTAGCCGTCATGTAAAGATGTGTACTTCTTCCATAATTTAATCATGCATTTCTCATCCCAAAATACTATGCCAAACGAATCTATCATGAAAGAGAGAGGTCCGAACAAATAGTATCATCGTGGTAACACTTGGCCAAAACCATCTTTTACGCAATGTCGTCAACTTTATTGCAGTTTCTGTTATCTAACACTCCCAGAATCACAAAGGTTACACTAACATTCAGATAATACTTCAAGATGTTCTTAGATAGAATAGATAAGAATTTCATTCAAAGACGACGTAGTGGGTGCAAACAGAATGAAGAGAAGAGAAAATACTGGAAAATGGAAACATTCCTGAAAAATGCACGAAAAATAGTACAGAAAATTACCTGTTGAACTCGTATTTGCCTAGCTTCTTTGTTCTGTGCATCACGGTCCGCCATGGATGGATGATTAGTCAGCTTGTGGGGATGATCGATTCCCCCATCCTTTTGATAGCAGGCATTGCATACATCATAATCGGGGCAAATCTCACACCGCCAACCTTGACCGGCTTCTATATCAAGATGACATATATTGCACGTCGTCACAAAGGCAGGAGCAGTGGGATTGTGCAGATGGTAAAGGACCATCATCGAGGAATGTTTCGCACGGCGTAGGGTATCGTATTGGTAATGGTTTCCTTGACAAAGGCTCAGAAATGCCTGTCTTGTATCAAAGAACTCACTCTCAAGAATCTCATCCTTATCTTTGGTATCCTCAGGTACACAATGGATTTCATCCTGAAAATATTACCCCATCTCACTTCTGAATCAGCAAAGAAAATCATGTAGCAAAAGGTGAAACAATAAATTAAGGGAGAAGAACTTACTGGATACAGAGCATGCTTATCCCTTTGATTAATAGGATGCCTATCCCTCTCTTCAAGTTTTTCTTCAGCCTGGTAACACCTGTAAGCCAAGAGCACAAACATCAGAGACTCAAATGAGCAAAAGAATTTTTCAATTTGAATCTTTTTAGAGCATTGGAGGGTAACTTTTCTTGCTGAATGGTTGTTTTCTTGCTGAATTAAGTAACTTTACTAGCTTTTAATATTTTACTCTTGGGAAGTACTTTTTCCAACTCAAACCATGCATTTATGTTTTGCTTTTTCTACCACCTTCACTTGAATGTAAAGTTTAATAACCGTATTTTTGTAGTATCACCACATGGACTTTTATTCGTTTGAAGAACTTAGTACTTCTAACTTGTACACGTCTTCTGAATCCTCTTTGTAGGGTTCCAACTCTAGAAAATGCCTCTAAATAATGGCAAACAGCAAGCACAAGCTCCTTGCTGCATCTGCATTTAGAAGCAAATTATCAACTGATTTAGCATGAAATGATGGGCAAGGTGGAAATGGACCCACAAGGTAGGGCCCAGGGAGCTCAAACAAGATAAGAGTCGTGACTCGAAAAGGATTAGTTGTGTCTTTCCTGAGTCCTGACAGCTTAACCTTTGGTAGAGCTGGTTGTGTTGCCTGCCATCAGACACCAGCTAATGATGATCACACACCACCTCGCTAGGTTATCAATAGTCAATATGGCATCATTCCCGTCCTTGCAAAAAAAGGCAACCTTTGAGCAGGGCTTGTGTCCTAGACCTCTCTGCGAGAAACACACTACCGTCCTCCATTTCAACACGAGATAGAAAGAACGAGCAGAGAAAAGGCAATTCTTATCTGGTCTCCAAAAGACTGTCCTCCATTTGAGTAGGAAAATGTTAGTCCGCAAGCACATCAGAAAACCAGTTCAGGGCTTCCAACTTCCAATCAACAAAGTCACTCCCCCTACCTGACAAAGTTCCCACCGGCTTGGCATGCAGCTCCCCGAGTAAAAATTGACAAAAACGAGACTTGCTCCCTCAGGGGAAAAAAAAAGAAGAAGAAGAAGCATGCATGCCCAATGAAATCAACTAATCTGGCACTGTGGCCTCTCTTTTCTTTTGGGTACAAACAAGGTAGCCTCTCTATTCACAACAAATCTAAACAACTCTGCAGAAGTCTCCCGAAGCAATCCACTCTACTTAGCTATGCTCCTCAAAACATGGAAGCAAACTAGAAGGCAAGATCACCAAAGAGAATCCTCCACATAACAAGCTTCCCTCCCTAGAAAACGCCGATAAGAGCTCAAATAAAACAATCTTAGTTTCTACAAGCCCAACCTACACCGTATGCCAATTTACCCAGTGATATTTGGAAGTTTCTTCATTCCCTATCCAAAACGCAGAAACCAAAGTAGATACGAGAGACATAAAATCAGAAGACTATAATGAGAACTCTATTTGGAGAGATTATAGTAGTCTCCTTTTAGAAGGAGAATGCCTCTCCTGTCCCCCAAATCTCACTCACCAGTGCAACAAGTAGACATATACTGCCAAATTTTTCACACTGAAACCCAATATATTAATGAACTCTCCATGCCAACATCTACTTTTCCTCACATTAGTTTCCAACTTAGTTACCGCTTATAGCAACTCTGCCCTGCAAAATTGAATCTTGTCATCCACAAAAAGCATATGAGAGAGAACAGTAAGGACACCCCACCACAGCACCAATCACAAAGCCTTCCAAAAAGTCACCCATCACAGCCCAAGTATCCATCTTGCTCAGAGCCTCCATAACTACCAAGAACAAAAGGAGGCAATGAGTTCTTCTTGCCTCATAGATCATATCTCTCCACGTAAGAATGACGGTGTTGCAGAGGCATCGACTAAACCAGAGAAATGGTCTGCAGAGATGCAAGCCCCTATCCAACATTCCAACCCTCCAAGGCTTACGAAATCCTACTTGTATCAACATAGACAAATAAATATTCCAATAGATGTGATCATAGTTTCACAATCCTTGGCTATAAGTAACACAACAAGGATCTGCCTCTCCCCAAGAAAGCATTCTGTAACGTTGTCCAACACCTTGCGTTATCTAATCCCACATGCATCAACATGGACAAAAGAATATTCCACAGCCCGTGCTGTACTGATTTGAACCTTCCCAGTGGACCTCTTTGTTCTACCTTTTAAGGCCGCCCTTAAGCAATTTCAACTTACAAGCGAAACACTAACCTCCCATCAACTCCGGCACCTGATCCACAAAACCCTTCTTGAGCCACATGTTCTCAAGAAATGGAAGGCTCCTTCCACTACTCACACCATCCCTCTCAAGAAGAATCAGGCAAGCAAGATTGAGATTTGGATCAACTAGATTAATATTCCCATGGTAAAATAGGTTTACGGTGACGTGCATTGTTCTAAGTAGAAATTTCATCTTTATAGCAACAATGAACCAAAAGGAACCTATAGTATAGTGTTCTTAGTGGCAGATTTTGTCAGAAGTGTCGGATACATATCTCATACCCATTTTCGAGTGTCCGATACGAGTACTTCACGCATTTTTAAGAGTCCAGGTAACAGAAATCAGAGGCGGCATATAAAAGTCATAGCATGCATATGCACAGGAGACCTCTCTGTGCTAGTATCAGTGACATGGTATGTGCATAGTAGGGTTATACCTGCTCCCACATGCTACTCAGGTAATGATGAACGTTAATAGAGATTTTTATACGAAACACACCAAGTTATATAGCCTCACGAGCTCCTTTAAGATGCGCCACAAGTAGCGTTTCATTCAAGTCCAACTGAGGTGGGACAGAACCTTCATAGCGGTATTTATGGCTGCCCTACAAACTCATATGGTGGCTAGGGCTTAGATTTATAGCTTTCCTAATACAAAGTTGAATCTAGGGTTTGAGAATAAAGTAATATCTTTTGGGCTGTTTGGCGTGCTTTGAACAGTACCAATGAACAGCGTTTTGGTACTAAACAAAACAATCAAAAGAGATAATGAAAAGATAGTAAAATCTTAGGAGTCTCACTAAGGCCTTCTATGAGTCTCACCTAGAAGAGATTCAATGGAATGTCACCATTGAAAGATGAAAGCAAGTCTGTTTCATCAACTCTAATAGTAGAGACCTCTCCTACCAGGAAAAAATTTATATACTCTATAAACTTCCAGATTGCTGAAACTAAAGACTAAACCTAATACAAAGAAGACAAGGACTCCTAATTAAACCTACATATAGACAGACCAATATACCCTTGACTCCCAGATATATAAGAATACACCTGGTTTATATAACCTTTTACATCAGGCCAATAAACGTTTTCCATCTTTTTCTTTCATATCCGCAAATATGCTCTAGCTCTAAGGGCTTGATCCCTACCACCCAGGAGTGACTCGTTTATCATGGTCCAAGAGTAATATTCAAAAAGCCACAAGTTGTCCTATTAAACAGAACTTTGTCCCCAACGAGGTATATCACATTTTCTGTTATCAAAAGTTATCATTAACGTTGTTCTTCTCCTTCTGAAGTGATTAAAATGTCAAACACTGCCTTCGTGACACGTCAGGCAGTTATATGAACCTTGAGAGAGTGCTGGCCCGCAGACCTCAGGCAAGAGATTATGAGATAGTCTGCATAACAGCCCCTTCTATATGGCTGGCCTTTATGGATGGTTCAGACAACAGTGTGAAAGAAGTTCTAAGTAGAAACAAACAGGCCCACACCAAACACACACACACACATCAGGAGAGAAGCAAGCTTAAGCATACATCAGGAGAGAAGCAAGCTTAAGCATTGCAGGCAACACAAAAGTTAGAAAAGGAGGTACAGCTCGCAAAATCGGAATAAAGATCAGGTTGTATTATTCTTACTTGTCGCAAAGCTGAAAGTTTTTGCATTGACTGCAAACCCAACGGTTTCCAGAAACCATCAGAATACAACAATGTGTGCACGCATGCTGCAAGTGAACCATGATGAAATCCTCCTTCATTGGGGAAATTGTTTCACCAAGCTGGAGAAAACGAACAGCTTATAAGAGCAAAGAATAGCAGTACCATGAAGTGAGCCTAACTATGAACCATTTTAGTGAAAGTGTCAGTAAAAATATCAGGAACACTTGGGGTGTGGAATAAGCCCCAACATATATGTGCATAAACATGGAATCAACTTTCGAATAACTAAAACTATCACGGAGCGAAAGTAAGGAAAATTACTTTATGCATTAGTAGCAGATCCTTTGATGCATTGCCAGATAAATCAGTTTGGCCAGATGCTTTCAAAGCTCTTTTTGTTAAAGTTTTCTTTGTAGTTCCCTTCTTATGCTGTTTCCTGCCATCCTCTTCTTGACGAAGTTGGTAGATAATGTCCTCAGCGGCACCGGGCCAATAGTCTCCGTCAAAATAAGGTAACCGAGCTGCAGTTACCTTAGCTTTACATTCACCAGAAGATACAAAGAAATGGTCGTACAAATTAGTGAGGTCGGCTACAACATTTTCTTTTGCGGCTTTTCTCAACATCGCCAAGTACCTGATATACAAAGATGATGATTCATGTTAACTACATATGTCAAAAGGAACCAAAATTAGCTCCATGATAGAATATGCAAATAACTCTTGTCTGAGGGTCATTGAGCTAACCACTCCCGGAGTTTATCGGATTTTGGTGTCTTCTGAATTTCTGGATGACAATATAAAATATAATCTTCACCCTTTAATGGAGGGCAAGCCCATATGTAGCAACTTGTAAAGCCACGTTTTTTGCAATACTCCAAGTATCCAATCTGAACAAAGAAATAGAATTAAATCGAGGAAGTGAAAGCAGTGAACGACGACTAAGACAACAACAGAGGACAATTCGAATAAGTTACTGACAAAAATAAATTATAGGAGCAATACTGAGTGTTAACTTGTGAAGAAAATATAGACACTTGCCAGAATTTCATGGTAAACAAATGTACGAAGAGCCTCTCCTGTCACTGCTTTGATCTCAGGCCTGAAATACTTAACCGAATCCAAATACGACAGGTAAACACGACGATGATTAGGCTGTTGGCACTCGGATCCAAATTCTTGAACATACATGCCAAACAAGCATACTTCTACACCTTCAATTTTCTGAAACAACAATACAACCTGAAAGAAACAAAGTTTAGTTAACATTGAAAGCGTCTAATAATACATTAATCCCAAGCTATGTTACATGGGCTTGGTTCTAGTGTCCGAGTCAGATACATGTCCAAGCATCGGATTCATCTAAACTTTCAAATCCAAGACAGGGGGACACAACAATATTCACATCTGTTGTTATCTTTTGGTTGTTCAGAAGGTAAAATGGTGTTTTACGTGACACACATTGTCAAAAATTGATAACTTGCCTCAACAAAAGCAATAAAGGATTATATGAAACACTATAGGATAACTTTGTTTTTGGCATATCATATAAGATGTGTCGGACACATATCCCATACGCATGTCCAAGTGTAAGGTGTCTGACACGGGTACTTCACGCGTTCCAAAGAGCCCACGTAGCATGGATCCCAAGTATATACTAGCTGGAAGTGGCCCTCCATGTGTGTGTGTGTGTGTGTGGCATATCATATAAGATGTGTCGGACACATATCCCTTACGCATGTCCAAGTGTAAGGTGTCTGACACGGGTACTTCACGCGTTCCAAAGAGTCCACGTAGCATGGATCTCAAGTATATACTAGCTGTGTGTGTGTGTGTGTCTCTCTCTCTCTCTCTCTCTCTCTCTCTCTCTCTCTCTCTATATATATATATATATATATATATATATATATATATATATATACACATATTAAAAGTCAAATAAAAATACATACCAAGACTATTGGAAATTCTGCATACCTTAGATTTATAAGCAAATTCCGTTGGATAATTCTCTTCTTGAAAGATCTCAAGAAATCTTTGCTTCACTTCCAACTTTTTGTCCACTGATGACACAACTCTTACAACTAGTGCTTCTGCTCCTGGAACCTATAAGAAAAAGAACATCCAGAGGTTAAGCAACCTCAGTTCAGCTGTATAACCCAAAAGACAGTTGCATTCGTTCGAATTCCAACAACAACCGTGGGGCAAGGGACGGGGAGGAGGAGAGAGAATGTCTGAGATGTTGAGCCAATCTATGACAAGTCCAGTTAATTACCTCATCATAAGTTTTCCCATGGTATTTTGCCCTCTCTAGTCTTTCCTGCTTCAGTCGTCTAAATAATCTTTGCTCTATTTGATCACTAAGGATTGTTCTCGGCAGATCTTTTGCTCCAAGAACTGCACTCTGTGGTAAGGGCATCCTCTCTCCTCTTTCAACTTCAGCTATATAGCAGTTTGGACAAGTGTACTCAGCTTGTCCACCATCATTCCTTCGACCGTTAAATAGTGCACATATTTGATGCTGCCAAGCTTCACACTTGTCACATTGCACCCACTGTACCAAGCAGCACATATTCATTAAAAAACAACCCACCATAACATGAGTACGAAAATATATATATATATATATATATATATATACAAACTAGAGCGTACCCATTCTTCAACATCCTCGTCATTTTTCTTCTTCTCCAGCCTTGCCTTCGGAATAGAAGTTCCATCAACTAAAATAGTATCTCCACGGGCCTCGTTATGGCACGGAATGCAGAAGTAGTTCCGTGTTTCACCAGTTCCAATGGTGTAGTACATTGCATTTCTTTTTATGCGTGCACCACAAGGGGTGCAATATATGGGTGGTGGTTCAAAAGTGAGTTTCTCAACAGCACATAGCTGACAAGAATTCTCACTCATTGCATGCTCCATTGCTTGATTCTTTTCTGCCTTTGCTTTACTCTGTCAACAGATAAAATTATACAAATAAAAATCTCAATGTCCGATAAGGTCGCTAAGATTCATGCAAAAGAACAAAAGAGTCATTGTCCACCTCCATTTATTTGGCATTTGATGAGGCCCTTCTTAGCAAATAGGTGGGAGTACAATGCCTTAAAGAAACCAACTTACCTCTGGTAATATAAACTCAATGAGCTCTCAAGGATGATTATATTGATTTTAACTCAAATTAACTAAAATGAAGTTTAACCTTGAACCGTAAAGAAAAGCGAACTGCAAAAAGATCAGGAGTCTCTCACGTCAATAATATTTTCTTTCTTCAATTTTCACCCTAGAAGACCAGAATAACCTGAAAACATATTCATATTCATATATAGTCATCTTCGAACATAAATAGCAGGAAGGAATTTTCTGAGAACCGCTCTTAGTTTGGCGCTTCATTTACTTGACACGTGTCCTCATACTATCAAGTCAATAGGATGATCAACTCTAACTTGAGCCTTAAATCAAGGATAAGATTGAATGCCCATAAGGTAAGTAAACTATTAAATAATTTATTTTATCCTGTGAAGTCATTTCTTAAAATTGTTCTAACTCACTTTGTCTGCCGCTCTACAGGGGAAGTAAATTATTATATTTACTCATCTAACCCTAATTTTTGCAATGAAATTTCTTAATTCTTTTTTAAGTTGGTCCGAGCAATAATTGCACGGGCTAAGGCTAGTACGTATGTATATATCTACGTGTGTACGTGTGTATTGTATATATGTGGAACCACTTATTAATTCACCAACATACCGACTTTTTGTCCTACCATGTCCTAAGTTTTTGCTGTTCTTTTGCTATTTGCCAACACCATTTCTAGTTTTCATTTTTTTTCCCTTTTCTTTTATCTTAAACTTTTACGCTTTTACTATGGATTAAATGTCCTCTCCTCCTCCAAATAAGGACAAAAGGATTCCTTTTCATAAGTGCTTAAATTTTCACCAACAAAAGGTGCAGGTGAAAATTCCACTTCTTACCAAGTTTATTCCTGATATAGACATCTTAAACGCATCGACAAAAGGGAAAAAAAGATTGATTGAGCATTACATAATCTAATAATAGAAAAATTAGGAGGATATGTTTTCCTGGTTTCAAGATGCTTAGCACTAAGCAATCTTTGCAAATAAAACACTGGAACTAACAGACAGTGCCAAAAACAAATACCACCAGTGAGAACTGTATATCAGACACCCCAAGAACTGAAACATTGATACCACTTTTTACACCTTTTCCTCAAAAGACAAAAACAATGGGTAAAACACTCTACGACGAATATATGATTTAAGCACACTTAAGCAGATGAGAAAACTGACCTGGCCAACCCACTGCCTTAGACCTGTGATATGCTGCCGAACTTGCTCTGGAGTAAACAATTCAGTTAATGACACTCCCTTTATTTTTGGCTTTCCAGACTTGGTTCCACCAACACTTTCAGCGGGCAATGTCTCATTTTCCTGTTTACCCGGGTGCACTTCTTTCTCAATCTTAATGCTTTCCTTATTAGGAAAAGCAGCAGGATCACTTGACATAATAGGATCACAATCAGGTCTTTGGATGTAGGTATCATCCATATCCTTCTTCATCTCAATGCCTTTAGGACTTCCTTGCGTGAAACTTACAGGAACTTCCGTCTTTACACCTCTGACCTCAGGTTTCATTAACATACAAGACTCACCATGTTGATGTTCCTCATGCTGTACATTCTGAAGAAGATGAGGTTCGTTAATGGTAGAAACTGGTAGTAATGGACTTTCACTTTTAGGAGCAAAAGATTGTGAGGGTGGTTCAATCTTCATTCTTTTCATGGATGGTTGTAAATCATCAGAACTTTCACCTGACGGACTCATCTTCGAAGTTAATCTACCTCCAGCATCTCCGTTATCATATGATTTACAGGATCCATTAACTGAACATGGAAAACCAGAAGTAGAATTTGGACGAATGAATGCCCTCACGTTGCTTCGCATGAAATCCTTCACTGGAATGCAAACAGGGCATTTTGGTTCTATACAACGCTTGTAATGATCAAGTAATATTCTGGTACGAGGACAGCGAGGATATGGACAGTGAGTTGCATTGCATCTTTCCATATGCCTCACCAATTTCTGAACATGTACGCAATTCTTTTCTGGGCATTTCCCTTCTGGAGCACTACACGTGCGAGCATGCACCAAGAACAAAATCCACCTTTGTTGATTCTTGCACTGTTGTTCGTAGTTCAGGCTACCAGACCTACACATGGCACCACTAGGATTTGGGGGTTCTGCCGTTCTAGTAGCAAAAGTTTGGCAAATCATAGAACCTTCCGATGATAAATTATTCCGCTGAGCTTCATCTTGCGCAGTTATCCGATGCTGAAATTCCTCTCGAACATTCTGCTCATGAGACAAGTTTCTAGCCATATGAGACCCAGCATGAGATCTAGAATGCCATTGACCCTGCAGTACTGCCTCTGATTGAACCCCAATAGGACAGGTAAAATCATTTTCGGAGTCAGCAACAAACTGGTGCTGATGCAATAATTGTTGCATCTGCTGTGTAGTTTGAGTTAATGATGAACAAAAATTTTGTGAGCCAGATGGAAAAGAAAGCAACTGAGTACCTCTGTAATTGTCCTCGCTGGAGTTCTTCAGCATCTCAGAAGACTGGAATTGTTCGGAGACTTGTGGGTGTAGAGCTTCATCATGGCGCTCAATTCCAGGCTCAGACTTTATTTGACTGCCTAAGTCAGATGCCATTTGAGACTGACAAAATGCATCGCTCTTCAATAAAAGCTGGTGTTGCTGACCTTGCTGCTTTTGTTGGCGTTGATGTTGAACAAGTTGCTGTTGTTGAAAATGACGAGGCTGCTGCTGGAATTGTTGCTGTAGATGAGAATGTCCAGCATTCTCTCGTAGTGAATGTGGAGATTGCAAGTTCATCTTTTCTGACTGATCAATTGAAGGCTTTGTGTTTGCAGCCTGTTGAGTAGTGTGCAAATTTGACTGATTGGCCATGAAAGGAGCGTTCATTTTGGGAACGGACTGCAAGTTTGCAGGATTCAAGTTTTGACTATTTAACATTGATCCAGCAGAAGTTACAGGAGCATAGAAGTTTCCAGAACCAGAAGAATCAGCAGTATTGCTCCCATAATTATCACCTGCCAAATCTATGAAGCAGTGAGAAAACTGCTAGAGGCATACAATAAATTTAGCGCGAGGAGGGAGAGAGAGAGAGTACCCTGGAGCACTTGTCGTTGATGTTGATCAAAATGCTGTACCGGTTTGGGTGAGTTACCATAGAGTGTGGAGGTCAGATACCCATCAGAGGTTCCTGGACCATTCGCTGTTTGTAAGTTGCTCCCCGTAATCCCTAAACCACCATTTAAGGCCCCATTTGAAAATCCGTAGGACTTCTGCTGCAGGCTAGACCTGATTCCACCACCCATATGAGTTCCAAGGCTGTGCAATATACGGCTGTTTTGACCACCGAAATGCTGCTTTTGTTGCAATGGCTGTGACACGACCGGAGATTCAACGCTAGAAAACCCAGCACCATTAGAAGACTCTAAATTCACATAAGAACTATTACTGCTATTGTTATTAGCAAATCCAGGTGTAGGTATCATTTGGCTTGTCATTCTTTGTGCACCCATTGATGACACCAAGCTGTTTCCACCAGAACCGACTGAAAAATTGGATGGTGACTGCTGGTATACATTCGCTATCGGTCCTGCAGAAGCAAATTTGAGTTAAACGTGAATGAACATAAAAGCTCATAGAATTACTCAAAAGCAATATCATAATATACCATCAGATGAAGTGAAGGAACCACCATGCATGCCACCAGATGGCCCACTGACAGCTGGCAAGAAGGGTCCTGTGTTGACAGTTGAGGATCCAGTCCTATTACCACCACCGGCAGCAACCATGGAATTATCTATAGATGAGGTGACCATCATGCTTGAGTTCCCACTTTGAGGCATACCAGGAGTTGGTATCATTGTACCAATTGAAGAGGATGAGTTGACATGTTGCGGAAATTGTTGGTTGTGATTACTCAGTGGCAGGCGCTTGATTAAAACATGTAAACGGTTCTCCAGAGTTCCGAGGTTTAAATACTCCTCCTAAAAGAAAGCGATATTTCAGAAATAAATGACATATATGAAATTGACAACTTGAACATCTCATTTTATTCATAATTTTCTCATGGCACTTCAACAGTCCAGAAGACATCCCTCATGTTCTACACTAAAGCCCCATAAGAAAGTGCTAACTTTGCTCTTGCAGCAAGCGTTAAGGACCCAAGACATCTGCATTCAAAATGCGTAGTGAACACTAAAAACACAAATAACGCGGATTGTTTTACGAAATATCACTTAGGATACTTAGTGTCTTGTGCTACTGTTTAACGTATCGACATGCTAGCACAATACAACTTTACAAGTCAAAATAAAGTAGTTACCCTACAAGGATACTGCTTTAACAAGAATGGCATTAAAGGGATGATAACCTAGATGTTTTTCACATTGACAATCGCTCGATAAGAAAGGAACACAAGTACAAATAAAAGAAACCTTAGTGACAGCAGTCCTGAATAGCCCTTCCTCTAAACGTTTCACTATTTCCAGTAGCTTCTTTGCTGGTATCTCCTGAGCGGGTTGCTGCCGCTGCATAAGATATTCATAACTGAAAAATGGAGATCAACTTTCATGAGCGTCCAATAAAGTTGCAAAATGATTCTACCAAGTCTATCATGCCAGAAACAAAATATCGCATTACAACAGCAGCAACGGAAACAACCCCAATAGATAAGGAATGGAACAGAAAAAGTCACTGGATGTTTCCATGAAAAGAATCCCACGGCAAACTCTAGAGTAAAATGATGCAAAACGACAGTGTGTCAACTAATATTGCACCAAAAAAGTTCCTGCTTGGCTACTTAAAGTTCGTCAAGCACATGAAGTATCTGATAAAAGATAGAGAAAATATAGGGCAGCATAAGTATTTTCTTATGAGTATGACAAGTGATATATAGCAACAGCCTCCGTAGAGAAAGAGACATTGACATGACATGTGAGCTATTGACCACACACTAGAAGATGAGTGCTCGCATTTGCATGCTGTCATTATATGTGACAAAAAAATTGTCATCATCAACAAGATGCTTTTTTATGTATGAGGAAAAAGCATACAACCAGGATGAAGATCTATGACATGGTAGAAGTAATATATTTCTGGCAGAAAGAGAGCCGTTTCAGTAGCCACTCAAGCTTCTGCATCAATCTCGTAACTTGGAGCTATAACTTAAGACAGCTGGCTACAGCAGAGGACGAAACAAAAGACACTGCTTCATAAAGCTCGGCCAAATCCCTTCCAAAAGAGGGAGCCTAAGCTCAGGTTATGCCAAATTTGCCTACTTTACTGGGTACACAAGCATCTAATAAGCACGGATTCCGGTGCGAGTGCAGTTGCGGTGCGGATACGTGGATACGTCATTTTTCAAAAAATAGGATACTGGTGCGGGGGGGATACGGCAAGAATTTATTAACATATATTATTTGTATGTAACAAAAATAATGCTATTTTAGACAGACAATAAGATATTTAGTTAATTTGGTGGGCTGCTTTAGAAATATGAAGAGTGAATAGCCAAATATGACAAAGTTCGTAGGAGTTCTGTTATTTTTTAAAAGTAGTGGGGCTATTTTAAAAGATTGTCAATAATTCTATACTTAAACATAATAAACAGAGAGTTTGATAGAAACCCTAGCTTATAACACAGCCGTCACCCAAAACATAGACAACATCGACAGAGCTGGGCCGTTCTCTTCTCCTTCTCTTCTCCTTATTCTCTTTCTTGTTCTCCTTCTTCTCTTTCTTCTTCTTCTTCTACTACTCTCTGCCAAAAAAACCCTGGGTGCGTGTCCTAGCCGCAACCAAGATCCAGAAAATTAATTGAAAAAAAATATAGTTTTGGACAAGCACCCATGCCGCACACGGCGCGGTGCTTCCCCCCAACTGCCGCACCGGTGCTTCATAGACAAGCATATATTAAGAGTCAAAGATGAGAAAAAATATCTACTAGGAGAAGATACCCCACTTGAAACTAAGTCCAAATAGGTCCCCTTAGTGTAGCTCGCCATTCCCACTAGAACAACACCTCCACCACCCACCCCCAAGAGAAAAGAAATAAATGAAGACGCATTACATATGCATATCTCGTAAAGAATAAAAGATCTTTCTTTACTACCTGTTGTTTTTTAAACAAAAATTAGCAAAGGGGAGTGAGGGAGGGAGAGGGAGAGAGACCATCGTTTATCTGCAGCTGGAAGAGGCAACAAGAGAAGACAAAGCTTCATCAAGTTAACAACGTGAATACTTTCAACGTAATAAGGGAAAGAGGATGACTTCATAATTCAAGGCACAAGCACTTAAAACTGCCCAATTGCCACAGCGAGAGCATATGTACATGCCGTATAAAATTTGACCATCTTCGATATTGCAGAAAACGCCGTCAAAATAAAGAATTAAATAAACTCATTATCTCTTCTACCCCGTATACAACCACCCACATATGACCCATTACCACCTCCCCCAGGAAAGAACAAACATAGTATAGAACACAGAAAGAAGAAAACATATCTACTAACAATATGCACAATGCCCTTACGTACATACTGATAGTCAATCTATTGGACCATAAAGCAAGCCTTACATCTTCTTATGTATAAAAGTGCGAGCTTTGACAAGGTCGGGCTCCATATTGAGAGTACTACGGTGACCAACTAAATTTTGCATCTGGTTAGGAACAGAACTTCCATTTTGCTGTGGTAGCCCAGGCAATGAAGTGCCAGCTTGATTAGGAACCTGTCCAGAGATTTGCCCTGACATATGTGCCTGCAAATTCATCTTTATCCTGTTTGCTTCTAAATACGGTGTACTTCATAACAAACTTCTATATTCCCACCATCTTGACGAGAATCCCACATTTTCCTATACCCACGTAGCTTAACAGATGCTCTGTGCAAAGAATATAGTTAGGGGAAAAAATATAGGTCAATGACAAATATATAATAATTCATGCACATAGTATGTGATACATGTCAGTTTGCCTTCCATTTATTATATGGGTGTAAAACATGACATATTAACAAGTCTCGGAAACTGAAATACTTTCAAAAGGCTTGGGAGCATCAACAAACATTTTGCAGGCATTGCTCACTGTCGCATATACACATTCCTTTCGTCAACAGTCCTTGGCAGTTTCCAAGCTATTTTTTATTCTATCGCACTTAAAAAGTACATAATGAGTACTGTCTCCATTATCTTACAAGTTCTTTATGTCTTTACAATTTATTAGCATTCACCTATGGTTAATTGGTTCATCCCCAACTCTAAGCCCCCATGTAACAACGTAACCATATATGTATCAATCATGTAAAGCATGGTGCTCAAAGGTGGACTAAAACAGACTTGACCTTGGAGTTTATTTGCACTCGACTGAAATGAATTCAAGAACGAAGGTGGCAACAAACCCCAGACCAATTCACATGGAACTCCTCCTAAATTAAAACCATGAGACAACCTAAAAGCACGTTCACCCACCAAGAAAATGAATCAAGGTACCTAAAACAAATGGTCTACAGCACTAATACGCTTATAATTCTGGGCATGACATACAAAGATTCGAGTGCATGGCAATACCATGAGTCCCCCCTTTTAGTGCTTCATATTAAGCTTTTCCTATCGAAGAAGTGAAAGAGACTGACAAAGCATCAACGACATCCTTGTTCAATTATCTAACTAACTAATATTTGTTTCAATTAAAAATGCAAAAAGTGGCTAAAAGCACCTACTATTCTTGAAGTTTTAATATTTTCATCAAACAAATTAAAAGATGATACCAAACTTAAAAGCATTCTTCCGCATTTAACTATATTAATGATAAAGACTTGAAATTTGAGCTGCGCTCGGCTCAGACGCTTAAAGATAACTTTTATTTAGAAAAGGAAACAAACTTGCTTATTGCAATTCGCCAATTTTAAAAAAAAAAATTCAAAAAGAAAACCAAAGCCCTAATTTTTTAAATTGGGCGAATCATCACAAGAAAAACTTTCACCAATCACTCGAAAAAGATGAGGCAATTGAAATACATGCTCACTACGAGATCCCAACTAAATTGATAGAGACGAGTTAAAGATTTGAATAGCAAACCTCTCAATCTAAACGTCGATTAAACGACGCCAAAATTTGCGTTGCAGTGCTCAAGAGCTCTACTCGAAGAAATTGGTCACTTAATTGACGGCTCTCGAAAGGTGTTGATTGCCGGTGGTGGAAAGGTGGAGATTGCCGGTGCAAAGAATAAGAAAAGTCGAAGAAACAGCAGATTGGTCTCGAGCCATGAGAGAACGAAAGAGAGAAGGCTCAATGTCACGTGCAAGATAGATGTCTGGGGACATATACCAAAAAGCCCATGGAAGAATTTCTTCAATTCAAAAACTCCGCACTATCTTTATACTTGTCCTACAAACCCAAAGCCCTCCTGGGAATTAAACTAGTCGACTGTCTTTACTTTGTCGATAAAGAGTTAAAAACGTTGTTTAAAATTTTATTTTTGAATTGAGCTGGTTAAAATTAGAGGTGAATCATTATAGCTTCTCGTTCATTATTAGCAATAATAATAATAAAATCATCTATCTTTAATGGAATGTCGTTTGAACGTTTACGCTTTGGAAAGAAAAAAAATGACCTCCTGTGCTCAAATTGAGGAGTGAAGATATTTGTTGTTTAGGCATCTCAAATTTAAGTGCACATATTCATCATGAAACACAAGATACGCTTCTTGTTGGGAGTGATCCAAACAAACACTATATTACCGTTTGCATATGCTGTTGGAACAAATACACGTAAAATTCAAAAATAATAAACAATAATACTCCAATTAGTATAATGAAAAAATCAAGGCTTAGAGGCGCGTAAACGCTTCTTGAGGATAGTTGAAGCCTCTCCCACGTGTAAACGGAAGACTATCTTGGCAACTCTATCTTCGAGATTCAACCAAGTCCGGATTCACTGTTCATCCAAGAGAGTTGCACTTCTCTACAATGGATCGTGTATTCACCTCCGATCGATCAAGCATTATTTTGAAACAAGTTTTAGTTCAAGTAATTTTTTTTCTCTCAAGTAAATATGGTATCTCTTCTCTTGTCTTATGTTCAACTTTCAACCCTTTACCCCTTTATATAGTAGTGGTAGAAGAATGTATGTTTTTTGAACCTTATCAAGTTCTTTGAACCATACTAATTCAAGATTCATCAATGAATCTTATAAAATACAATGAACTAAAAGATAGGTTAATCTTATATAAGAAGTATACATGAACCTAATTTCATGAATCTTCAAATTCATTTACAAAATTAATGTTCAAAGAATAAAATCATTTGGAAACTTAATTAGTCTCAAGTTCATGGAATTTATCTTTTTGAAAACTAGAGTTCAATGAACTTTATTTTATTTGCAGTTATAAATAGTCAAATTTGAAACGCATTTCCAACAAACCTCTACTTGTTTCAAATTTTAAAAGATATGCTTGATTGGCACAGTCATGTACATCAGCAAATGGTACCTTTTGGGTTTGAATCATTGCCTAGTGAAGTATTCCTTGATTCATCTAGGAACTTAATGGACAAAGTCTTGAATTGAGAACCATGTTAACAAATCAGAAATACATCACATACACTTATGTTTCGGAGATGAAGTACTAAAGCCCGACACATTATGGCCCTATGTCTTAATCCCAACACTCTGAGTGCTCTAAGGATTATAAAGCCTTAATAATCATATAGGAAGCGGCCACACTTTTACACCCAGATCGGTGAATCCATCAAGGGTGACCTTGTACACCCCAACACAAAGTTTATGGACTCATTAAGAGAACTAAGTCTCAACCTCCATTTAAACAAGGTCATTCGGTGAATCTATCAAGAGCTATCCTGCTAGCCCCAACCAAAATCCACTGGTCTATAGATTCATTAAGAAATATAATCTCAACCTTTATCTCATGCAGGAACATGCACATACATCATAGGGAGGGCAAAATGAAAATTCATTTCATTGTGTGTATCACTAGTTGTCACATTACTCGTATTTCCATTCAAAAACCCAAGTTAAAAATCAATTGAGTTGGGTATCCATAATGTACAACTTAAAAATCGATAGGCTTTAAACACATCCCCCTCGATGCTCAGACACTAAGTCTCTTCCCAAGCCTTTTGACAAAGGATCCGCCAAATTCAAACTTGATTTCACATATTGAATGGATATGATTCCATCAGCCAGGATTCTCCGCACATGATTGTGCATTAGACGAACTTGTCTAGATTTGCCATTATAGCACTCACTACTTGCCCGAAGTAAAGCAGCCTTATTATCACAATATATTGTCAAAGGCGGGACTGGTTTACTCCATATAGGAATATCAACCAAAATGCTTCTCAGCCAATCAGCTTCCTCTCCAGCGGAGGATAAAGCAATAAATTCTGATTCCATGGTGGAGTGTGTAATACAGGTCTGTCTCTTCGATTTCCAAGAAATCGCAACTGCGCCCAACAAAAATATCCATGCAATCACAGTTATAGAATCATATTTATCAGAATTCCAAGTGGCATCAATATAGCCCTCAAAAGCAGTTGGGAAGCTACCATAATGCAGACCGTAATTCATAGTACCCTTCAGGTACCTCAAAACTCGTATTAGAGCATTCCAGTGTTTTGTTTCTGGATTACTGGTGTACTTACTCAGAGTGCCAATAGCATAAGTTATATCTGGCCTTGTACAACACATGGCATACATCATACTACCAACGACCTAGGAATATTCAAGTTGATTATTAGCTTGCCCATTATTATGTACCAACTTGACACTCGGGTCAATAGGAGTAGGAGCAGGATCATCATCATAATGATTGAACCTTCTAAGGATTTTTTCAATATAACTTGATTGTGTAACAGCAATCCCATGCTGAGATGTTATGATCTTGATTCCAAGAATCACATCAGCCTCTCTAAGATCATTTATACTGAAATTTGAAGTAAGAAAGTTCTTAGCTTCATTGATTTTGTCGATGTCGGTGCCAAAGATAAGCATGTCATTAACATATAAGCATATTAGAACACCAGAACCAGCTCTGAATTTGCTGAAGATGCATACATCTCTTCCATTGGCAACATAGCCATTAGCAAGCATTACGCTTCTAAATTTTTCATGCCATTGCTTAGGAGCTTGTTTCAAGCCATATAGATATTTCAATAGCTTGCAAACTTTATGCTCTTGACCAGGAGTAATAAATCCTTCTGGCTGCTCCATATATACTCATTCCTCTAGATCACCATTAAGAACGTTGTTTTAACATCCATTTGGTGAATGACCAGATTATGAATAGCAGCCAATGCAATAAGAAGTCTGATGGAGGTGATACGTGCAACCAGAGCAGAGGTATCGAAATAGTCAAATTATTTCCTTTGCTTGAACCCTTTAGCGACCAATCTAGCCTTATACTTGTCCAACGTGCCATCGAGTTTGATCTTTCTCTTCAAGATCCATTTGCAACCAATAGGTTTACAACCTGCTGGAGAATCAACCAAGATCTAAGTGTTGTTGGACATAATCGAGTGCATTTCCTCATCAATAGCTTCACGCCAGAAAGGTGCATAATTCGAAGACATAGCGTTTGTATATGTATCAGGGTCCTTATCCATCATTAGAGTACAAAAATCAGGTCCAAAGGATTTCGGTGTAGCAACCCTTGAACTTCTTCTAGGTTCGACTCTTTCTGGTTGATCTGAGGCCTTTCGCTTCAAACTAGTTGAGAAGTCACTTTCAATTCTCCTATCTTTCTTTGCAAATATATTCTCAAAGAAATTTGCGTGGACCAATTCGATCATAGTATCAAGAGAAGGTGTCTCCAAATTCAAGAACTTACAAGCTTTACTGGTAGTTGAATAAGCAATAAAGATGCATTCCACTCCTCTGTATCCAACCTTCAGAGTATCTTTATCAGGAATTCGAACACGTGCCAAACAGCCCCATACTCTAAAATAGGATATGTTTGGTTTTCTGCCATTCCAAACTTCATAGGGTGTCAGATTGTTCTTCTTCTGAGATATCCTATTCAAAGTGTGACAAGCAGACAACAAAGCTTCCACCCACAAATTTCCTATTAGTCCGGAACTGGTTAGCATACAATTGATCATCTCAATCAAAGTTATGTTCTTTCTTCCTGCAACACAATTTTGTTCTGGTGTATATGAAGCAGTTAACTGTCTAACAATGCCATTCATTTCACATAAATCATGAAACTCAGATTTCATGTATTCACCTCCTCTGTCTGAGCGCACGATCTTGATTGTCGAGTTTAGCTTATTTTCAACTTATGCATTATATGCCTTAAATTTTTCAAAAGCTTCATCCTTAGATCTCAAAAGATACACATAGGCATATCTAGAATGGTCATCAATAAAGGTAATAAAGTAACGTTTACCACATCGCGAAATGAAGTCCATTTCACAAATATCCGTGTGAACCAATCCAAGAAGACTAGAGGCCCTTTCAACTGATTTGAAGGGTTTTTAAGTGATCTTGCACTTGCTACAAAACACACATTGATCATCATGTGTTTTATCACATTTTCTTATAAGCTCTTCATTTACCATGCGACCAATAGAATTATAGTTCACGTGACCCAACCTTTGATGCCATAATTCAAAAGACTCGGTAATATAGGCAAAAAGAAATAACTTTATTTTCAACATTGAGCTTAAACATGCCATTTACAGCATATTCTTTGTCGACAAACGTGCTTTGACAAGATGAATTTGTCAACTTCAAAGACCATGTTGAAACTATACTTAGATAGAAGAGCTCCAAAGACAAGATTTTTACGAATATCGGGACCACGAAGCACATCTTTCAAGGTAATAACTTTTCCAGAAGTAAGTTGAAATTCAACAATACATTTTCCAATCACATTGGCAGATGAGGAGTTACCCATATACATTACCATGCCATCCCCTACTAGTTTATAGTATTTGAAGAGATTATTGTCTCTGGCAATATGACGAGAAGCACAAGTGTCAACCCACCATTCAGTTTCATTCCCTGCCATGAAACTTTCCGTCATAACTGCAACAAGATCATAAAAAGAATATGTATTTCTGCCAAGAATGTGATTCCTACAAAAGTAGTCATCACCATTCCACTTTTCAATCTGATAATTGATTGCCTTCACTTGATCGGACGAGGACTCTCTAATTGGAATCGCGGGACATGGTTTAGTTAGCACATAAGCTAACTTAATTTAACGAAGGAAAAACTCCATCTTAGTTTGCCATCTCTGAAAGTTCTTTCCATCAAAAAGCTCAAAATTCGGGTGATTAGTCTTAGGAACTCTATTCGATGAAGTAGTCATAAGAGAAAACTATCTTCAATTTTGTTGGAACAAATGCACGTAAAATTCAAAAATAATAAACAATAATACCCGAATTAGTATAATGAAAAAATCAAGGCTTAGAGGCATGTAAACGCTTCTTAAAGATAGTTGAAGCCTCTCCCACGTGTAAACGAAAGACTATCATGGCAACTCTATCTTCGGGATTCAACCAAGCCCAGATTCACTGTTCATCCAAGAGAGTTGCACTTCTCTACAATGGATCGTGTATGGATCGTGTATTCACCTCCGATCGATCAAGCATAATTTTGAAACAAGTTTTAGTTCAAGTATTTTCTTTTCTCTCAAGTGAAGATGGTATCTCTTCTCTTGTCTTATATTCAACTTTCAACCCTTTAACCCTTTATATAGTGGTAGAAGAATGTATGTTTTTTGAACCTTATCAAGTTCTTTGAACCATACTAATTCAAGATTCATCAATGAATCTTATAAAATACAATGAACTAAAAGATATGTTAATCTTATCTAAAGAGTATACATGAACCTGAGTTCATGAATCTTCAAATTCATTTACAAAATTAATGTTCAAAGAATAAAACCATTTGGAAACTTAATTAGTCTCAAGTTCATGTAATTTATCTTTTTGTAAACTAGAGTTCAATGAACTTTATTTTATTTTCAGATATAAATAGTCAAATTTGAAACACATTTCCAACATATGCTAATGGAATGCTTTTAAGGTACTTATTCCAGAATTATACTTTTTCAAATACCCCATTTGATCAACATTTTTCTCACTTTCATTTTCGCAATTATGTGATTATGGAAAGGATTTATTTTCTTGAAAATATTAAAAATATGTATTTACGTGTTTGGACACCTTATTTAAAAGTATAAAAATAGTCATTGTTGATTTAATACCACTGTGAAGAAAAGAAAATGCATATGTATGAACTGAGCAGGTTGAGTACTAATAATATACTTGCCATGAATTGATGAACTGTGTTTGATATTTGTATTTGAATATAAGACTTTGGAAGGGATAACACAAGCATAACTTTCACAAAAACATGTGTAATGACGTGCATTCAAAATAACTAGTATTAACTCGTGCGTTGCATACATGACCAATAAGGGCTAATTAAAAGCTCATACATATATATATATATATATATATATATATATATATATTGGTGCAAAGCTCATACTTATATGTCGAATACAAATAACAAATAATGTTATTTCTACCTTTTATGAGTTTTTTTATACCATATTTAGTAACAATGTTAAAAACCCATGTATTGAGGTTTTTACTAATAAAACTCACCTAGAACAGTATAAAAAGTTATGCAACATAAGAAAAAATATAATATGAGAGATAATTATACGTATATACAAACATATATATTAAGCATTTTATATGACTTATGATAATGTGAAAAGAAGGAGATTAATCTTGTTAGATTGTGAAAACATGTTAGAGTTGTGCAAAATATTGGAAAGTTTCAAGATTTGAATAAGATATTGATTAGAATGATATATAAATTTAAAATTTGGGGAGAGAGAAATTTGTTTTTAAGTGAGACATGCTGACGTGAAAGAGAGAGAAAAATAAAATTTATATGATTGGTTGAATGCCAAATGACATAAAGTGAGGCATGTCAAGTAGGAAAGATAACGTTATATTCTCTCAGCTTTGGCTTTCATATATATATATATATATTTCAAAAAGTTACCAGTGATGATGTGCATCCGAAAAATCTAGTATTTTAAGTCGCCATTAAAATTTTGAAGTTAAAATAAAATAATTAACGGAAAAAACAAGAATACCCCGAAATTAACTTTAAATTACCAAATAAGCTATCTAGTCTGCATAAACCTGGATTTGGATTCAGGAACTAATTTATATAACGAGAAAGTTTTGGACACCTCACCATAGCCTAAATAGATCTTTACTTGTTTTGTTAATATTTTTGATGGTTTTTACTGAGACAAACAAACCCTACTTTAGCTGATAACAATTGAACTCAATATCTGGAGCAAGAGTTATGCAACTAAATTCGAATCCGTTCGAACTAGTTGGGATCAAAAACTTGTTGTACCCACCCAGGGCATGCAATCTAAACTCTAGCTTGTGGTTTGACGCGAATAGTTATGTAACTAAATCGTACCTGTTCAGACTAATTGGGATCAAAAACTCGTTACACCCACCTAGGGCAGGCGACCTAAACTGTAGCTTGTGGTTTGATGAGAATAGTTATGTAACTAAATTCTACAATTTGAGTATTTAAATGAAACTAGTTTTTTTTTATTGTTCAGGAACCAAGATTTGATTGGGGGGGGGGGGGGTGGATGTTCCTTTAACTAAAAAAAAACAAGAAGATTAGAACGCAACCCTAGCCGTCACCAGAGAAAACATTAGAAGACTAAAAATACCCTCTAGCATCTGGTATACACTTACTGCTAAGGTATACTGGATTGTCTAAAAGTATACCAACTGGCACACTTTTCCGTGTAAATTTACTTAAAGCGCGTATCCTAAATGAAAAGGCGTATCTGCCGCACAAATGCACATGATCAAATAAAACGGACCTTAAACCACAATCTAAGGCAAACCAACATTACTTAGACTTTTACTTGGGCAACACCAAACATAAATAAACTGGTTAGTCAGGACTGGACTGAACTGAACTGGATTAAAAGATAAAGAAAGTTCACAAAAATGGGTATTTGCAACGTGAAAATGAAAACAATAAAAAATGGTACCTAAGCTGGGTTCAAATAAGATTATTGCAGAACCTTTTCTGCTTTATATGTGTGTGTCTATTGAGGGAACCGGGGGAGAATGCGTGACAGAGTAAAATTATAAGTGCAAAGCCATTGTTGGGATGCATATCAAAAGGTTATTATCGTAGAAAACAAAAAAGTGGCTTAATGGTGTCATTAAAAAAAATGTACACGGTTGGACTTTTTTGTAAGCATATCATGGCTTTTGTATTTTTGCGGACAAAGTCTGGAATCAGTAGATTTTGTGGAGTGATAATAATTTTTAAGGGCATTTTGATGCTCCCTAATTAATTGTGCGAGTCTTGAACAAGTGGAGATTGAAACTCACACTTGTTTAAGCAGCGAGTCCCGTTGAAGGAAAGTGTTGGGATGTGGACCCATGATGCCCTTTTTGTTACCCGCGTTAGAACCATACAACTCTGAGACCATACTGGAATGCCATTACCAGTTTAGTAAATGACACTACATGAAGGAGGCGTGAACCTAAATAGACCTTACTAAGGTTATAACATTCCATCCGTGATAAGTTTTTGGACAAGCCACCCCATTTCAGAAAGCTTATTTAGAGATCCACAATATCTCTTATCAACTAAAGTTGGTTGGACTTAGCTTTGAGACTAAATACTCATGCCAACAAGGGTTATCTGCATATTAAGGTCTTATCGTAGTCTTAGGCACACCAAATCTTTTTTATGCGTAGGTTCTACTGAAAGTTAGAGAAAAGGATAGAAACGTTAGTAACTACTTTCATAACGCGATTCCAAAACTCTTCCAACATGTGAAAACAATAAAACACTTTACAAGAGTGGAGCGAACGATAATATACTCGTATTGCATCGGAGGATTATGAGAGATGGCTTGTTGTTGAAAGAATAATGAAAGGGATGAAAGAAGTACATGACATATGTAAAATAGCAATAGCTGAATTTGGGTGATAAATGGGCTTAATGAATGACAGGTGGTAGATTTATGAGTTAAGTTTATGAATTGGGATGGCTCGTCTTGTAAATCCTCATATATTGAGAGTTATACCCTAGAAGGACAGTCTACAAAACAGTGCCATGAGAGTATTGTTCCACTCCTTTACAAGGGCAATACTGTTATCCTCAGTCTCTGAATTGATTTATAATACCGTAATTTAAAAGATGTCGTTGTATCGTATATGGTCGCTAGTTAACTTTTTTTCTACAGCGAAAGGAATTGATATTTAAATATCTATTAACATTGGGGTGCCTATCCCATAAATCCCTTGGATAGAGAGTTACACCTTTAAGAAAGACCAAATGCAAAATGTTGCCCGGGGGCAGTGCCCTAATCATTAAAAGGATAATATCGTCTTCACTCAGTTTTTGAATTGAACGATACTTCTTCAATTTAAAGCTTGCACGCACCTCTTTTATCGCTTTGCCATAAGTTTTAGCAAAATAATCTTTCCCAGGAACCTTGAGTTCATTTCGAGGAAATATGTATGCCCAAAACAATGATAAGACCTCTAAAGGCCATTAACTCTATTCAGTAGTGTAATATGAGATGGTAATTGTCTCTAATCAACATATTTATACCATGGAAAGTGTAGATCTATGAGTAGCATTTTGAGTTGGGTTTACTCATGCCATATGTCCTTATGGATCAAGAGTTAAACTCTTAGGAAGGACTACCTACAAAGTTATGCAATAGTAGACCGAACTCTTTAAAATGGTATTACAGTTCCACTCGCTTTCTGAATCAAACAATACTACTACTCTTTCAAAACTAACACATACCTCTTCACCCCTTTGCCTTATCATTCAACAAAAAGTTTTTTCATGAAACCTCTGGTGCAATCCAAGCATTAAAGTATGCCTGAAACAATGAGAAGACCTTTAGATGTCAATAACTCTCTTCACTAAGGAATTTGGGGTCATAAACGGGCACTAATAAACTTATGTATAGAGTATAAGGTTTAAATCTCTGAGTTAGCTTTCCAAATCGGGATGGCTCATCCCATAACTTTTCCTATATCAAGAATTATATCCTTAGGAATGATTGCCTGCAAAGGAGTCAGTCTCGATCTTTATCATAAGGTAGAGGAACAAGGGGGCACAATCTGTCAGTATGGTGGTAAACAACTTTGTCCCTATCAATCCCGAGTACATCTTTTGTCACAATCACACTGTTTTCAAGGCATTGGTGGGTTATCTAACTCAAATTGAGGATGCCATCGATAAAGGAATGGTATCCAATGATGGGAAGATAGTAGCTTATAAGGCCGCTCCAAAGAATCACACCTTACAACCAACGATGGCCTCCACTAGCAATGCCAACATAGTAGTCCTAAGGAGTGGTCTCGTGGGAGGCAAGCCCATGCCCAAAAGAAAGTTCACTAATCTGAATGTTCCATTGACCAAGGTATTCAAACAGCTACTTCGAAGGGCATGATCGCCAAGATAGGATCCACCCCCATGCCGACTATCGTACCTACGGGGCATGAAGTACATGTTCGATGTGAGTACCACCAACGGACCAGACATCGTGTAGAAAAATGGAAGTCTTTGAAGCACACTATTCAGGAGGTTATTGATAGGGGTGAGAAATCTCTTCTGACCAAGCCGAACGTAAAAAAGGAACCCAAGTCTCAGCATAAAGTAAATACGATGAAGACCTCTCATCAAGTTGGATCATTTTACGGTCATTGTTCGGGTAGGACAAGATAATGTGATCCCGAATTTCTCACCACGTTCCCTACCTTGCACCAAAGATTATTATTAGATAAAAAGGTGAACAAAAAATGCTGAAAAAGAATAACACAAAGACAAAACAGAGTTTCACCATGAAGTTCAATAGTGATTTTGACATTTTACATCAACTACAAAATTACATTTGAACATTCACAGCACGGAATCATCATCATCATTATTAGAATGACGATTCAACAAAAAATATCAATTAAATCAACTTTTTGACAAGTGTCCAAGACCCTCCACTTTATGTGAATTTAAAAACAAATAATGATCGTCTTGTAAACAGTGCAAGGCAATGCAGACTTTACATGAATGACACACATGTTAAAAAAAGTACTTAAATTCCGTTACTTCATTAATGGACCTCAGTTCCACAGATTTTAATTACCGTACTAGCCTTTAGTTGAATCAAAGAAGGTTCCCTTTTGTAAGAGGCACTTTGCTTCGCCTGTGGTAAAGCTAAGAATTCTAATAAAGGGTGTCGCCGTTGCAAAGGGGAAAGAAGATGCAGAGGCAAGTGGTTGATGACGACATGATTGCAATGCTTATCGAGGTTCTCGTCATTAACATGCCCATAAAGACTACATTGGTGGATATAATCGAGAGCTCTATGCGATCTCTACAATCTGCTTCATATCGTATGAAGCAATAATTGAAGACAAATGTTTTTTAGATCCTGTTTGTGTTCACGAAAAATGCTTCATGGGAAACGCTTTTCGAAAAAATAGCAGTTCTTCAAAATATTTTCATGAATTTCATTTTTCGTTGTTTGGGCGTCACATAAAATATGATAAAACTACCTATACCAAAGAAACGAGAAAAGCGTGGGTGGGGGGAGGTGTTCAGCGAAAAATGATATCAATAAGAAAACACCTTTGAGAGAACACATTTTCTTCTCCTCAATGTTGAAGGACTGAGATTGAAACAAGGGCTAAACAGACGGGCCAAACATTTGAATATATAGAGTAGTCTCCTTTCTCTGCTTTCTATGTTTGGGTGGTGGTAACCTTAGCAACGGAAAGTGGTCGGCGACACTTGGATGGGATGAAGACGATTGACATCTCCCCCAAGAATCGTTCGGAATGTCCCCAATCTTGGTCCATCTAGCCAGATCTTGGTAGATCTACATCTTCTCGAAATTTCGCCAGTTGACCGAAATTAGCACCGGTGATGACTAGATTTTCGCCAGCGGTGGTCGTTATTTTGCCGTGGTTTGACCGGATTTATTGAAAGGTTTTTCAGTGACCTTTGCATCTACATTCTTCTCCGTTCATTCTGTCATGTGGTTGAAGATGGATGTGGGGTTAGCCCGACGACACAAATGGGGTGATGACGTAGGTGCAGCGTTTATCACTGGAGTTTGATCGGAGACGGAGAACTCGCCGAAGGTGACCGGAACTTCATCGGCGGTGATCGAAATTTCTCCTGTGCCTGTCGGAATTCTCATCGGCGTTTCAACTGTATTTGTTAGAAATTCCTTTAGTCTTATTCTTTCTTTTCTTATCCTTCTACAATTGTGCAGTGGTGGAAGGTGGGTTTGGTTGGGGTGTTCTGAGTAGTCACAGGTGCTTGGGTGTAGGGGGTTTAGCCTTGGATGGGTTCTGCTCTTAGGAATCCATGGGGTCTCGGGAGGGTGGGGTGGGGGGGATAGGGTCTCGATGGGGAGGGGGTGGGGTGATTTTCGTTGGGAAAAAGGGGGGGGGGGGGATTCAGGACTCGAGGAGGAGCAGGAGGGGGGAAAGGATCTAGTTTTTGGGTTTTGGGGTGAATCTGTTTCTGGGGTTTGGGGTGGGGGTGTTCTTAATGCTATTTCTAGTTTGAGCATCCTGTGTGATTTGTGGTTCTTCCATCATGGTTTGCGATAATTTGGTTCGAATAAGTTTAGAGATAGCCAAAGGATAACATAAAATTTCCGGTGAAAATTTTTGGTGGTGTGCTTCACCTCCGTTGATGGGTGTGCTCGCCTTTGGATCGTGCCGTTCTCGGTTGTCTGCATTACTACCTTGTTTCTTGTATGTTTTTTATTGTAAAATTTGCATTTTACCTTATTGGTATTTTCCATGAATTTCTGTTTTTAGGGTTAAAATTGTAACATGTAATCCCAAACGAGTTAAGGAAAACTAGGCTGAAGTGTAGGATATGCTTTGCTTTAGTTTAGTGTAGTTTGTATAGGGTTTACAGGCTAATTGTTATTCTGTAGTGCTAATGTAGCAATTGATATTATCTTTATATCTGTAAAATAGTTTTTTTAGTCGGGACGGCTTGTAATACTCCTTTATATATGAAATATTTCTCCTCTTAACAAAAAAAAAAAAAAAAACATTTGAATACAATATACTGGAAGGTGAACAAAAATTCTATCACTGTTTCTCTTTCCTCGCCAAGATATCACCTTTGTACTCACTACCGGTGGTGACCACAAAACCTGCTCCAACCTGAATTATAGGTCCAAATAATACATGAGAAACAACACACACAGAGGGAGGGAGGGAAGGGGGGGGGGGGGAGAGAGAGAGAGAGAGAGAGTACTTGGCAGTCCTTCAAAACTGCACGATCCTGGAGCTGGACATTACTGCAAATGACGGAGCCTTGAATTGAACAACCATCTCCGACAGTAACATGGTTCATGACCACTGAATTAACGACCTGTTAGGAACACTAGATTGGTAGAATCCCAGCTGATGAATACTCAAGGATACATTGCAGTCAAGTTCCAAGATGTGATTGCTAACAAAGGTCGAGTCTTCTTAACCCAGAAAATGTGCGGGTCTTGTGACTAGGTGGAGGGTGGGTTGGTTATATATGCTTAAGAAAAGGTATTAAACTTAATGATGGAAATCTCTTCATACCTTTACGTTGGAACCTATTCGACAATGGCGGCCAATGACCGATCGTTTTACACTGCATTTATCACCCAATTGCGAACCTTCCCCCAGCATACACTGTGGTCCCACCTGAATCAAATTGAAGAGGAAGCATATCAGGCATTGACTTTAAACTCGATGTAATTAGCAACCTCAACATCGGTGCCACTCCAAGAAGTAAAACCAAGTACGCACTACTACTGAAGTTCCCTAAAAGAAAAAGTATATTCACATGGGTGCAGCTCACCGTAGTTTTCGATCCAAGCACCGCTGAAGGATGAATGATATTGTTGTGAGTAGAGAAGGAATATCCTGACAGGTAACTAGCATCTCCTATGACCTGACAAATTGAAGACATCTCTTGTAAAAGGGTGGCTCCGTGCAAGAGGATCATGTCCCTGGAGGATAAAAGCGTAGAAGCAAACGAAAACTGTAACCAAATAAAAGGAGCTTTCAGCTGTGCAACTCACATCTCTATTTATGTCGCAAAAAGATTGAATGGAATTCACACGTGCACAATACTTCCCCTTGCTAGCAATATAAGCACAGCATTTATGGGTTTTTCTTGGAAGTGGAGTAGAACCATTAGAACCGGAGGCATAGAGTTCATAAAAACTTGGCATAGATGTGTTGGACAGTAGTTGAGACAGCATTACTTTATCGTTTTGGGTAGTATCATTCCCATGTTCTTCCGCTCGCACTCCACTGAACAATAACTCCGAACTCTGATGTATCATTGGCACATGTGAATTAGGTCATTGGTTTGTAAAATCCAAGTTGGCATATTATGCAGGAACCATCAAGATGTGTGAACAAACCAACCAGCTGGGTCCTGACAAGATAAGGAAGCACGTCCAACTTTATACTCTGAAAAGTTTGCTTCTGATCAAGAACTTCTTGCAGCACAGCCCTGTAAAGAAAACCAAGTAAATTCGAGGAGCATTTGGAGCAGATCCTTTCAAAATAAAATAAGTTACTAAAAAGTGTAAAGGAAAATCCACCTGTTGAATGCATATAAATGAGCATCCATAAGATCAGCACGAATTTCCATCTAAAGAACGATTGAAAGAGAAAAAGCCCGAGTAAGAACCAAGCGAAAGCTAGTAAAGTGTGTGGGACCTGTATGGAACTGTAACGTGCATTCTATTAAAACAAGCCTTGTAATTCAACAGGGAAGAAAGCCTCACATAAGAAAGTTGTGCACAATTATATATTATGCGCTTCCTCATCAGCAGTCAACCTATCTGGTGAGAACAGTACATGATATATAAAGCAATGAGGCAAACAAACTTTCTTTACATATTATTATGCGCTTCCTCATCAGCAGTCAACCTATCTGGTGAAAACAGTACACGTTATATAATGCAATGAGGCAAATAAATTTTTCGTTCTGTGATTATGCTTAGGACAAATCTGTCATCAACCAAATTTCTTTCTCACATTTTCTATTGGCGCACGTGTGTTTTAACATGGGCATGACTACACGGTAAGGAAAGACTAACCCTTCTTGCAATCAGCACCCTCCCCCCCCCCCCCCCAGCCTCCCTTCTATGCTCCAAAATATAAAATTAAGAAAATCTCATCTTAGCTAAGTGGTTATAGATAGCCACAAAGGCAGAAAGAAAATTTTCTTGTGGGTCTCCGACAGACTGCACTCATTCACCTGGCCTGCTGCACAGAGGATACTCTTTTGAACTCTAATGTCTTTCTCAACTTCAGTACCTGCAGAAGTCACAAGATACACCGAATGAGAGTGATGCGACATATCAATATGTGATATTCGCATATATATACTCATCTAACCGGCTGTTATATGCAATAAAAATTGCTTTGTAGGGTCCAGTCCTATAATATTAAAACGTCCTGGTTTCCTAGCTTTGTCCTTTGCACCAGAGGAACCTGAATCTGGCTGGCCACTAACAGGAGCAGAGCAAAGCATTGCAGTTACTACCGCATCATGACGTCTATGAGCAGCGGCAACTGCTCCTGGGGGAATATCACAAATGAGATCACCACTCACAACCTGCATAAAGATTTAAATTAATAGCTTGAATTAGAAACCGTTCCATAGTAGAAGAGATGAGAAGAGAAACCAAGATATCATTTGCAGTCAGGTGGTGTGCAATTGCCCGAAGAGCATCAGCAGTCCCAACATCCTCAGGTACTGCAGCTACCTGCAAGTGTTGGAAGTTGAAATTCCAGCTTACTCCAGTTATCTTCAATGAAATACATACCGAAAATAATTATAATATGTTTCTAAGATGATCTAAAAAATTATTATCTTCATATATTACACACACGCACAGACAGACAGACACATAGGGGAGTGTGATGATGGTTAACTTGCACAGCTTAGGTGGTATGCTTTTTAAGTCCGTTGGATCTTAATCTAATGGCTCCTTGTTATGAGGAATTTAAGACTAGACATGATACATACTAGCTCAAATTTACAAGCAGAGAGATCTGTAATTGATAAATGGAGAGATGTTGATAAGGTTTACGTTTTAAAGGGCTGGCTTCTATCGAGGAACTTTTTACTTTTCGACATGCTACCGACCGTACTGCTCAT
Organism: Escallonia rubra; assembly: GCA_033065855.1. Taxonomy (NCBI): domain Eukaryota; kingdom Viridiplantae; phylum Streptophyta; class Magnoliopsida; order Escalloniales; family Escalloniaceae; genus Escallonia; species Escallonia rubra. The sequence goes on from JAVXUO010000341.1 coordinate 197,800, forward strand.
ATACAATTTTTTCATTAGGGTTTAAGATGGATTACTACAAATGAGGTTGCAGATGTTGGACCGATCATCCTTGTGGAAATCTACACAATATGATTAATGGTCTAACGTGATACTCCACAAATTGTAATCAACTGTTTAGATCTACTAAATTGTCCAAGTGATGTTCGATGCATGATATCTCTTAGCAACGGACTCAAATTTATCGCTGCTTTTGTCATTGTCATTGAAATAAAGAAAATATCACGTACATCTATTTTATAGTTTAAGTTCCATTTATCCAAGAGCCATAAACTAAGATCCCTTTTTAGGAAAAAGTATCCCGCCTAAGGTCATGGTGCAAATATCAACGATACAATACATGCGCGTGCACACACATCCACGTAAATATATAACATCATGGTGCTCTTAAGGCACTCCCTTTCCTAGATACTTGTTGCAACTTCCGTGCGGTGGATCCAGCTCCTGATCTATGTGACCAGTTCATGCCCCCACACCATCGAATTACTCAGACCCTATCCATCTTTAATTCCCAGATTTGCCACTTTTACATGGTTACAGGTGAGGTATGTATGCTAAATGTATATAGCCCCTCTTTTTCCTGGGTTTAAAGGACAAGCATATCAGCAATGCTTAAGATGCGAAGAAGCTAGAATAGAACTGAAAATAGTTCCGCTAATGGAAAGTTTTTACAAGATATACGAGCAATTGTAACAAGGCCAAAAGTTACAGGAATTCTTTAACTTTGAAGCATTATAGGGACTGTGATTCTGGTTTTGAATTCAGTCTTGAGAAAAAATACGTGCTTCTTTGTTCCATTTCTGCAAATGCGTAGTTGCAATTTGAAGAAAACTTCTGATCCCCAAGGATATGCATAATTCTTCAACCAATACTGACATAATGTAGAAACTTGCAACTGTGAGTTAACCTGCTCAAGAAGATAGGTGTCGGAATATGAGGAAGATCAGGCCATTGACCCGGATGATTTGCAAAATCATGTCAAGCCGGATGATTTGCAAAAAAATGGTTTGTTAGCTTTATTGACGATCATACACGTGTAAGTTGGGTGTACTTGTTAAGGGAAAAATCTGAAGTGAAAAAGGTGTTCAAAATTTTCTACACAATGGTGGAGACACAATTTCAAGAAAAAATTAAGGTGTTTAGAAGTGATAATGGTAGAGAATTTTTTAACAAAGTTTTATCTTATAAATCGCATGCCTATAAAAGTTTTAGACTTTCAAACACCTCTAAGTGTTCTAAAGGCTAGTTTTCCCACTTCTAGGTTGACTTCTGACTTACTGTTAAAGGTATTCGGTTGTAGTGCATTTGTTCATATACATAATCAAAACCGTGGGAAATTAGATCCTCAAGCAAGGAAATGTGTATTTGTAGGCTATGCTCCAACTAAAAAAGGATACAAATGTTATGATCCGTATTCTAGAAAGATATTTGTCACAATGGATGTCACTTTTTTTTAGTTTAAACCATTTTTTGACACTCACCTTCAGGGGGAGAATAAGGATGAAGATTCGGAGGTTTTTGACGAGTTTTTTAATTCTCAACCCACAATCACCCGAAAACATGGCTGATGGTCCAAACTTTTTAATAAACACGGAACTTAGTGATTTAAATAATGAAAACTTAGATCCAAAATCCATAGGGCTATCTCATGATATTGATGGGAACAAAAATGGAGGAACAACAGGTACAAAAGAACTTCTTGTTTATTCCAGGAGGAAAAAGATTCAAAGAAATGAGACCGATGCTTTACAGTACTGTCAAGATTCTGTACCGCAGACCATTCAGAACTCCATTGAAGCTTCAGGTGATACTCATACTGAACCTATTCATTTGAGTTTACCTAACTCTGAGTCATCTCAGTCCGAGTCTAGTATGTCTGACCCTAATAAACCCATTGCTCATCGTGAAGGTATTAGAAAATGTGTCAAGTACCCAATGTCAAACTTTGTGTCCTATAAGAACCTATCACCCATGTTTTTTGCATTTACCTCACATTTGTCAAGTGTGGAGATTCCAAAGACTATACAGGATGCTTTACAGGTTCCTGAGTGGAAGGAGGCTATTCTTGAAGAAATGAGGGCCCTTGAGAAGAATAAGACATGGGAGGTAATAGAGCTACCAAAGGAAAAGAAGACCGTTGGCTGCAAATGGGTTTTCATGACAAAATACAGATCAGATGGATCTCTTGAGCGGTACAAGGCACGTCTGGTAGCTAAGGGTTTCACACAAACATATGGTATCGATTATCTAGAAACCTTTGCACCTGTGGCAAAATTGAATACAATGAGAGTACTACTGTCGATTGCAGCAAATCTGGACTGGCCCCTACAACAATTACATGTGAAGAATGCATTTCTCAATGGTGACCTAGAAGAGGAAGTTTACATGGATCCACCTCCAGGTTTTGAAATGAAGTATAGACCAAAGGTATGTAAACTGAAAAAGTCTTTGTATGGACTAAAACAATCACCAAGAGCCTGGTTCGAAAGGTTCACACCATTTGTCAAGAGACAAGGATATATTCAGGGACAGGCAGATCACACTATGTTCACAAGGCATTCGACTGATGGGAAGATAGCCATTCTCATAGTCTATGTTGATGATATCATTCTAACTGGGGATGACACAGCAGAGATGAAGCGGTTGAAGCAGTGCCTAGCCTCCGAGTTTGAAATTAAAGACTTGGGATCACTTAAGTTTTTTCTCGGAATGGAGATAGCTCGATCAAAGAAAGGGATTGCAGTGTCACAAAGGAAGTACGTACTTGATCTACTTAAAGAGACTGGTATGAGTGGGTGTCGTCCTGTAGTAACACCAATTGATCCAAACAAGAAACTTGGAGACAACAAGGGAGATCTAGTAAATACATCTCGGTACCAGAAACTAGTTGGGAAGCTGATTTACTTGTCACATACAAGGCCTGACATTGCATTTGCCGTAAGTCTAGTAAGTCAATTCATGCATTCTCCTCATGAAGAGCATCTTGAAGCAGTCTATCGCATCCTGAGATACTTAAAAAGTTCTCTAGGGAAAGGACTATTCTTTAGAAAGAATGAACAGCGAAATCTTGAAGCATACACAGATGCAGACTGGGCAGGATCAATTATAGATAGGAAGTCGACATCAGGATACTGCAGTTTTGTACGAGGAAATCTAGTAACAGAATTGAAGCAAGAAACAAAGTGTGGTGGCTCGTAGTAGTGCCGAGGCAAAATATAGAGCGATGGCTCATGGAATTTGTGAGATGATGTGGCTAAAACGCGTTTTGGAAGAACTGAGAAGACCTGTGACCATGCCAATGAAGTTGTATTGCGACAACAAGGCAGCCATTAACATCGCAAGTAATCCAGTTCAGCATGACAGAACAAAGCATGTCGAGATTGACATGCACTTCATAAAAGAGAAAATTGAAGCAGGAACTGTTTGTATGCCATTTGTTCCGACATCACAACAAGTTGCAGATATTCTCACAAAGGGACTGTTTACGCCTAACTATGAATTTCTTATTAGCAAGTTGGGCATGATAGATATCTATGCACCAACTTGAGGGGGAGTGTCGGAATATGAGGAAGATCAGGCCATTGACCCGGATGATTTGCAAAATCATGTCAAGCCGGATGATTTGCAAATCATGTCAAGCCGGATGATTTGCAAATCATGTCAAGCCGGATGATTTAATTTGGTTTTATTAGGAAAGTAGATATGTTTTTCAATAAAGGAGATCCCTTGATATAAGGGATTCGATTATGATTCGATTAGGCCTAGTTTATAGGGATTTCATACCTTATTTGGTGCTATGGTTTCCTATAAAGGCTGTGTAACTTATTCAGTACAATTCAATGAAGAATGAATTCAGTTTCTTCCATCTTTTTCTTCTCTGAAACAGTACAATAGGAAGTACTACAATACCCTGCAAGGTGCACCAGACTCAGTGATATTATGTGAATATCATATGTTGCATCAAGATTAGACAAAATTATCATCCTTATTAGAGATTCTGTTACATATCCAGTGACACCAGTAAGTGATGCATTGAGTTCGGAGTTACGCCATTCTACAGAACATAGCATATTAAAAAGGAATAGGACCTTTGAGCTATTTAAAGTGGAGCATGATTGACTCTTGTGCAATCAAAGTTTCAGTCCACATAGAACCCAGACTCGAGATGTATGTTAATCTCAACTTACTTTATAGTTCTGACAAGTTTCGGAGGCCTAAACCCCAAAAGTGACATTTGATTGAATGTTAAGGGGAACAGTAGCAATCTTCAATCTGTTGATATACCATTGAACATGTATTGACCAAATTTTCATCTTCTTCTTAAAGCTAAGAAGAGTCCAAAGTCGAGGCTAAGCATAGCCCATAGCTCATGCTCCCAATGGCCCATTGATTGAGAAAGGGTTTATTGCTCTACTTAACTTGACTTCGTTAAGTGATCCATCCAAGCCACTAGACTCACTACGCTGATCGAAAAAGAGGAGTTGTTTGACGTAGCATAGTAGAACTCCTTAAAGTGAGCATCACATAATTATGCTTAATAAATCACATAAAGCTGAACTAGAATGTAATTCCACTTCTATTTTCAGCAGTGTTATCCATTTCTAATCTATGGGAGCTGATCTCTTGACAGAGTTAACAAGATCACTATCTTGCTAGTGTTGATCTGGCCGCCATTCCCGTACGGGAGCATAGATAAACACAAATACCGAGAATATGTAGATATACATAAGGTAGGACATCTAGCTGGTGTTTAGCACGGAGTTGAAATTGCTCAAGAATGACTTGAAGAATGATAAAGAGTGCCTTTTGATTGGGCAGTGGCAGTGTTATAAAAAGCGCGCCTAGGCGCAAGGCGCGCTAAGGCTCAACCCCCCCACTTCGCCTAGGCTAGGCTCAGCGCGTTGAAGAAGGCGCGCGCCTGGACTCATCAGGCGCAAGGCGCTGCGCGGCACGGGAGGCGCACGTCTAGGCGCGCATAACCCATAGCCGTTGGATGTGCATCTCTTCTTTACCGTTGGATGTGCATCTCTTCTTTAAACATCCAATTCTGCATCGCCGCCGAGATTTACGCAACAGTGCAGCACCGAAGCAGCTTTCTCTCACGGTCTCACCTGCCGTATCGCCGCCGAGATTCTTGTTGCTCCGGCCACTGCTCCGCCGAGATTCTTTGCCTTGCTGGCTGCTGCTCGAGCTCGACTGCTCCGCCGAAGCAGCCTCTCTCTCACAGTCTCACCTGCCGCATCGCCTTTGTCGTTGCCGTCGAAAGCTCGTCGCTCCGGCCGCTGCTCCCGCTGCTCGTCGCTCCGGCCGCATCTCCTTTCCCTTTGCTGCTCGGCTGCTCCATCGAATTTGCTGGTTCGTTTACCGTTTACTGTTACTTTATTCCCTCCCATTTTAGGCCAAGTTCTTTTACATTCGGAGCAATTAGGATTATACATTTATACCGTAAATTAATGCGTCAAAAATTGATTGCAAGCACGATTTTATTGTGTTAAGTTTCAATTTACTCGCTTCTTTGATAGCTAAGCAAGACTTGGGAAATGGCCTAATTATTAGTTATGTTTTTGTACTTATTTTTCACGTTATTAGTTTTTGTATTATCTTAAGGTTTTTAAGCTAATTTTAGTATCAATATAATTTAATCTCAGGAATATAAATGTCGAACGCAAGCACCGATACAAAGGACCCAGCTTGGAAATATGGACGTATGGCTAATCCGAGTGATAAAAATGCAGTCGAGGTTATAGGAACGCTTCAACATGTCGAGAGTGCCCAGAACATGTAAGAAATGAGATAAAAGAATTGCTACATTCTGTTAAGGAAAAGAAAGAATTAGCTAAGTGCGTCCCAGATTTTGATAGCGTTTTCAATGATGAAGAAGAAGACAAGGACGATGATGTAGTTGAGATATCCAGGAAGAAGGGAGTTTCATCCGGCGGGAGTTCTTGTCAACCTCCTCGTAGGAATTCAAAGGCTAAGGGCCCAATTGACGTGTACTTCACCCCGGACCCGGAAGAGGTAGTGAGAAAGAGAAAGATGAAGCAATCCACGGTTTTTGAAAATGAAGAAGCGAAAAAGGAGATGAGAAATCGAGCTTGTGGTGCAATAGCAAGATTTTTTTATGATGTGGGGATTGCATTCAATGCCGTGAACTTTGACAGCTTTTCGGCTATGGTTGAGGCTATTGGGCAATATGGTCCGGGTTTAAAGCCACCGAGTTATCATGAGATTAGGGTTACCCTACTGCAGAAAGAGGTTGATAATACACGTAAGTTGATGAAGGATCATGAAGAAGAGTGGGAGAAAAGCGGTTGTTCGATTATGTGTGATGGATGGAAGGACAAGAAAGAAAGGACTTTAATTAACTTTTTAGCAAATAGTCCTAGAGGAAGTTTGTTTCTTGACTCCATTGATGCTTCTGAATATTCGAAGACCGGAGACTTGATGTATGACTTGATTAAGAAGACCATTGAGAAGGTTGGGCCAAAGAATGTGGTTCAAGTTGTTACTGGCAGTGCCTCAAACAACGTCAAGGCAGGTTAGTATATTTTAACATATAGTATAACTCAAGTAACTTAATTTTTAATATATACAATATTATTAGCTAATAGATACTTCAACATTTAATTTTTCAATCTATTTGCAATTTTGTATGATAGGCAAGTTATTGGAGCATGATTATCCACACCTATTTTGGACACCATGTGCTGCGCATTGCATTGACTTGATCTTAGAGGACATATTTAAGTTACCTAAGATGAAGTCAACATTTCAAAAGGCTCTTGCTTTGAATGGTTACATATATAATCACTCGGGTGTTGTAAACTTGTTAAGAAAATTTGCAAAAAGAGAGTTGCTTAGGCCTGGCAAAACGAGGTTTGCTACTGCCACTATCACTTTGTCAAGGATTCATGAAGAGCAAAATAACTTGAAAAAAATGTTTACGTCAGAAGAGTGGGGCAATAGCAAATGGTCAAAGGAGATACAAGGCAAACGAGTGGCAAAAATAGTATTAATGCCTTCATTTTGGAATAATGTTGTGTATACATTAAAGGTAGCATGCCCTCTTATTCCGATACTTAGATTGGTTGATGGTGAGAAAAAACCTCCAATGGGTTACATTTACAAGGCTATGGATAAAGCTAAAGATGCTATTGCAAGTGCTTTCCATGGGAACGAGTTGAAGTACAAGGAGGTTTTTGAGATTATTGACAGTAGATGGAGTATTCAACTCCATCGTCCTTTGCATGCTGCTGGTTATTTCTTGAACCCTGAGTATTACTACTCAACCCCAGACATTGAGAGTGATGAAACTGTTATGACAGGTTTGTATGATTGCATTCAAAGGTTGAACCCTGATATGACAGTACAAGATGCAATTGACAATGAGTTGAGTAAGTATAAAAGAGCGGAGGGTTTATTTGGGAATTCCATGTCAAAGAGGATGAGAAATAGAAAAGCACCAGGTATTATTTTTTTGTTTTATAGCACTCATTATGATATGTAAATTAATGAATAGTTACATCACTTATTAGTTTTGCAATTTTCATGCATTGAATAGCGGAATGGTGGGCTTCATACGGGTCATCAACGCCTCACTTGCAAAAGTTTGCAATAAAGGTTTTGAGTCTCACTTGTAGTGCTTCTGGCTGTGAACGTAACTGGAGCATTTTTGAGCATGTAAGTCTAAATCTAGTAGTAAAGTTTTACGCTAATGTTCATATTTATTTCTTATGCAATGACTACTAATCAATTTGTTTACTGTACTTTACAGCTTCATAGCAAGAAAAGGAATAGGCTTGAACAAAGTCACTTGAATGATTTGGTGTTTGTAAAATAAAATAGAGCGTTAAAGCGGCCATTCAATTCCCGCGACACGATTGATCCTATTGTATTGGATAATATCGATGAAAGTAATGAGTGGTTGCTTGGGAGGCCTGATGAAGATGCAGATGAAGACGGTGACAACGTGTTTGAAAGTGACCCTACGGAGCCGAACTACCATTCAAGGTCAACAGCAAGAAGGTCGTCATCAGATAGGGCTGCAACGTCAACTATATCTAGTTCTTTAGTCCAGGTGGTAGACGAACAAGATGAAGTTGAGGAGGAGTCTCTACCAAACTTAGAGCCTATGATTCCATTTGAAGAATGCGTTGTTGCCTTGGCCCTTAGTGATGATGAAGACGGTGGTGTTATGTTCACTTAAATTTTAGTGATTTGCTATGATTCAGTGGATTTAAAACTTTTCTAATGTTGGAAGTTTCTTATATTATGGTGTTATGATATTTGAAACTTTTTCTATTGTTTGGAAGTTTATTAATTATCATGTTTTGAATTTTTTTTACCAGCTAGGGATCTCCGAGTTCAGAAGGGAGAAAATTATAAACATTTAAATCGAGGAACACTGGGTTTGAGATGAAAATAGTAACACCAAATTCTTTATCACGGGCAATCATATGAGCGCGATTACTACAAGAGAGGAGAACTTAGAGCCTGGAGAATGAGGCAAGTATGGTACCTTGGAACTTGTACATGGACCCTTCACTTTGGGGTAAAGGGCCGGTGTCCAGATGACACGACCTGAACATGGGTATGGAATCTGTGTCGGAACAGATACGGCTGAGGTCTCCGCCCCATTTTAGAGGATGAAAGAGAGTGTAGGGTAACTTTTTAAATATGAATGAAAAGGAGAAAGGAAAAGATGTATATGCAGATCAAACTTACCAATTTTTTCTTAATTTTTCCATAAATTTAAAAAATGAAGTCCGCAGATTGATTGATCTGTGGTGTACTGATTTCATTTGTCTGTATCTTTCGTTGCAGAAGAAAGGAAAAAGTTGCTGGAGAGAGAAGAAAAGGAGAAGAAAAAGCAGACAGAGAGAAAAGGCTGATGCGTTTTCTTGAGTTAAAAATCTCTGCAACTTTAAATACAAAATTAAAATTAAATTGAATACCTCAAGACATAATCTTGTCTTAGATATAAGATCGTTTCAACCCTTTGCCAGAACAAGACATGCAAGTTTTCCAGCATGTGGCAGCATTCCCATGATGGGATGCCAAAATAGGCTTAGGGGTCCAAAATGTAGCCCTAAACATTTATATATATTTAACCTTATCAATACGTGGTGAGGGAGGAAACTCTAGGGGACATAGGGATAATAATTGGAAACTTTGTACAGTATCTCCAACTATACTAAAATCTGTCACTTCTTTGTAATAAAGTTAGTTCAATAGCTGCACAAATTTTAATCCCTAACTTATTTTTCTTAACTATTTTCACTCTGTAAATCTTGGATCAAATTAATTGAACATTCAAATTTTCTAACATCTCCACTTTCGCTGGCAGTGCTACATAGTGACAATTGTTTAGGACATGTAAGTAATCTAGCCCTCCTAAAAAGCATTCAAAATTGTGTTTCACTTTTCACCACCTGTTACACTTCACTCTTGTCACCATAATTAGTAGCGCTTTTTGATGCACATCATTCATAAGTTTCTTCCTAAGAAGATAACTATAGTTAAAATGAAATTAAAAGAAGGTGCAATTATCAATTCCTTTACGGTAATGTTTTGAGTAATATATCTAGAAAGAGAAAACTGTGATAAAATTGTTATGATATCTATGATGGTTTTAGCTTTAAAGAATTATTGAGGCTGTCCATGATTAATTTTTCTTTGCCATAACTACCAAAATAATGTTTTATTTAGTATGTGGTAATAATAAGGATTTACTAGACAACTTCTTGATATACTGAGCCTAACAATGTCTTAGACCAGTATTAACAATAATGACAAAGCTACAAACTAAACTTGCTCTAAATGTATTACTTGGCATTGCGGTTAAAACGAGTGTTTTAAATATGGAGCAAGAATGTTGTTCTCAAATATAGTGGGATGTATTATCGACGAAAAATCTAAGAAGGCATTAGTATAGAAAATGTATAATGCACGACTTTAGCATCAAATGGATGTGTCTGATCATTTCACTTTTGATATTTAGGAAAAATCTTTTGTTACAAGCAACTTCTTGTTATAAATGTGAATTCTCTGTGTGAGTAGATATATGTGCTTTTGTGTATATCCTTATGAAATCTAAACTAATATAATTAGTTGTTTTCTCTTTGAAAAATTGGATTATAAACTTGAGCATGTGATAAATTCCACTTTCCAACAAAGGGTTAACAAAGTGTTTTTATCCCAGTTAGTTGAAGGCTTGAAAGCTAAATGAAACAACAAGCTTTCATACACCATAAAGAAATAAATAAACATTGATACATTAAAAGAAAATAGATTAACTTCGATAAAACATAGAGAGAATAAGAAATTCCAAAGTTGATCAACTTGAAAATAAAGATTACACGTATTGGAAGTATAAACGCACTTACCACAATCATGCCCTCCAAAAAATTGCCAACTAATTAGAAACTTCTATACACTAAGGTCTTTTCTATAGTAATATCTTTTCCATAATAGAACTTTGTAGATTAATATGCAATTATACGATGCCATAATATATGTTATCGTGATTAAATCACACCAGAAGCCACTATTGTTCACGTATATGCCAGATAAGCAAAATAACAAAAAATCTATCACCTCAATTGTTAGGTGATGACAATTAGATGCCCTTCTCCCTTTTCATCAACACAACCTATTATCTTAAGAGTGTGTTTAGAACCACATAATTGATGGAATTTGTTTTCAAATACACATCTTAGTTGTTTGGACTATTAAAAAGTGGAAATGGAATTTGTGGGATTTAACTGGATTTGCACTTATAGTGTGAAATCCAAAAAAAAAAAAATGGTCGGATTTCATGGGGTTTGGATTTACTTGAACTAAAAAAAATTATTTTTCCAATTCTACCCTTGTCTTAATCTCTACAACCTATGAACCTACCAACATTATCATTGTTGAATTCATTGCTCTAATACCACCACCATCACTACTACCACCACCGCCACCATTACCAACACTAGACCACCCACCGCCGCCACTCCCGATGCGACACCATAACGACCTAGCGAGCCTGAGATCACGACGCATGCGCATGCAGAATCACAAGATCCTAGGATCCTACCTTGCGATCCTACACCGTATCAATTTAACTATCCTTGACTAACCAAAATCAATTCCATGAACTAGGATCCGTAGGATCATAAGGTTCGAATCGAGATCAACCGGCGTTGTCCGGCTGGAGAGGCGGCCAGCGGTGTCCTACAGTAGCGGCGACGCCCTCTCCTTGCAGAGCTGTGTCGATGTTGTCGATGTGAGTCTTTGTTTAGATGATGGATGTTTATAAGCTAGGGTTTGTATCAAACTTTTTGTTTATCATGTTTAGGTCCCAAATTTACTAACAATCTTTCAAGATGGCCCTAATAATTTCAAGAAATAACAAAACTTATACGAACTTTATGATATTTGGTTATGCAATTTCAAATATTTCTAAAGGAGCCCACCAAATTAACAAACTATCTTATTGTTTGTCTAAAATAGCATTATTTTTGTACACAAATACACATATATATATATATATATATATATATGAATAATTTTTTGTAGTATCCCCGCCGCACCCGTATCCTATTTTATGAAAAAATGACATTTGTGTATTCGCACCCGTATCGCATCCGCACCCGCACCGGAATCCTTGCTTCTTAGATGTAAGTGAATAACTAAGGTAGTTAATGATATCCAAAGCATAAGAAACATTATTGTCAACCACGGTGTAACAATATAAATTTCCAATCGCCACTCACAGTTGAGTTTGCTAAAGGTTGCTGAAACAAGGTTTGCTTCAAGTATTCATGGCAAGACGTTTGAGAGATGTTAAGCTAACATTAGAGAAGAAGGTTATGGATTCTAGTTGGAAGACCTACTGAGGCGATGGAGAAAACCCAACAAAAATTAAAGCTCAAGAAGTGAGGCAAAGCATTGTCGATGACAATTAGAGGGCTAAGCTAAAGTTCTTTTTGAACTTTACAGAGCCACTAATGGACATGTGAAGGGCTGATATCGATGCACCAATGCTACATCTGATATTCGACATGGGTATTCATAATCTTTCAATGCACCAATGCTACATCACCACAGGTAAATCAGCTTTCTTTGATGCCATCCAAATAATTTGGAGAATAGAGGGAACGAAAGCAGCACTCCTTTGCATTGTATGGCACATTCCTTGGTTCAAAGTACTACAGTCGAGCGTGGCTTGAAGGAGAAACTAATGAAGCTGAGAGAGTGTCCCTTGCGAAGATCAAGAGGTTTCAATGAATAGGATGAAATGCTTCAACGACGTTCCCAAAATCAAGACGATATGAAAAAAGTATGCGTCGAGTATAGTGCATTTTCCAATGGCTCTGGCTATTTCAACCAAGCTCATATCGTTGAGGCAATAATGTAAGAAGAACCAATATCTTGGTTCTTCCACACCATTGTTGAGAGATTTGGCGTTCAAGCTACTTTCACAGCCCACATCATCATTCTGCTGTGAGAGAAATTGGAGCACATATCTAGCGATTCAAAGCATCAAAAGGGCAAACTGGCAACAAGCACAACTGAGGATTTGGTATTTGTTCATTGCAACCTTCGGCTTATGGCTAGAAAAAAAAAAGACATATACTAAGAGAGCTAAGAAGTATCGGAAATCTCTGTAAGTTCTTTGGTTAAATTCTTTTATCTATTTAAAATACTTAACATTGTCCACGTGGTTGCAATCTTTTATAGGTGGAGACAAGTTCAATATTGATGGACACCCAACGACTGAGCTAGCAGAGCTATCCCTCAATGACCCAGAGACAAAACTGGTCACCTTTGATGACAATGTGGAGAAACAACTAGTAAAACTTGAGGAACTTGGAGCTGAGAGTTTAAATGTACATCAGAGGGGACGACATGGAGTGGGTTGCTGCAACAAGAGTTAACAGCTAGTTTTATCATCTTTTGTGTGTGATAATTGAGAAGCGATAACCTATAATCTCTTGTGCGTGATAAGTGATAACTTACAAACCTTTTGTGTCCATATTTAATGTTTCACTTACACCTTTTGTAATTCTGGATGTATCATATATATGCTTGATTTTCTCTTTCAATATCCCCAGCCATTCTAAGTGTACCTTTAAACTTGTAAGCTGCTCATCTATCATTCCATGTCTAATACTACCGTGTTTAAGTTTAATTTGGTAGTGCTCGAAGCAAGTTTGAAGTTGAAAACTTGAAAGTTGAAACTAGTCAAAGCAATTCTATGGTGCTAGAAGGTGAATGTAACTACACAAGTCTTGTCCTCTTCAGTTTAAAGTATCTAACTCTAACCATAATATGAAGTATCACCATATCATCTAACGTTATTGTTTCCAAATGAAAACATAGAGCTCTAGATGAAGAGCATGGCTGAGTTGATTGTTTGACCAGAATTACTGGAAACTGTTGACAAGTTACAACAACTAAGCAACAGCGAAAAGGTACTTCGCCACCCTCTACTCTTAACAGTCCTGTATATTACATACCCTGACGCTCTACCTCATGTTCTTTTAAATATTTCAGTAGTAACTGTTATAGACGTGCTTAGTAATGCACTAGAATATAGGAATATAAATGCAATATAGATATCAGTACAACGTGTCCCCTTACAAGTGTCCAACTTTTACATGGTGTCTACATATCCTAAAATTTAAAAAACAAGCGAGTCGGACACTCGGGCACGTATCTAATCAGGACACCAACACCAAGTCCATGTAACATAGCCAAGAGGATAGTTTGATGTAGAGGATCAGTGTCCTTGTTTTTCATCAAGAAGAACACAGGCTTGAGGGGCTTACCAATTCATATGCTATAATTTGAAAATACTGATCAGTGTTTGGAAGAGATAATATATTTGAGCATAGTCTCAACGCTAGCATAGACAAGTCCTTCCCTTCTCTTGGACCCATCCTCACCCAAAGGATTGATATATTAACATACGTACACACATCACTTAAGTTTTCTTTACCAATCATTACCAATTGGTTTACTTGTAGCAAATGAAATTGATAGTAGGTTTCAAGACATGAGTAGCAGCCAAAGGATTCATCAATTAACTCCGAGTATGACCACCACAATTACCTCAACATGTAAGCGATCAACATAAGCACCTGATATCCAACCGCCAACGAGAAGAGCTGCCTCTTCCCCTTCAACAACCTATATGCAAATACACAAATTTACAACCCTAATATGCTTGATAGAGATGTTAGGGCACGGATAAGAGATAAAAGAAGAAAACGCACAACAATGATATCCTTGAGATTACTTTGCTCCAAAAGCTCAACAACATAAGACAGGACAGGTCGGTTCGCCACGGGAAGTAGCGCTTTCGGAACTTCCTGCAATTTTTGTATTGTGCACGAATTCACATTTTAAATTTTGAGGAAAATAAATGAAAGACCGAAAAGTTGGGAGGGAAGAACCACCTTGGACACCAGAGGGACCAGTTCCTTTGAAGTGCCTCCTGCTAGTACCACCACCTGAAAATCCATTCCTAGATGTAGATACAGAGGTATAAGAGCATATTGTGTGTGTATATCGATACATATATGTACACATACATATTAAGGCAGCCCCTACCCTTGTTGCCGTATCGACCTGGCAAACGGGTCGACACGCTGGGTACGGATAATAACCAGACGGGTATGGATAGTAGCTGCGACTGTTAGTGACGGCGGATCCGTGAGCGTGAGGTGCGGTCGTGAGGACTGTGGCTTGACTTTTGAGGAAAGGAATGGACGGCGGAGGTGCAGAGCTGTGGTGGACGGTAAAAATTGATGGCGGCAGGGAATATGGACAGCAGCGACTGCGAGTGAGGAGTGGTCGTGAGTGTGGGCTGTGGAGTGTCTGACTGTGTGAGCGAGAGGTCGAGAGAGGGACGACGGCTGTCGGCAAGACTGATTAGGGTGGATGTTGTACTGCTCTGCCCCCAACCAAGGTCAGCCGAACCCAAGGCAATCAAGTTCCTACTTTCTTCGTTCGCTCAACCCCTTGTTAACCGCTACCTGTGATCGGAATGATGGTCAATATGCCCCGGGTTAAGCTTTCTCACTGTCTCAGGAATTCATCATAAATCATAAATGAATCGGAATGCCCTTCTCTTTTTCCACTGTCGGGGTGGCAATGGGCGGGTGGGTGGGGTCGAAGATATGCGGTCAAAAAAGAGATGGGTCCAAACAACCCAACAGAACTTGGGTTGATATAACGGTCAGAAACGGATCAGGTATCAAACCCGAACCGACCCATTAGAAATTTTTATCTTCGGTAGCGTTTGAGAGAGTTTTTTTTTTCCCCCATTTTTTGGTTCAGTTGTGTAAACTGAGAAAAAAATAACGTTTGCTAGACTGTTTTCGTTTTTTTTCCTCTTAGTTTTATAAACTAATTTTCATTTTGAACTTGCTTTCCAAAACTCCAAGTTTTGGGGGGTTTTTATTTTGTAGTCCACCCTTCAAACCTCACTAGGAGCAATTTGGAAACCTTTTCTTCAAAATCCACTTCAGATTTTATCACTCCCACCAATGTTCCATAACACCCACTGTAAAATGATTTTGTCACCACCGCACGCTGCCACTGCAATATCGTCGCTGCCAACATCTGCCACATTATCGCCACCATACTTCCCCTGACCTCAACCCACCGTCGCCACCTCACTAACATCACCACCCAACCACTGTTGCCATTCATAACCCTGTCTAACTACCGCAACCAAAGACCTGCCCAATCGCCATTGTTGCAATCACCACCAACCTCACTAATATCCTTCCCCATCATCGCCACCTCACCCACCGATATGCCCTTCCCTTGCAGTCGAGCAGTCGCAAATCAATTTTACCCACCTTCACTACCCATCACCAGATGAATTACACAGAAGCGATGTTGAACATCTAGGGATCTCCGATCGGTGATGTGTTCGGTGCCAAAAGTGTCACATCTTTGTCCCATCGTCACCACCGCACACATATTTGCCTCGTCATGGCCACTGCACCCATAAATCTACGCCATCGACACATCAATTGTGCAGTGCTTTTCTTGGTGGTCCGGCCTGGTGATGCGGAAGGTTTTTTTTATGGTGGTGGTGTTGGGATTTGATATGGAGGAGGTGGTGGTGGTGTGTGGTGATTCGACCTGTAGCTTTGTGATTGGATAAGGGTGGGTGGTGGTGAAAGTTTGATAGTGGTGGAGGTATTGACCGGCGGTAGTGGTTCGGACATGGTTTCTAGAGAGAGTCAAATTTTGAAAGGAAAAAAAAAATAAATGAAGTACAAAACTCAAAAAAAATTATTTGCTTACCAAGCACATCTCAGTTTTTATAAAAACTTAAAACCAATAGAGGGTTTTGTTTTCATTCTTTTGTAAACTGAAAACTAAAAACCACAATGGTTTCAAACACACCCTCCGTCTTACTTTTTTTTTTTGGGAGACATTTATTGTTATGATCGAAGAGATATTTATCATCCTTGTTATTATATAACCCAAAAAAAAAGAATAATAATGAATACATATTGCAAACATTACCATTTTTAAATGCCAAACAACTGCATTTTCTTTGTTGAGAACTCCATATAAGTTACTGTATGGGCAGTCTATTTCAATATAATATATACACAAACGTCTATTATAATTTTTCACATTTTTATTATTATATATTAATATTCAAAACAAATAAAACCTAGTATAACCCAAAGTCACTATTAAAAATCACACCAATAATGTACTGCTTAACTTTAGTATCAGGCTTCTTCATCCAACCAACCCACACTAAAACCTAAAAATTAAGTTCATAAGTGTCGGTAAAGTAGAAAAACTACAACGTGGGATAGAAGGTGGACATCAAATACTAAATGTAGGATAAATCAATTAACAATAGACTTGAATGAAAGCTGAAATCGCAAAAGATAGTCATACCTTAAGGTCACTTCAAGCAAGTGTCCTTAAGATTCATACTAGACATATCAGCATGTGCCATTGTGCCGCAGTTGCATTGCCTCTTTTTTAGGTACCCTAACATCATATCATATCACATTCTTTAAAAGGAGCCCAAAATGTTCTTCAAGCCCCACAAAGCGTCTTTAGAAGATAAATCAGATGCCATCTTTTTTTACTTAAAAAAAACAACTCATGCATGCAGGTCATCTTGCTGGGAAGGCTACAACGGTATAGCTTATTTGTAACCAAATAAAAGTCGACTCCGAAAGGATTATGTTGTGGAGAGAATTCAGGACGCGCTTCGTGAATAGACCTGCACAGCAAAACCAATACCGGTGACTCGCCGGAAGGATTTCCGGCGGAAAATCTTCGATGATTAAGTCAGAATATGTCTCAGACTTGATATAGTATAAGTTTAACTCTTTTACCTTGCTCACATATTCTTCCCCACTCCTTTTATAGTGTTCCCAACTTGGTGGGGATTTATGACTGTTTATTTATGGGGTCATCAGATTAATGGGGGGGTTACCCATCATTAGTGTCTGGTTAATATCTCGGAGTTACTCCCCGAGTAACTCATCTTTACTCACTTCCATATTAATGGTGTGGCGGTTTCGATGCGTCTGGATGAGAACACGTGTCTTCATCTTACAGGTGGTATTTTTCCTCTACATCATTTGCCCCCTATTTTATGTTCTTCGAAAGAGAATGTGGAATTGTAGATGGTAGATTATCAGATGTTCGTCTACTCGGTTTGGCCGAGTAGAGGCATGTAAGGTGCTCGTCTACTCGGCCTGGCCGAGTAGAGGCGTGGTACGTGCTCGTCTACTCGGCTTGGCCGAGTAGAGGCGTGCAAGGTGCTCGTCTACTCAGCTCAATAAAATTTCATCTACTCGGACACGTTTTGTTTATCGTCGTGGGGTAAACGGGTAATTTTGCTCCCTGGTAAATTCATCGGATCATGCCACGTGTCCAAGGTGTTTCAACGGTCATGGAATCTTACCCGTTGGATGAGTTTTTCATGTCTATATAAGGGGTAGGAAGTTTCTTTCCTTTCACTTTCATACTTTTCATCTCTTGAGTGGAGTCGAGAGAGGCGATTTCCTTGGGCTTTCGAAGATTTCTGAGTTTTGAAGATCTTCAGTTTCATCAAGTAAGCTTCAAACTTTTTTTGAAATCTTTAGCTTTTGATCTGAAATTATGTCTAATGAAGATGAAGAATGTGTTTTTGTACCTAATGTCGACGCTCAAGGCGTCAGCGTAGAACCTACTTTTGACCCCCTGTTGTTGGAAACTGGTGTTCCTCTGGTTCCCTTCCAGGAGCCGAGGGGAGTCCTTGCGAAAGAGGTTTTGAGGGAGAGCGCTCAATCTCCTAAACCTTTTGACGTGCATACCCTTAGGAGCAAACTCAGCAGTTATGACTTAAAACTTCTTCGGGAGCGTTGCGAAATTCCTCCCATTGTAAAACTTAGGCTTCCCGAAGAGGACGAAGCAGCTAACATGGCCACCATTGATGAAATTGGCGTTTATTGGGATATGTTTATCAATGGTTTTAGGGTTCCTCTCTATCCTTTTTTTATTAGAGTCTTGAACCTATATGGTCTTGCACCCGGCCAATTTTCCCCTCATGCATGGCGGTTTATGAGTTTTTTCATATATCAATGTCATAAACTTGGTTTGAGGCCCAGAGTTAGGGTATTCAGATGGTTTTTCACCATATGCACAATCACCAAACAAGTAGGTTGGTATTTCTTAAGTCGACGCCCAAAAGCCGAAGCGAACTTATTTCCTCATCCACCGTCATCCAACCATAATTGGAGGGAGAGGTTTATGTTTGTCAAACTGCCTAAGTCACA
This sequence comes from Escallonia rubra, assembly GCA_033065855.1. Classification (NCBI taxonomy): domain Eukaryota; kingdom Viridiplantae; phylum Streptophyta; class Magnoliopsida; order Escalloniales; family Escalloniaceae; genus Escallonia; species Escallonia rubra. Next base: position 216,621 of record JAVXUO010000341.1, read on the forward strand.
ACGGAGGGAAGTTTGTAACGAGTGGCTAGCCGAGTGTGATACTAGATCATGTAATAAATTAAATGAAAAAGATTTGTCGGAGACTGACCTCGAGCATATTGAGAAGCTCAAAGGAGCTGCGTCCTTAGAGTCCAGATATCCTCTGAGTAACGCTCAACTTCGTGAATGCGGCATCATCTTTCCCCCTGAACCTCAAGATTTCGACGAGGAGGAAGAAGAGGGCGAGAACGACCCTGGTAAATGTTCTTACCAGAGCCTGCGCACTGAATCTTCTAATGGTATCTTACTTTTGCTCTCTGTGCAGGAAATATGTCGTCCCGAGCACAAGGGGATCCTCCGCTGTTTAATTTCCAAGGGGTGATGAGCGACATTATTCCCGATGAATTGGCCTCCATTCATGGTGTTGAAGAGGAGGAAATGCAAGATTTAGACTTTGACACGCTGATTTCCGGGCCTCAAGCAAAGGAGATTTCATATGGCTTGTTCGTTCTTGGCTTGTCTACGGTAGACAAGTCTAAAGAAGCTCCGAGGAAAAGAAAAACATATGGCCGAGGAGGGAGTAGAGCTACGTCGTCTTCTGTTCGGGCTGACGTTCCTCATCGTCCTGCCTGGGGCATATCTATTGAGGAGTCAGTCTTCAAGTCTCCTCGTACAGCATGGGACTGGTCTCGTCACGCGATCATTCCTATGGATCGCAAGACATTATCTGCTTACGGTGTTCCTGATACAGCGAATGGCATGGTTCAACTTATGTCGCAGGTTTGATTTCTTCTCTTTAATTTCTTTGTCAAAAGCTCCAGTCTTTAACTTTTTTTGTTATGCAGGCTATGGCGCAGGTGCAGATTGGCGCGGAGAAGCTTATTGCCGCAGACAAGGTCTTGGATGAGGAACAAAAGAAGGTAATGGTGGAGAATAACTATCGTAGGGAGGCCGAGAAGAAAGTTGATGACCTGAGCAAGAAGGTAGAGCGACTGGAACTGGCTAATGCGGGGTTAATTGCTCGGATCGAACAATCAGAGGCCGAGAAGTCGACAGTGGTACTTCAGGCGGTGCAGATGTTTAAGAAATCCAAGACTTTTACGGACCAGCGTTTCCGTGATTCGAAAAGGGCTCTCGTGCATGGCTATAACGACTGCAAGACTGATATTCACAAAGACCATCCTGAGTTTGATTTGAGCCTTTATGAGCATAAGTTTGCCCGTGAGATAGCTGCGGATGACGCTCTTCGGGTAGAAGAGGCTGAACGAAGGAAATGTGCAAGTTCACGTGCAATAGCTAGTCCTTCTGTTGGCCGATCGCTAGGTGCATCCGGGTCAACTTCCAGGACAGTTTCCAGGCAGCAGTCTTTGGCCGAGGCTCAGATTCAGGAGATATGGATGCCCGAGGGTACGGCCGATCAGGATGAATAGTCTAGTTTCCTCTTGTTCTAGACTTAATTTTAGGGGACTCTTCTTTAATTGCCTTGATGTAGTTGACTCTATTTCTAATATATTCAAGGTCTTATCTACTTTTGCCAAATTCTCTTGTATTCATAGTAGAAGATAAGTACATCAATGACAATATAAATCTGAAGAGAAAAAAGGAAAAACTAAGGCTTGTGCAAAGCCGTAAAACTTCGTAACATAGTGGGCTATCTAAGCATGAGCAGGATCGAAAAATCAAGTATAGATGAGATAAGTACATCAATGACAATATAAATCTGAAGAGAAAAAAGGAAAAACTAAGGCTTGTGCAAAGCCGTAAAACTTCGTAACATAGTGGGCTATCTAAGCATGAGCAGGATCGAAAAATCAAGTATAGATGAGATATGTATGGCCCCTCTTTGATCTTGCTCATGCGTAGTATTGCCGTAAATTGGTAGCATTCCACGTTCGTGGGATACTTTTTCCATCCGAATGCTCCAAGTGATATGAGCCAGGACCACCATACTTGGTCACACGATAAGGGCCTTCCCAGTTTGGTGACAGCTTGCCGATGGCATCGCGAGGGGATGAGGCTTATACTCGGCGGAAGACGAGGTCTCCAATACGGAAAGCACGAGGGCGAATGCGTCGATCGTGATATCTGGCCACACGCTGCTGATATGCGGCGAGTCGTAGCTGTGCTCGATCTCTTTGTTCGTCTAAGAGGTCGAGATTGCAATGCAACGCTTCGTCGTTCACGTTAGGTTCATAAGTGAGTAGACGAAGAGAGGGTAGACCAATCTCTACCGGGATTAGTGCTTCCGTGCCAAAGACCAAATTGAAAGGAGTTTCGCCTGTTGGGTTTCTTGTCGTTGTTCGGTAAGCCCAAAGGATCTTATGGAGTTCGTCAGCCCAAAGTCCTTTCGCACCCTTGAGCTTCTTTTTTAGACCTTAGAGGAGGGTACGATTCGTTACCTCCGTCTGGCCGTTTGTCTGTGGGTGAGCCACGGAAGTGAAACATTGCTCGATTGATAAATTAGCGCAAAACGCACGAAAGGTGCGGTTGTCAAATTGTTTTCCATTGTCGGTGACGAGCACACGAGGGATTCCAAAACGGCAGACAATCGAGCGCCAGAAGAAGTCTTCACACTTCTACTCCGTGATGGAGGATAGAGCTTCGACTTCGACCCATTTAGTGAAATAATCAATAGTACAAATTACAAATTTTCGTTGGGCTGAAGCCGGGGGAAAAGGTCCCAATATATCCATGCCCCACATGGCAAATGGAATAGGACTGCTCAAAGTAGTCAATGCGGTAGGAGCAAGCTTTGGCACAGGCGAGAACTGTTGACAAGCATCACACTTTTTTGTGTGTTCCAGCGCGTCTTGCTGCATTGTCGGCCAGTAATAGCCTTGACGAAGGATTTTGTGTGCTAGGGCTTTCCCTCCTAAGTGTTGACCACATATTCCCTCATGCACCTCGCGCAGAGCGTAAGTGGCTTCAGTAGGGGTAAGGCAGCGCAGATAGGGGAGCGTAAAAGATCTTTTGTAGAGGACATCATCAACAATCGTGTAGCGGGCTGTGCGCGAAATGATTCCTCGAGCTTGCTTTCGATCGGTTGGCAGGATGCCATTCGTAAGATAGGACTTAATTGGGTCCATCCATGATGGTTCGTGCTCGGCCTGCATGACCTCACGATCATTAATACTTAGTGCGCGGAGGAGTTCTAAGTGAACGGTTCGGCTAAGCCCAGACTGGTCAAGGGACGCTAAACGTGAAAGTGCGTCAGCTGATGCATTGTTTTCTCGGCTGACTTGAATGATGTTGAAATACGCAAAAGTCTCTGCAAGCCTTTTGGCTTTCTGGAGGTATTCAACCATCTTTGTGCCTCGTGCTTCATACTCTCCAGAAAGCTACTTGACGACCAGCTGCGAATCGCAATGGGCATGAAGTGCTTCTGCTCGCATAGCCTTTGCAAGGTGCATCCCCACAATAAGTGCCTCGTATTCGGCTTCATTGTTTGAAGCGGGAAAGTCGAATCATAAGGCATATTCAACGACGAGGTTTTTAGGACCACGAAGGATTAAACCAGCTCCACTTCCGTTTGCATTAGAAGAACCATCCACATGGAGGATCCAGGTGAAAGGCCTCTCCTACTGGGGTAGCTGCTCCTCGTCTTCGATGGGCAGAGTACACTCAACAATGAAGTCGGCGAGGGCTTGACCTTTGATAGAAGGTCGTGGCTTATAGTGGATGTCGAACTCCCCGAGTTCAATGGACCATAGGACCAGTCGTCCCGAGACATCAGGCTTGTGGAGTATTCGTCGTAAGGGCTTGTCCGTGAGCACTATTATGGAGTGAGATTGAAAGTATGGTCGAAGCTTTCGAGCTGCGATCAAGAGAGCGAAAGCCAGTTTTTATGCATCTGGATAGCACAACTCAGCACCTTGTAGTACTTTGCTCACATAGTATATAGGGAGCTGCTTACTGTTCTGGTTACGGACAAGCACCGCACTTACAACCGACTTTGCTATGGCCAAATACAAGAAGAGCTCTTCTCCTGCAAGTGGTTTGGATAGGAGCGGGGGCGCCGTCAGATACTCTTTCAAGGCTTCGAAGGAATTTTGGCACTCGGCGGTCCACTCGAAGTCTTTAATGTTCTTCAAAGCTTTGAAGAAAGGTAAACATCTCTCAGCAGACTTAGAGAGGAATCTGCCGAGTGCCGCTATACGTCCAGTTAGTATCTGCACCTCCTTCACTCGCTTCGGAGCCATCATGTCTTGTATAGCCTTGATCTTTTCAGGATTGGCCTCTATCCCTCTGTATGAGACCATGAAGCCTAAGAACTTGCCTGAAGAGACCCCAAATGCACACTTGGCTGGATTGAGCCGCATCTTGTACTTACACAAGAGTTTAAAACATTCCTCAAGGTTGGCAATGTGACCAGTTGCACGAAGGCTTTTGACGAGCATGTCGTCGACATAAACTTCCATGGTTTTACCTAGCAAAGGCTTAAAGATCTTGTCAAAAAACTGTTGGTAGGTGGCACCTGTGTTCTTCAAGCCGAAAGGCATGACTTTGTAACAAAAGAGACCTTCGTTGGTAATGAAGGCCGTTTTTTCCACATCGTCGTCGTGCATGCGAATCTGATTATAACCGGAGAAGGCATCCATGAAGCTGAGCAACTCATGCCCCGAAGTTGCATCTATCAGAGTGTCGATGCGAGGCAGAGGGTAGCTGTCTTTGGGGCAAGCCTTGTTCAAATCACTGTAGTCAATGCATATTCTCCACTTGTTCGTCCCAGCCTTTGGAACCATGACTACATTAGCCACCCATGCTGGATAGTTGATTTCAGTAATGAACTTTGCTTCTAGGAGCTTGTCGACCTCTTGCTTGATGATCGCTTGCCTTTCCGGTGCGAAAGATCGCTTTTTCTGTTTCACCGGTTTATAGCGTGGATCAACTGTGAGGCGATGGGTCATTACGGATGGATCTATTCTTGGCATATCTGCGGCGCTCCATGCGAAGACATCCGCATTTGAGTGAAGGAACGATACCAGTTGATCACGAAGAGCTGGCTCCAGCGTGGAGCCTATCTTTAACTGATGACTCTCGTCTGCTCCTAATGTTATGGAGACAAGTTCTTCCACCGGCTCAGTTCGCCTGAAAGTATGTTCGTCACGCTGGTCTTCAATGGCGAGCGCCTCCTCTGTCTTGCACGAAGCCATGTAACACTTGCGTGCTATAGCTTGATCTCCCTTTGCTACCCCTGTTCCGTTAGGAGTTGGGAATTTCATACACAAGTGGAATGTTGAGGCTATAGCTTGCAATTTGTTGAGGCCCGCTCGTCCTAGTATTCCATTATAGGCTGACTTGATCTTGACGACCAGGAAGTCGATTGACTGCGTAGCTTGAAGCGGGTATGATTTGGCGAGCACAGTGAGGGGGATTACTCCTTCCACTGGTGCGGATGCTCCCGTAAAGCCATACAGTGGCGAGGAGACTGGACGGATTCGTTCTCTTGATATCTTCATTTGGGAGAATGCATCCTCAAAGAGAATGTCCGCGGAGCTTCCTGTGTCCACTAAGATGCGTTTGATGACATATGCATCTATTTGGAGGGAGATAACTAGAGCGTCATCATGCGGTGTAATGACTTCTTCGAGATCCGTATCATCGAAACTTATTATGGCGGGGGCCTTTGGGCGCTTGGCTGGTCCCTGCGTCAAATTGACTTGTCGCGTGTAAGCCTTTCGAGCTGATCTTGAGGTTCCCCCAGCGCTTAGGCCTCCAGATATTGTGTTTATCACCGGGGGTTCCTTAGGGGCCGAATCGTCATGCCTTCTTTGACCCCATCCCCGCTTACCTCCCTGATGCTCATTTGTCTTGACAAATTGTTTGAGGTGCCCTATTGCAATAAGATTCTCGATTTCTCGCCGAAGAACTTTACATTCTTCAGTCGTGTGACCATGATCTTTATGGAAATGGCAATAGAGCTGGGCGTCTCTTCTATCGGCGGGCAGTCTCATTGGCTTGGGCCACTTTATGATATCTTGGCCTTTGATCTGATTGAGGATATATTCCCGAGATGTCGTAAGAGGGGTGAAGTGCTTAGAGAGGGTCGTCCGTGAACGTTTGGGTTTTTCGGGTATCTTCCCCTCTGGGCGATCTCACCTCTTTTGACCAGAAACTCATTCATCTTGGGTAGTGGTCATGGAATCCTCTTCAGCCCGGAGATATTTCTCTACTCGATCGAGAAGGTCAGTCATATGCTCTGGGGACCTTTTATTCAGTGAGAAACGCAATGGTGTCCCCGGACGCACACCTCTTGCCATTGCCGCAAAAGTCACTCCTGAATCCAAATTGTCAATGAGTAGCTTCTCTGTGTTGAAGCGGGCGTAGTAGGATTTCAAGGATTCCTTAGGTCCTTGCATGATACGGAAAAGGGCCGAAGAATTTTTCCTTTGTATCCGACTAGTTAAGAAATTGTTGCGGAAGGATTTCGCCAACTGGGCCCAGCAGGGGATAGAGCGGGGTGCGAGGTGTTGAAACCATACGTGTGCAGCTCCTTTCAGGGTCACTGGGAACGCTCGGCACATGATTTGGTCAGGGACTAAGTGCAGATTCATACCAGAAGTGAAACGGGCTAAGTGCTCCATTGGGTCTCCGGTGCCATCGTATGATTCACAGGGAGGCATTTTGAAGTTCTGTGGCGTAGGAAAGTGATCAACCTCTTCTGTGAATGGTCGCCCAACGATGACTGGGGTACTGGTGTATCGTTCGGCACGATGTTCGCCAGGGTTATGATAAGAGTTCTTCCTAGTAGAATGAGCTTCATAGGAACTTTCTTCTTGTCTCCTGGACCTCGGGTTACGCCGCTCATCGTCGGATTGCCCATCTTCCACTTGTATTCGTTCCGGAGTCTTCCGTATACCAGTTACATGTTGCTCGCTTGGAGGTTGGAGAGGCTCTGGTTGCGGAGGCGAGTTATCCACAGCTGCTTGTAATCGTTCGATGAACTGTTGCATAGTCCGAAGAACGACCATTAAGTCAGCTTGAGTGCTCAGGACTGGTAACGTTGTGGTAGGTGCGGACGCAGTTAACCCTACGGTTATTTAACCTAGGATTATATTTGATTTTGATGATAATTAACATTGATGATTATGCTATCTAACATGCATTGAGTTGATGAAGCAATAGGAACAATCTCATACTCATGCAAACGGATTATTAGACGAGCAACACGGTCAAAGACTCTCAACGGAACGCGTCAAAGAGGAAATTCGACGATTGAAGTTTTCATGCTTTTATTTCCGTCTTTGTAAACTAGACATAGAGAGATGATCGTTACGATGACTGTATACCTAGAACTTGCCCATAGGTTTCCCTTGCATGCATAAAAAGTTTTTCATGCTTTAAAAACAGGAAACTGCATTTTCAGGAATGCAGTCGACTGCATTGGGATGCAGTCGACTGCATGTTGGGCAGTAGGGTATTACAGTCGACTGCATTGGAATGCAGTCGACTGCAATACTTCCAGTAGCCTATTACAGTCGACCGCATTTCATTGCAGTCGACTGCAAGTTGGAAATTTGAATTTCCAACGGCTACTTTTTGGGTTACAGTCGACTGCAATGGGCATTGCAGTCGACTGCATTTACCGTTTGGCGCATTTAATGCCCCACCTAACCCCAAACGGTCATATTTATTCCCAGCTCTATAAATACTCATCTTGGGCATTGTTTTCATTCATCAATTGCATTCAAAGCTCTCCTATCTTTCATATTCTCAAAGATCAAAGCAATTGTTCAAATCTCTCTTGTTTTCATTGATTTCTCATCCTTTTCAAGAGAGCATTTATTGTGAGCTTACATTAGAGAGAGATACACTTTCATAAGTCATCATACACTCATCTCTCTTATTCTAGTACTTCAACTTGTACTCATCTACTTCTTAAGAGTGAAATCTTGTACACATTTCTTCATTGAAAGGTTCTTGTATCAAAGCTTGGGGTTGTCAAGCTTTGGAGCTTTGGGTTTGTCAAAGCTTGTTCTTGATGTGGGCATAGCATCAAGGGATTGTAAGAGGTTCGATCTTGACCCGTAAGGAAGATCATACTAGTGGATTCTAGGGCCTTTCAAGGGACTTCCTTGAAGGGGTGGACGTAGGCTTGTGGGTATATCAAGCCGAACCATTTAATTCTCATTGTCAAGTATCTCTAAACCCTTCTCTCTTTACATTATTGTTTTACATTTGTGTTGAGATTGATTGTTTGCTTATTTGTGTTATTGAGGTTTGTTGTTTGTTAAATTTTAAAGTAGTCTTAAAACCCTATTCACCCCCCCTCTAGGGTTATTTTATTGGTTTCAGACGCGTTGACCGTTTGGAGCGGGGGAAGGACAGTGTTTATAGAGGGAGGAGAGATTGTCACAACGGGTGGAACTATCGTTGCGACGGCTTCTAACATTACGGCAGGAATTACAGGTACTGCAACAGCGATGGTTCATGCTGCGGTAGTAGTTGTTGTAACCTTTTTGCCATGACTGGAGGACGGAGATGCAGCTCCCCCACGAAGTGGATCACGGATTGGTGGTAAGGGCGAAATTGGTGGAGTTGCCCCAACTTGCTGAACTGGAGGTGTGGGGTTTTGAGACATAATCTATTCACGAATGTCGGTCCCACAGATGGCGCCAAAATGTTATGGAGAGAATTTAGGACGCGCTTCGTGAATAGACCTGCACAGCAAAACCAACACCGATGACTCGCCGGAAGGATTTTCGACGGGAAATCTCCGATGATTAAGTCAGAATATGTCTGAGACTTGATATAGTATAAGTTTAACTCTTTTACCTTGCTCACATATTCTTCCCCACTCCTTTTATAGTGTTCCCAGCTTGGTGGGGATTTATGTCTGTTTATTTATGGGGTCATCAGATTAATGGGGGGGGGGGTTACCCATCATTAGTGTCTGGTTAATATCTCGGAGTTACTCCCCGAGTAACTCATCTTTACTCACTTCCATATTAATGGTGTGGCGGTTTTGATGCGTCTGGATGAGGACACGTGTCTTCATCTTACTGGTGGTATTTTTCCTCTAAATCAGATTATAAATTTTTCCTACTCTCACTTTCTTTTCCAACTAGTGACATACTTACTTTTCTGTAACTAAACCACAACAACAATCGAAGTAGTTTATCATATTCCTTAATATAAAATCCATTTTTCATGCTTGTCGGTTCCAAAACACTAGTCTATTGAATATATGTGTGTCTGTATGTGTGTGTAGGGATGCGATCCACTGCCTGCGCAAGCAATTTAATTTACTTGCCAATGCGATCTGACTGTTTATCAGTGATTTATGGACGATCCAGATTAAATCTTCTCTCACAATAGTGCTAGATAACCCTAATAGTTTAACGTATTTGCAATCTAACCCCAAAACTTTAGAAAAAAATATAATTTTATGCACCCTACTACTTTGTCACATACAATATAAACCACAATGTTATTTTAGGATATAATGCTACTTACAGAGATGATGCTCTTGGTCCTTGAATGTTCTCCCGCCATGCTTCTCCCGTTGCTTTTCTATATCCAAGCTTTTCACCAAGTGGACACACAGCTCGATGCCTTCCGTTCCTCAAAATTGGCTAATGGATATTATCAAACACTCTCAAAGCTTTCAGGATATTGGTTTGAAAAGTACAGTAAAAAAAACGTCGTACTAAAATCAATACCTCTTTATTTATACTGAAAAAGAAATTTTACATAAGAGCAATAGAAAGGAAGGCTTCCTTCTATTGTTACACACACTAGTTCTTAACACTCTTCACATTGTCTCAAACTTCATCTACCTTGCTCTTACTTCGACCCATTTTTATAGATGAAAAGATTAGGCACATAAGATTCTTCAACAGTGAAAATCTTTTATTATTTTTTTGTAGGGTCATCTTTCTCTTTTATTATAGTAGACATCTTTATTCTCTTCCCCACTTGCTTTGTCATTTTTCGCTGGCCATTATGTCCAATTTAATGATATGGTTCCGAACCCTAATGTACAGCTAGGGGTGAACATTTAAACCGTTGAAACCGATCCAACCAATCTGCCTATTTTCAAACCGATCTAAAAATCAATCGGTTTGGTTTTTTTTTTCCCAAACCGTACATTCGGTTCGGTTCAAATTTTTTTGAAACCGCATAAACCGAACCAACCGTATATAATATAACATATCTATATTTTTACCTAATCCTAGTTATTTTTTACTAACCCTACTTATCTAACCACTCATAAAATGGGATAAATTCTAAATTCCAAAACGTAACAGACATTTTTCACTCGCCGCCTACATCTCACTAAGTGTTATTAATTATGAAAAAAATTTAGTTTTTTTGGAACTTATTAGTATGTATAAATTATTAATTTTTTGGACAAAACTTGCCCAAAATTGAGTTTGGCCCAAACTGATTAAACCGTCCAAACCGAACTGTTATAACCAAACCGTTCAACTACGGTTTGGTTTTTTTTTTCTCCCAAACCCAGCTTCGTCGTTTCGGTTTGGTATTCAACCTTCAAACCCGAACTAACCGAACCGTACTCACCCGTATGTACAACTCAAACATTTAGCTAGGTAGATCAGGTTCTTCTTATCCTTTGCTGTTGAACTATTCATAGAGTTTGATTACCTAATTCTGACCCGGGTTGGAGGGTTCAATGGATACTCTGCACCCCTTCAGGATTACTATACACTTCCATTGCAGAAACATTCTTCTATGGGGTCCGCTACCATGTTTTCCAATGGTTGCATATATACAACTGATTCTTCAATCTTGTTTTTTTCTTCGGATTATATGCTATTCCATAGCTCAGCCTGGTGTGGTCGGTAGAATTCATTAACTTTTTATTAGTGAATCGATAAATGAACGAAATCTGGTATGACTGGTGGAACTTAGTTTTGCTTCTTTCTGACAGGGTCGACATTATCTGGACTGTGATAATATGTCGACTGAATCCCATAACTCCAATAGCATATCGAATATAGTTATGAGATTATCGATGAGTTACCAATCTTTTCGGTCTATTTTGAATGTGTTTATGAGTCCATGTTCAATCAATTTAAGATCAACCTTGTCTGATGGTAATGTGAGACTTGGTTATGCATAATCTCAATTCAAGAACGCTTTTATTTCTGGTTTCCGAATGATCTCTTCGTGTTAATTTTCCTTCTTTGCTAGTTTTTTTTTATTTTTATAGTGATACCAGCTGGGAGAAATGATTCTAGTTCTTCTATCAATCATATTCTTTCTTTCTTTTCTTGTAGAACTATTATTCCTTCTTCATCGTTTATATTAAGCCTTTTGTTTAAGTGCTTAACATAATATATTAATTGAGTGAGAGTTCTTCATAACTATTTTTGGTAATTTTTTTTCAGATGTGCCAGACATTTCCAAAGAGATTTTTGCTCTATTCACATAACCCCGGATCATAAAATAATTTTGTTTTATTATTATTGGTATGTGTTGGGTTCAGGGTTTAAGGTTCAGGTGTTCGGGGTTCAGGCTTCGGGGTTTGGGGTCTAGGGTCTAGGGGGTTAGGGGTTAGTGTTAGGGTTAGGGGGTTTGGGGTTTATAGGGGTCTTAGGAATTCAGGGTTCAGGGGTTCGGGGTTCGGGGTTCGGGGGTCGGGGGTCGGGGGTCGGGGTTCCGGGTTCAGGGTTCGGGTTCGGGTTTGGGGTGCGGGTTCGGGGTTCGGGGTCGGGTTCGGGGTCGGGGTTTGGGTTCGGGGTTCGGGGTTCGGGTTTCGGGTTTGGGTTTCGGGGTTTCGGGGTTTAGGGTTTAGGGTTTAGGGGTTTCGGGTTTAGGGTTCGGGGTTTGGGGTTTAGGGTTTAGGGTTTTGGGGTTTGGGGTTTGGGTTTCGGGTTTAGGGTTTAGGGTTTAGGGTTTAGGGTTTAGGGTTTCGGGGTTTAGGGTCGGGGTTCGGGGTTCGGGGTTCAGGGTTTCAGGGTTCGGGGTTTAGGGTTTAGGGTTCGGGGTTTAGGGTTCGGGGTTCGGGGTTCGGGTTCGGGGTTAGGGTTCGGGGTTCGGGTTCGGGGTTCGGGGTTCGGGTTCGGGGTTTCAGGGTTCGGGGTTCGGGTTTAGGGTTTCGGGGTTCGGGTTTTCAGGGTTCGGGTTCCAGGGTTCAGGGTTCAGGGTTCAGGGTTTAGGGTTCCAGGATTCGGGTTTAGGGTTCGGGGTTCGGGGTTCGGGTTTAGGGTTCAGGGTTTAGGATTCGGGTTTAGGATTCCAGGGTTCAGGGTTTAGGGTTTAGGGTTTAGGGTTCAGGGTTTAGGGTTCCAGGATTCAGGGTAGGGTTTAGGGTTTAGGGTTTAGGATTAGGGTTTAGGGTTTAGGGTTTAGGGTTTAGGGTTTAGGGTTCCAGGATTCCAGGGTTTCAGGGTTCAGGATTCCAGGATTCAGGGTTCCAGGGTTCAGGATTTAGGGTTCCAGGATTCCAGGGTTCCAGGATTCCAGGATTCCAGGATTCCAGGATTCCAGGATTCCAGGATTCCAGGATTCCAGGATTTAGGATTCCAGGATTCCAGGATTCCAGGATTCCAGGATTCCAGGATTCCAGGATTCCAGGATTCCAGGATTCCAGGATTCCAGGGTTCCAGGATTCCAGGATTCCAGGGTTCCAGGATTCCAGGATTCCAGGATTCCAGGATTCAGGGTTCCAGGATTCCAGGATTCCAGGGTTCCAGGATTCCAGGATTCCAGGATTCCAGGATTCCAGGATTCCAGGATTCCAGGGTTCCAGGATTCCAGGATTCCAGGATTCCAGGATTCCAGGATTCCAGGATTCCAGGATTCCAGGATTCCAGGATTCCAGGATTCCAGGATTCCAGGATTCAGGATTCCAGGATTCCAGGATTCCAGGATTCAGGATTCCAGGATTCCAGGATTCCAGGATTCCAGGATTCAGGATTCCAGGATTCCAGGATTCCAGGATTCCAGGATTCCAGGATTCCAGGATTCCAGGATTCCAGGATTCCAGGATTCCAGGATTCAGGATTCCAGGATTCCAGGATTCCAGGATTCCAGGATTCCAGGATTCCAGGATTCCAGGATTCCAGGATTCCAGGATTCCAGGATTCCAGGATTCCAGGATTCCAGGATTCCAGGATTCCAGGATTCCAGGATTCCAGGATTCAGGATTCCAGGATTCCAGGATTCAGGATTCCAGGATTCCAGGATTCCAGGATTCCAGGATTCCAGGATTCCAGGATTCCAGGATTCCAGGATTCCAGGATTCCAGGATTCCAGGATTCCAGGATTCCAGGATTCCAGGATTCCAGGATTCCAGGATTCCAGGATTCCAGGATTCCAGGATTCCAGGATTCCAGGATTCCAGGATTCCAGGATTCCAGGATTCCAGGATTCCAGGATTCCAGGATTCCAGGATTCCAGGATTCCAGGATTCCAGGATTCCAGGATTCCAGGATTCCAGGATTCCAGGATTCCAGGATTCCAGGATTCCAGGATTCCAGGATTCCAGGATTCCAGGATTCCAGGATTCCAGGATTCCAGGATTCCAGGATTCCAGGATTCCAGGATTCCAGGATTCCAGGATTCCAGGATTCCAGGATTCCAGGATTCCAGGATTCCAGGATTCCAGGATTCCAGGATTCCAGGATTCCAGGATTCCAGGATTCCAGGATTCCAGGATTCCAGGATTCCAGGATTCCAGGATTCCAGGATTCCAGGATTCCAGGATTCCAGGATTCCAGGATTCCAGGATTCCAGGATTCCAGGATTCCAGGATTCCAGGATTCCAGGATTCCAGGATTCCAGGATTCCAGGATTCCAGGATTCCAGGATTCCAGGATTCCAGGATTCCAGGATTCCAGGATTCCAGGATTCCAGGATTCCAGGATTCCAGGATTCCAGGATTCCAGGATTCCAGGATTCCAGGATTCCAGGATTCCAGGATTCCAGGATTCCAGGATTCCAGGATTCCAGGATTCCAGGATTCCAGGATTCCAGGATTCCAGGATTCCAGGATTCCAGGATTCCAGGATTCCAGGATTCCAGGATTCCAGGATTCCAGGATTCCAGGATTCCAGGATTCCAGGATTCCAGGATTCCAGGATTCCAGGATTCCAGGATTCCAGGATTCCAGGATTCCAGGATTCCAGGATTCCAGGATTCCAGGATTCCAGGATTCCAGGATTCCAGGATTCCAGGATTCCAGGATTCCAGGATTCCAGGATTCCAGGATTCCAGGATTCCAGGATTCCAGGATTCCAGGATTCCAGGATTCCAGGATTCCAGGATTCCAGGATTCCAGGATTCCAGGATTCCAGGATTCCAGGATTCCAGGATTCCAGGATTCCAGGATTCCAGGATTCCAGGATTCCAGGATTCCAGGATTCCAGGATTCCAGGATTCCAGGATTCCAGGATTCCAGGATTCCAGGATTCCAGGATTCCAGGATTCCAGGATTCCAGGATTCCAGGATTCCAGGATTCCAGGATTCCAGGATTCCAGGATTCCAGGATTCCAGGATTCCAGGATTCCAGGATTCCAGGATTCCAGGATTCCAGGATTCCAGGATTCCAGGATTCCAGGATTCCAGGATTCCAGGATTCCAGGATTCCAGGATTCCAGGATTCCAGGATTCCAGGATTCCAGGATTCCAGGATTCCAGGATTCCAGGATTCCAGGATTCCAGGATTCCAGGATTCCAGGATTCCAGGATTCCAGGATTCCAGGATTCCAGGATTCCAGGATTCCAGGATTCCAGGATTCCAGGATTCCAGGATTCCAGGATTCCAGGATTCCAGGATTCCAGGATTCCAGGATTCCAGGATTCCAGGATTCCAGGATTCCAGGATTCCAGGATTCCAGGATTCCAGGATTCCAGGATTCCAGGATTCCAGGATTCCAGGATTCCAGGATTCCAGGATTCCAGGATTCCAGGATTCCAGGATTCCAGGATTCCAGGATTCCAGGATTCCAGGATTCCAGGATTCCAGGATTCCAGGATTCCAGGATTCCAGGATTCCAGGATTCCAGGATTCCAGGATTCCAGGATTCCAGGATTCCAGGATTCCAGGATTCCAGGATTCCAGGATTCCAGGATTCCAGGATTCCAGGATTCCAGGATTCCAGGATTCCAGGATTCCAGGATTCCAGGATTCCAGGATTCCAGGATTCCAGGATTCCAGGATTCCAGGATTCCAGGATTCCAGGATTCCAGGATTCCAGGATTCCAGGATTCCAGGATTCCAGGATTCCAGGATTCCAGGATTCCAGGATTCCAGGATTCCAGGATTCCAGGATTCCAGGATTCCAGGATTCCAGGATTCCAGGATTCCAGGATTCCAGGATTCCAGGATTCCAGGATTCCAGGATTCCAGGATTCCAGGATTCCAGGATTCCAGGATTCCAGGATTCCAGGATTCCAGGATTCCAGGATTCCAGGATTCCAGGATTCCAGGATTCCAGGATTCCAGGATTCCAGGATTCCAGGATTCCAGGATTCCAGGATTCCAGGATTCCAGGATTCCAGGATTCCAGGATTCCAGGATTCCAGGATTCCAGGATTCCAGGATTCCAGGATTCCAGGATTCCAGGATTCCAGGATTCCAGGATTCCAGGATTCCAGGATTCCAGGATTCCAGGATTCCAGGATTCCAGGATTCCAGGATTCCAGGATTCCAGGATTCCAGGATTCCAGGATTCCAGGATTCCAGGATTCCAGGATTCCAGGATTCCAGGATTCCAGGATTCCAGGATTCCAGGATTCCAGGATTCCAGGATTCCAGGATTCCAGGATTCCAGGATTCCAGGATTCCAGGATTCCAGGATTCCAGGATTCCAGGATTCCAGGATTCCAGGATTCCAGGATTCCAGGATTCCAGGATTCCAGGATTCCAGGATTCCAGGATTCCAGGATTCCAGGATTCCAGGATTCCAGGATTCCAGGATTCCAGGATTCCAGGATTCCAGGATTCCAGGATTCCAGGATTCCAGGATTCCAGGATTCCAGGATTCCAGGATTCCAGGATTCCAGGATTCCAGGATTCCAGGATTCCAGGATTCCAGGATTCCAGGATTCCAGGATTCCAGGATTCCAGGATTCCAGGATTCCAGGATTCCAGGATTCCAGGATTCCAGGATTCCAGGATTCCAGGATTCCAGGATTCCAGGATTCCAGGATTCCAGGATTCCAGGATTCCAGGATTCCAGGATTCCAGGATTCCAGGATTCCAGGATTCCAGGATTCCAGGATTCCAGGATTCCAGGATTCCAGGATTCCAGGATTCCAGGATTCCAGGATTCCAGGATTCCAGGATTCCAGGATTCCAGGATTCCAGGATTCCAGGATTCCAGGATTCCAGGATTCCAGGATTCCAGGATTCCAGGATTCCAGGATTCCAGGATTCCAGGATTCCAGGATTCCAGGATTCCAGGATTCCAGGATTCCAGGATTCCAGGATTCCAGGATTCCAGGATTCCAGGATTCCAGGATTCCAGGATTCCAGGATTCCAGGATTCCAGGATTCCAGGATTCCAGGATTCCAGGATTCCAGGATTCCAGGATTCCAGGATTCCAGGATTCCAGGATTCCAGGATTCCAGGATTCCAGGATTCCAGGATTCCAGGATTCCAGGATTCCAGGATTCCAGGATTCCAGGATTCCAGGATTCCAGGATTCCAGGATTCCAGGATTCCAGGATTCCAGGATTCCAGGATTCCAGGATTCCAGGATTCCAGGATTCCAGGATTCCAGGATTCCAGGATTCCAGGATTCCAGGATTCCAGGATTCCAGGATTCCAGGATTCCAGGATTCCAGGATTCCAGGATTCCAGGATTCCAGGATTCCAGGATTCCAGGATTCCAGGATTCCAGGATTCCAGGATTCCAGGATTCCAGGATTCCAGGATTCCAGGATTCCAGGATTCCAGGATTCCAGGATTCCAGGATTCCAGGATTCCAGGATTCCAGGATTCCAGGATTCCAGGATTCCAGGATTCCAGGATTCCAGGATTCCAGGATTCCAGGATTCCAGGATTCCAGGATTCCAGGATTCCAGGATTCCAGGATTCCAGGATTCCAGGATTCCAGGATTCCAGGATTCCAGGATTCCAGGATTCCAGGATTCCAGGATTCCAGGATTCCAGGATTCCAGGATTCCAGGATTCCAGGATTCCAGGATTCCAGGATTCCAGGATTCCAGGATTCCAGGATTCCAGGATTCCAGGATTCCAGGATTCCAGGATTCCAGGATTCCAGGATTCCAGGATTCCAGGATTCCAGGATTCCAGGATTCCAGGATTCCAGGATTCCAGGATTCCAGGATTCCAGGATTCCAGGATTCCAGGATTCCAGGATTCCAGGATTCCAGGATTCCAGGATTCCAGGATTCCAGGATTCCAGGATTCCAGGATTCCAGGATTCCAGGATTCCAGGATTCCAGGATTCCAGGATTCCAGGATTCCAGGATTCCAGGATTCCAGGATTCCAGGATTCCAGGATTCCAGGATTCCAGGATTCCAGGATTCCAGGATTCCAGGATTCCAGGATTCCAGGATTCCAGGATTCCAGGATTCCAGGATTCCAGGATTCCAGGATTCCAGGATTCCAGGATTCCAGGATTCCAGGATTCCAGGATTCCAGGATTCCAGGATTCCAGGATTCCAGGATTCCAGGATTCCAGGATTCCAGGATTCCAGGATTCCAGGATTCCAGGATTCCAGGATTCCAGGATTCCAGGATTCCAGGATTCCAGGATTCCAGGATTCCAGGATTCCAGGATTCCAGGATTCCAGGATTCCAGGATTCCAGGATTCCAGGATTCCAGGATTCCAGGATTCCAGGATTCCAGGATTCCAGGATTCCAGGATTCCAGGATTCCAGGATTCCAGGATTCCAGGATTCCAGGATTCCAGGATTCCAGGATTCCAGGATTCCAGGATTCCAGGATTCCAGGATTCCAGGATTCCAGGATTCCAGGATTCCAGGATTCCAGGATTCCAGGATTCCAGGATTCCAGGATTCCAGGATTCCAGGATTCCAGGATTCCAGGATTCCAGGATTCCAGGATTCCAGGATTCCAGGATTCCAGGATTCCAGGATTCCAGGATTCCAGGATTCCAGGATTCCAGGATTCCAGGATTCCAGGATTCCAGGATTCCAGGATTCCAGGATTCCAGGATTCCAGGATTCCAGGATTCCAGGATTCCAGGATTCCAGGATTCCAGGATTCCAGGATTCCAGGATTCCAGGATTCCAGGATTCCAGGATTCCAGGATTCCAGGATTCCAGGATTCCAGGATTCCAGGATTCCAGGATTCCAGGATTCCAGGATTCCAGGATTCCAGGATTCCAGGATTCCAGGATTCCAGGATTCCAGGATTCCAGGATTCCAGGATTCCAGGATTCCAGGATTCCAGGATTCCAGGATTCCAGGATTCCAGGATTCCAGGATTCCAGGATTCCAGGATTCCAGGATTCCAGGATTCCAGGATTCCAGGATTCCAGGATTCCAGGATTCCAGGATTCCAGGATTCCAGGATTCCAGGATTCCAGGATTCCAGGATTCCAGGATTCCAGGATTCCAGGATTCCAGGATTCCAGGATTCCAGGATTCCAGGATTCCAGGATTCCAGGATTCCAGGATTCCAGGATTCCAGGATTCCAGGATTCCAGGATTCCAGGATTCCAGGATTCCAGGATTCCAGGATTCCAGGATTCCAGGATTCCAGGATTCCAGGATTCCAGGATTCCAGGATTCCAGGATTCCAGGATTCCAGGATTCCAGGATTCCAGGATTCCAGGATTCCAGGATTCCAGGATTCCAGGATTCCAGGATTCCAGGATTCCAGGATTCCAGGATTCCAGGATTCCAGGATTCCAGGATTCCAGGATTCCAGGATTCCAGGATTCCAGGATTCCAGGATTCCAGGATTCCAGGATTCCAGGATTCCAGGATTCCAGGATTCCAGGATTCCAGGATTCCAGGATTCCAGGATTCCAGGATTCCAGGATTCCAGGATTCCAGGATTCCAGGATTCCAGGATTCCAGGATTCCAGGATTCCAGGATTCCAGGATTCCAGGATTCCAGGATTCCAGGATTCCAGGATTCCAGGATTCCAGGATTCCAGGATTCCAGGATTCCAGGATTCCAGGATTCCAGGATTCCAGGATTCCAGGATTCCAGGATTCCAGGATTCCAGGATTCCAGGATTCCAGGATTCCAGGATTCCAGGATTCCAGGATTCCAGGATTCCAGGATTCCAGGATTCCAGGATTCCAGGATTCCAGGATTCCAGGATTCCAGGATTCCAGGATTCCAGGATTCCAGGATTCCAGGATTCCAGGATTCCAGGATTCCAGGATTCCAGGATTCCAGGATTCCAGGATTCCAGGATTCCAGGATTCCAGGATTCCAGGATTCCAGGATTCCAGGATTCCAGGATTCCAGGATTCCAGGATTCCAGGATTCCAGGATTCCAGGATTCCAGGATTCCAGGATTCCAGGATTCCAGGATTCCAGGATTCCAGGATTCCAGGATTCCAGGATTCCAGGATTCCAGGATTCCAGGATTCCAGGATTCCAGGATTCCAGGATTCCAGGATTCCAGGATTCCAGGATTCCAGGATTCCAGGATTCCAGGATTCCAGGATTCCAGGATTCCAGGATTCCAGGATTCCAGGATTCCAGGATTCCAGGATTCCAGGATTCCAGGATTCCAGGATTCCAGGATTCCAGGATTCCAGGATTCCAGGATTCCAGGATTCCAGGATTCCAGGATTCCAGGATTCCAGGATTCCAGGATTCCAGGATTCCAGGATTCCAGGATTCCAGGATTCCAGGATTCCAGGATTCCAGGATTCCAGGATTCCAGGATTCCAGGATTCCAGGATTCCAGGATTCCAGGATTCCAGGATTCCAGGATTCCAGGATTCCAGGATTCCAGGATTCCAGGATTCCAGGATTCCAGGATTCCAGGATTCCAGGATTCCAGGATTCCAGGATTCCAGGATTCCAGGATTCCAGGATTCCAGGATTCCAGGATTCCAGGATTCCAGGATTCCAGGATTCCAGGATTCCAGGATTCCAGGATTCCAGGATTCCAGGATTCCAGGATTCCAGGATTCCAGGATTCCAGGATTCCAGGATTCCAGGATTCCAGGATTCCAGGATTCCAGGATTCCAGGATTCCAGGATTCCAGGATTCCAGGATTCCAGGATTCCAGGATTCCAGGATTCCAGGATTCCAGGATTCCAGGATTCCAGGATTCCAGGATTCCAGGATTCCAGGATTCCAGGATTCCAGGATTCCAGGATTCCAGGATTCCAGGATTCCAGGATTCCAGGATTCCAGGATTCCAGGATTCCAGGATTCCAGGATTCCAGGATTCCAGGATTCCAGGATTCCAGGATTCCAGGATTCCAGGATTCCAGGATTCCAGGATTCCAGGATTCCAGGATTCCAGGATTCCAGGATTCCAGGATTCCAGGATTCCAGGATTCCAGGATTCCAGGATTCCAGGATTCCAGGATTCCAGGATTCCAGGATTCCAGGATTCCAGGATTCCAGGATTCCAGGATTCCAGGATTCCAGGATTCCAGGATTCCAGGATTCCAGGATTCCAGGATTCCAGGATTCCAGGATTCCAGGATTCCAGGATTCCAGGATTCCAGGATTCCAGGATTCCAGGATTCCAGGATTCCAGGATTCCAGGATTCCAGGATTCCAGGATTCCAGGATTCCAGGATTCCAGGATTCCAGGATTCCAGGATTCCAGGATTCCAGGATTCCAGGATTCCAGGATTCCAGGATTCCAGGATTCCAGGATTCCAGGATTCCAGGATTCCAGGATTCCAGGATTCCAGGATTCCAGGATTCCAGGATTCCAGGATTCCAGGATTCCAGGATTCCAGGATTCCAGGATTCCAGGATTCCAGGATTCCAGGATTCCAGGATTCCAGGATTCCAGGATTCCAGGATTCCAGGATTCCAGGATTCCAGGATTCCAGGATTCCAGGATTCCAGGATTCCAGGATTCCAGGATTCCAGGATTCCAGGATTCCAGGATTCCAGGATTCCAGGATTCCAGGATTCCAGGATTCCAGGATTCCAGGATTCCAGGATTCCAGGATTCCAGGATTCCAGGATTCCAGGATTCCAGGATTCCAGGATTCCAGGATTCCAGGATTCCAGGATTCCAGGATTCCAGGATTCCAGGATTCCAGGATTCCAGGATTCCAGGATTCCAGGATTCCAGGATTCCAGGATTCCAGGATTCCAGGATTCCAGGATTCCAGGATTCCAGGATTCCAGGATTCCAGGATTCCAGGATTCCAGGATTCCAGGATTCCAGGATTCCAGGATTCCAGGATTCCAGGATTCCAGGATTCCAGGATTCCAGGATTCCAGGATTCCAGGATTCCAGGATTCCAGGATTCCAGGATTCCAGGATTCCAGGATTCCAGGATTCCAGGATTCCAGGATTCCAGGATTCCAGGATTCCAGGATTCCAGGATTCCAGGATTCCAGGATTCCAGGATTCCAGGATTCCAGGATTCCAGGATTCCAGGATTCCAGGATTCCAGGATTCCAGGATTCCAGGATTCCAGGATTCCAGGATTCCAGGATTCCAGGATTCCAGGATTCCAGGATTCCAGGATTCCAGGATTCCAGGATTCCAGGATTCCAGGATTCCAGGATTCCAGGATTCCAGGATTCCAGGATTCCAGGATTCCAGGATTCCAGGATTCCAGGATTCCAGGATTCCAGGATTCCAGGATTCCAGGATTCCAGGATTCCAGGATTCCAGGATTCCAGGATTCCAGGATTCCAGGATTCCAGGATTCCAGGATTCCAGGATTCCAGGATTCCAGGATTCCAGGATTCCAGGATTCCAGGATTCCAGGATTCCAGGATTCCAGGATTCCAGGATTCCAGGATTCCAGGATTCCAGGATTCCAGGATTCCAGGATTCCAGGATTCCAGGATTCCAGGATTCCAGGATTCCAGGATTCCAGGATTCCAGGATTCCAGGATTCCAGGATTCCAGGATTCCAGGATTCCAGGATTCCAGGATTCCAGGATTCCAGGATTCCAGGATTCCAGGATTCCAGGATTCCAGGATTCCAGGATTCCAGGATTCCAGGATTCCAGGATTCCAGGATTCCAGGATTCCAGGATTCCAGGATTCCAGGATTCCAGGATTCCAGGATTCCAGGATTCCAGGATTCCAGGATTCCAGGATTCCAGGATTCCAGGATTCCAGGATTCCAGGATTCCAGGATTCCAGGATTCCAGGATTCCAGGATTCCAGGATTCCAGGATTCCAGGATTCCAGGATTCCAGGATTCCAGGATTCCAGGATTCCAGGATTCCAGGATTCCAGGATTCCAGGATTCCAGGATTCCAGGATTCCAGGATTCCAGGATTCCAGGATTCCAGGATTCCAGGATTCCAGGATTCCAGGATTCCAGGATTCCAGGATTCCAGGATTCCAGGATTCCAGGATTCCAGGATTCCAGGATTCCAGGATTCCAGGATTCCAGGATTCCAGGATTCCAGGATTCCAGGATTCCAGGATTCCAGGATTCCAGGATTCCAGGATTCCAGGATTCCAGGATTCCAGGATTCCAGGATTCCAGGATTCCAGGATTCCAGGATTCCAGGATTCCAGGATTCCAGGATTCCAGGATTCCAGGATTCCAGGATTCCAGGATTCCAGGATTCCAGGATTCCAGGATTCCAGGATTCCAGGATTCCAGGATTCCAGGATTCCAGGATTCCAGGATTCCAGGATTCCAGGATTCCAGGATTCCAGGATTCCAGGATTCCAGGATTCCAGGATTCCAGGATTCCAGGATTCCAGGATTCCAGGATTCCAGGATTCCAGGATTCCAGGATTCCAGGATTCCAGGATTCCAGGATTCCAGGATTCCAGGATTCCAGGATTCCAGGATTCCAGGATTCCAGGATTCCAGGATTCCAGGATTCCAGGATTCCAGGATTCCAGGATTCCAGGATTCCAGGATTCCAGGATTCCAGGATTCCAGGATTCCAGGATTCCAGGATTCCAGGATTCCAGGATTCCAGGATTCCAGGATTCCAGGATTCCAGGATTCCAGGATTCCAGGATTCCAGGATTCCAGGATTCCAGGATTCCAGGATTCCAGGATTCCAGGATTCCAGGATTCCAGGATTCCAGGATTCCAGGATTCCAGGATTCCAGGATTCCAGGATTCCAGGATTCCAGGATTCCAGGATTCCAGGATTCCAGGATTCCAGGATTCCAGGATTCCAGGATTCCAGGATTCCAGGATTCCAGGATTCCAGGATTCCAGGATTCCAGGATTCCAGGATTCCAGGATTCCAGGATTCCAGGATTCCAGGATTCCAGGATTCCAGGATTCCAGGATTCCAGGATTCCAGGATTCCAGGATTCCAGGATTCCAGGATTCCAGGATTCCAGGATTCCAGGATTCCAGGATTCCAGGATTCCAGGATTCCAGGATTCCAGGATTCCAGGATTCCAGGATTCCAGGATTCCAGGATTCCAGGATTCCAGGATTCCAGGATTCCAGGATTCCAGGATTCCAGGATTCCAGGATTCCAGGATTCCAGGATTCCAGGATTCCAGGATTCCAGGATTCCAGGATTCCAGGATTCCAGGATTCCAGGATTCCAGGATTCCAGGATTCCAGGATTCCAGGATTCCAGGATTCCAGGATTCCAGGATTCCAGGATTCCAGGATTCCAGGATTCCAGGATTCCAGGATTCCAGGATTCCAGGATTCCAGGATTCCAGGATTCCAGGATTCCAGGATTCCAGGATTCCAGGATTCCAGGATTCCAGGATTCCAGGATTCCAGGATTCCAGGATTCCAGGATTCCAGGATTCCAGGATTCCAGGATTCCAGGATTCCAGGATTCCAGGATTCCAGGATTCCAGGATTCCAGGATTCCAGGATTCCAGGATTCCAGGATTCCAGGATTCCAGGATTCCAGGATTCCAGGATTCCAGGATTCCAGGATTCCAGGATTCCAGGATTCCAGGATTCCAGGATTCCAGGATTCCAGGATTCCAGGATTCCAGGATTCCAGGATTCCAGGATTCCAGGATTCCAGGATTCCAGGATTCCAGGATTCCAGGATTCCAGGATTCCAGGATTCCAGGATTCCAGGATTCCAGGATTCCAGGATTCCAGGATTCCAGGATTCCAGGATTCCAGGATTCCAGGATTCCAGGATTCCAGGATTCCAGGATTCCAGGATTCCAGGATTCCAGGATTCCAGGATTCCAGGATTCCAGGATTCCAGGATTCCAGGATTCCAGGATTCCAGGATTCCAGGATTCCAGGATTCCAGGATTCCAGGATTCCAGGATTCCAGGATTCCAGGATTCCAGGATTCCAGGATTCCAGGATTCCAGGATTCCAGGATTCCAGGATTCCAGGATTCCAGGATTCCAGGATTCCAGGATTCCAGGATTCCAGGATTCCAGGATTCCAGGATTCCAGGATTCCAGGATTCCAGGATTCCAGGATTCCAGGATTCCAGGATTCCAGGATTCCAGGATTCCAGGATTCCAGGATTCCAGGATTCCAGGATTCCAGGATTCCAGGATTCCAGGATTCCAGGATTCCAGGATTCCAGGATTCCAGGATTCCAGGATTCCAGGATTCCAGGATTCCAGGATTCCAGGATTCCAGGATTCCAGGATTCCAGGATTCCAGGATTCCAGGATTCCAGGATTCCAGGATTCCAGGATTCCAGGATTCCAGGATTCCAGGATTCCAGGATTCCAGGATTCCAGGATTCCAGGATTCCAGGATTCCAGGATTCCAGGATTCCAGGATTCCAGGATTCCAGGATTCCAGGATTCCAGGATTCCAGGATTCCAGGATTCCAGGATTCCAGGATTCCAGGATTCCAGGATTCCAGGATTCCAGGATTCCAGGATTCCAGGATTCCAGGATTCCAGGATTCCAGGATTCCAGGATTCCAGGATTCCAGGATTCCAGGATTCCAGGATTCCAGGATTCCAGGATTCCAGGATTCCAGGATTCCAGGATTCCAGGATTCCAGGATTCCAGGATTCCAGGATTCCAGGATTCCAGGATTCCAGGATTCCAGGATTCCAGGATTCCAGGATTCCAGGATTCCAGGATTCCAGGATTCCAGGATTCCAGGATTCCAGGATTCCAGGATTCCAGGATTCCAGGATTCCAGGATTCCAGGATTCCAGGATTCCAGGATTCCAGGATTCCAGGATTCCAGGATTCCAGGATTCCAGGATTCCAGGATTCCAGGATTCCAGGATTCCAGGATTCCAGGATTCCAGGATTCCAGGATTCCAGGATTCCAGGATTCCAGGATTCCAGGATTCCAGGATTCCAGGATTCCAGGATTCCAGGATTCCAGGATTCCAGGATTCCAGGATTCCAGGATTCCAGGATTCCAGGATTCCAGGATTCCAGGATTCCAGGATTCCAGGATTCCAGGATTCCAGGATTCCAGGATTCCAGGATTCCAGGATTCCAGGATTCCAGGATTCCAGGATTCCAGGATTCCAGGATTCCAGGATTCCAGGATTCCAGGATTCCAGGATTCCAGGATTCCAGGATTCCAGGATTCCAGGATTCCAGGATTCCAGGATTCCAGGATTCCAGGATTCCAGGATTCCAGGATTCCAGGATTCCAGGATTCCAGGATTCCAGGATTCCAGGATTCCAGGATTCCAGGATTCCAGGATTCCAGGATTCCAGGATTCCAGGATTCCAGGATTCCAGGATTCCAGGATTCCAGGATTCCAGGATTCCAGGATTCCAGGATTCCAGGATTCCAGGATTCCAGGATTCCAGGATTCCAGGATTCCAGGATTCCAGGATTCCAGGATTCCAGGATTCCAGGATTCCAGGATTCCAGGATTCCAGGATTCCAGGATTCCAGGATTCCAGGATTCCAGGATTCCAGGATTCCAGGATTCCAGGATTCCAGGATTCCAGGATTCCAGGATTCCAGGATTCCAGGATTCCAGGATTCCAGGATTCCAGGATTCCAGGATTCCAGGATTCCAGGATTCCAGGATTCCAGGATTCCAGGATTCCAGGATTCCAGGATTCCAGGATTCCAGGATTCCAGGATTCCAGGATTCCAGGATTCCAGGATTCCAGGATTCCAGGATTCCAGGATTCCAGGATTCCAGGATTCCAGGATTCCAGGATTCCAGGATTCCAGGATTCCAGGATTCCAGGATTCCAGGATTCCAGGATTCCAGGATTCCAGGATTCCAGGATTCCAGGATTCCAGGATTCCAGGATTCCAGGATTCCAGGATTCCAGGATTCCAGGATTCCAGGATTCCAGGATTCCAGGATTCCAGGATTCCAGGATTCCAGGATTCCAGGATTCCAGGATTCCAGGATTCCAGGATTCCAGGATTCCAGGATTCCAGGATTCCAGGATTCCAGGATTCCAGGATTCCAGGATTCCAGGATTCCAGGATTCCAGGATTCCAGGATTCCAGGATTCCAGGATTCCAGGATTCCAGGATTCCAGGATTCCAGGATTCCAGGATTCCAGGATTCCAGGATTCCAGGATTCCAGGATTCCAGGATTCCAGGATTCCAGGATTCCAGGATTCCAGGATTCCAGGATTCCAGGATTCCAGGATTCCAGGATTCCAGGATTCCAGGATTCCAGGATTCCAGGATTCCAGGATTCCAGGATTCCAGGATTCCAGGATTCCAGGATTCCAGGATTCCAGGATTCCAGGATTCCAGGATTCCAGGATTCCAGGATTCCAGGATTCCAGGATTCCAGGATTCCAGGATTCCAGGATTCCAGGATTCCAGGATTCCAGGATTCCAGGATTCCAGGATTCCAGGATTCCAGGATTCCAGGATTCCAGGATTCCAGGATTCCAGGATTCCAGGATTCCAGGATTCCAGGATTCCAGGATTCCAGGATTCCAGGATTCCAGGATTCCAGGATTCCAGGATTCCAGGATTCCAGGATTCCAGGATTCCAGGATTCCAGGATTCCAGGATTCCAGGATTCCAGGATTCCAGGATTCCAGGATTCCAGGATTCCAGGATTCCAGGATTCCAGGATTCCAGGATTCCAGGATTCCAGGATTCCAGGATTCCAGGATTCCAGGATTCCAGGATTCCAGGATTCCAGGATTCCAGGATTCCAGGATTCCAGGATTCCAGGATTCCAGGATTCCAGGATTCCAGGATTCCAGGATTCCAGGATTCCAGGATTCCAGGATTCCAGGATTCCAGGATTCCAGGATTCCAGGATTCCAGGATTCCAGGATTCCAGGATTCCAGGATTCCAGGATTCCAGGATTCCAGGATTCCAGGATTCCAGGATTCCAGGATTCCAGGATTCCAGGATTCCAGGATTCCAGGATTCCAGGATTCCAGGATTCCAGGATTCCAGGATTCCAGGATTCCAGGATTCCAGGATTCCAGGATTCCAGGATTCCAGGATTCCAGGATTCCAGGATTCCAGGATTCCAGGATTCCAGGATTCCAGGATTCCAGGATTCCAGGATTCCAGGATTCCAGGATTCCAGGATTCCAGGATTCCAGGATTCCAGGATTCCAGGATTCCAGGATTCCAGGATTCCAGGATTCCAGGATTCCAGGATTCCAGGATTCCAGGATTCCAGGATTCCAGGATTCCAGGATTCCAGGATTCCAGGATTCCAGGATTCCAGGATTCCAGGATTCCAGGATTCCAGGATTCCAGGATTCCAGGATTCCAGGATTCCAGGATTCCAGGATTCCAGGATTCCAGGATTCCAGGATTCCAGGATTCCAGGATTCCAGGATTCCAGGATTCCAGGATTCCAGGATTCCAGGATTCCAGGATTCCAGGATTCCAGGATTCCAGGATTCCAGGATTCCAGGATTCCAGGATTCCAGGATTCCAGGATTCCAGGATTCCAGGATTCCAGGATTCCAGGATTCCAGGATTCCAGGATTCCAGGATTCCAGGATTCCAGGATTCCAGGATTCCAGGATTCCTTCCAGGATTCCAGGATTCCAGGATTCCAGGATTCCAGGATTCCAGGATTCCAGGATTCCAGGATTCCAGGATTCCAGGATTCCAGGATTCCAGGATTCCAGGATTCCAGGATTCCAGGATTCCAGGATTCCAGGATTCCAGGATTCCAGGATTCCAGGATTCCAGGATTCCAGGATTCCAGGATTCCAGGATTCCAGGATTCCAGGATTCCAGGATTCCAGGATTCCAGGATTCCAGGATTCCAGGATTCCAGGATTCCAGGATTCCAGGATTCCAGGATTCCAGGATTCCAGGATTCCAGGATTCCAGGATTCCAGGATTCCAGGATTCCAGGATTCCAGGATTCCAGGATTCCAGGATTCCAGGATTCCAGGATTCCAGGATTCCAGGATTCCAGGATTCCAGGATTCCAGGATTCCAGGATTCCAGGATTCCAGGATTCCAGGATTCCAGGATTCCAGGATTCCAGGATTCCAGGATTCCAGGATTCCAGGATTCCAGGATTCCAGGATTCCAGGATTCCAGGATTCCAGGATTCCAGGATTCCAGGATTCCAGGATTCCAGGATTCCAGGATTCCAGGATTCCAGGATTCCAGGATTCCAGGATTCCAGGATTCCAGGATTCCAGGATTCCAGGATTCCAGGATTCCAGGATTCCAGGATTCCAGGATTCCAGGATTCCAGGATTCCAGGATTCCAGGATTCCAGGATTCCAGGATTCCAGGATTCCAGGATTCCAGGATTCCAGGATTCCAGGATTCCAGGATTCCAGGATTCCAGGATTCCAGGATTCCAGGATTCCAGGATTCCAGGATTCCAGGATTCCAGGATTCCAGGATTCCAGGATTCCAGGATTCCAGGATTCCAGGATTCCAGGATTCCAGGATTCCAGGATTCCAGGATTCCAGGATTCCAGGATTCCAGGATTCCAGGATTCCAGGATTCCAGGATTCCAGGATTCCAGGATTCCAGGATTCCAGGATTCCAGGATTCCAGGATTCCAGGATTCCAGGATTCCAGGATTCCAGGATTCCAGGATTCCAGGATTCCAGGATTCCAGGATTCCAGGATTCCAGGATTCCAGGATTCCAGGATTCCAGGATTCCAGGATTCCAGGATTCCAGGATTCCAGGATTCCAGGATTCCAGGATTCCAGGATTCCAGGATTCCAGGATTCCAGGATTCCAGGATTCCAGGATTCCAGGATTCCAGGATTCCAGGATTCCAGGATTCCAGGATTCCAGGATTCCAGGATTCCAGGATTCCAGGATTCCAGGATTCCAGGATTCCAGGATTCCAGGATTCCAGGATTCCAGGATTCCAGGATTCCAGGATTCCAGGATTCCAGGATTCCAGGATTCCAGGATTCCAGGATTCCAGGATTCCAGGATTCCAGGATTCCAGGATTCCAGGATTCCAGGATTCCAGGATTCCAGGATTCCAGGATTCCAGGATTCCAGGATTCCAGGATTCCAGGATTCCAGGATTCCAGGATTCCAGGATTCCAGGATTCCAGGATTCCAGGATTCCAGGATTCCAGGATTCCAGGATTCCAGGATTCCAGGATTCCAGGATTCCAGGATTCCAGGATTCCAGGATTCCAGGATTCCAGGATTCCAGGATTCCAGGATTCCAGGATTCCAGGATTCCAGGATTCCAGGATTCCAGGATTCCAGGATTCCAGGATTCCAGGATTCCAGGATTCCAGGATTCCAGGATTCCAGGATTCCAGGATTCCAGGATTCCAGGATTCCAGGATTCCAGGATTCCAGGATTCCAGGATTCCAGGATTCCAGGATTCCAGGATTCCAGGATTCCAGGATTCCAGGATTCCAGGATTCCAGGATTCCAGGATTCCAGGATTCCAGGATTCCAGGATTCCAGGATTCCAGGATTCCAGGATTCCAGGATTCCAGGATTCCAGGATTCCAGGATTCCAGGATTCCAGGATTCCAGGATTCCAGGATTCCAGGATTCCAGGATTCCAGGATTCCAGGATTCCAGGATTCCAGGATTCCAGGATTCCAGGATTCCAGGATTCCAGGATTCCAGGATTCCAGGATTCCAGGATTCCAGGATTCCAGGATTCCAGGATTCCAGGATTCCAGGATTCCAGGATTCCAGGATTCCAGGATTCCAGGATTCCAGGATTCCAGGATTCCAGGATTCCAGGATTCCAGGATTCCAGGATTCCAGGATTCCAGGATTCCAGGATTCCAGGATTCCAGGATTCCAGGATTCCAGGATTCCAGGATTCCAGGATTCCAGGATTCCAGGATTCCAGGATTCCAGGATTCCAGGATTCCAGGATTCCAGGATTCCAGGATTCCAGGATTCCAGGATTCCAGGATTCCAGGATTCCAGGATTCCAGGATTCCAGGATTCCAGGATTCCAGGATTCCAGGATTCCAGGATTCCAGGATTCCAGGATTCCAGGATTCCAGGATTCCAGGATTCCAGGATTCCAGGATTCCAGGATTCCAGGATTCCAGGATTCCAGGATTCCAGGATTCCAGGATTCCAGGATTCCAGGATTCCAGGATTCCAGGATTCCAGGATTCCAGGATTCCAGGATTCCAGGATTCCAGGATTCCAGGATTCCAGGATTCCAGGATTCCAGGATTCCAGGATTCCAGGATTCCAGGATTCCAGGATTCCAGGATTCCAGGATTCCAGGATTCCAGGATTCCAGGATTCCAGGATTCCAGGATTCCAGGATTCCAGGATTCCAGGATTCCAGGATTCCAGGATTCCAGGATTCCAGGATTCCAGGATTCCAGGATTCCAGGATTCCAGGATTCCAGGATTCCAGGATTCCAGGATTCCAGGATTCCAGGATTCCAGGATTCCAGGATTCCAGGATTCCAGGATTCCAGGATTCCAGGATTCCAGGATTCCAGGATTCCAGGATTCCAGGATTCCAGGATTCCAGGATTCCAGGATTCCAGGATTCCAGGATTCCAGGATTCCAGGATTCCAGGATTCCAGGATTCCAGGATTCCAGGATTCCAGGATTCCAGGATTCCAGGATTCCAGGATTCCAGGATTCCAGGATTCCAGGATTCCAGGATTCCAGGATTCCAGGATTCCAGGATTCCAGGATTCCAGGATTCCAGGATTCCAGGATTCCAGGATTCCAGGATTCCAGGATTCCAGGATTCCAGGATTCCAGGATTCCAGGATTCCAGGATTCCAGGATTCCAGGATTCCAGGATTCCAGGATTCCAGGATTCCAGGATTCCAGGATTCCAGGATTCCAGGATTCCAGGATTCCAGGATTCCAGGATTCCAGGATTCCAGGATTCCAGGATTCCAGGATTCCAGGATTCCAGGATTCCAGGATTCCAGGATTCCAGGATTCCAGGATTCCAGGATTCCAGGATTCCAGGATTCCAGGATTCCAGGATTCCAGGATTCCAGGATTCCAGGATTCCAGGATTCCAGGATTCCAGGATTCCAGGATTCCAGGATTCCAGGATTCCAGGATTCCAGGATTCCAGGATTCCAGGATTCCAGGATTCCAGGATTCCAGGATTCCAGGATTCAGGATTCCAGGATTCAGGATTCCAGGATTCCAGGATTCCAGGATTCCAGGATTCCAGGATTCCAGGATTCCAGGATTCCAGGATTCCAGGATTCCAGGATTCCAGGATTCCAGGATTCCAGGATTCCAGGATTCCAGGATTCCAGGATTCCAGGATTCCAGGATTCCAGGATTCCAGGATTCCAGGATTCCAGGATTCCAGGATTCCAGGATTCCAGGATTCCAGGATTCCAGGATTCCAGGATTCCAGGATTCCAGGATTCCAGGATTCCAGGATTCCAGGATTCCAGGATTCCAGGATTCCAGGATTCCAGGATTCCAGGATTCCAGGATTCCAGGATTCCAGGATTCCAGGATTCCAGGATTCCAGGATTCCAGGATTCCAGGATTCCAGGATTCCAGGATTCCAGGATTCCAGGATTCCAGGATTCCAGGATTCCAGGATTCCAGGATTCCAGGATTCAGGATTCCAGGATTCCAGGATTCCAGGATTCCAGGATTCCAGGATTCAGGATTCCAGGATTCCAGGATTCCAGGATTCCAGGATTCCAGGATTCCAGGATTCCAGGATTCCAGGATTCCAGGATTCCAGGATTCCAGGATTCCAGGATTCCAGGATTCCAGGATTCCAGGATTCCAGGATTCCAGGATTCCAGGATTCCAGGATTCCAGGATTCCAGGATTCCAGGATTCCAGGATTCCAGGATTCCAGGATTCCAGGATTCCAGGATTCCAGGATTCCAGGATTCCAGGATTCCAGGATTCCAGGATTCCAGGATTCCAGGATTCCAGGATTCCAGGATTCCAGGATTCCAGGATTCCAGGATTCCAGGATTCCAGGATTCCAGGATTCCAGGATTCCAGGATTCCAGGATTCCAGGATTCCAGGATTCCAGGATTCCAGGATTCCAGGATTCCAGGATTCCAGGATTCCAGGATTCCAGGATTCCAGGATTCCAGGATTCCAGGATTCCAGGATTCCAGGATTCCAGGATTCCAGGATTCCAGGATTCCAGGATTCCAGGATTCCAGGATTCCAGGATTCCAGGATTCCAGGATTCCAGGATTCCAGGATTCCAGGATTCCAGGATTCCAGGATTCCAGGACTCCAGGATTCCAGGATTCCAGGATTCCAGGATTCCAGGATTCCAGGATTCCAGGATTCCAGGATTCCAGGATTCCAGGATTCCAGGATTCCAGGATTCCAGGATTCAGGATTCCAGGATTCCAGGATTCCAGGATTCCAGGATTCCAGGATTCCAGGATTCCAGGATTCCAGGACTTCCAGGATTCCAGGATTCCAGGATTCCAGGATTCCAGGATTCCAGGATTCCAGGATTCCAGGATTCCAGGATTCCAGGATTCCAGGATTCCAGGATTCCAGGATTCCAGGATTCCAGGATTCCAGGATTCCAGGATTCCAGGATTCCAGGATTCCAGGATTCCAGGATTCCAGGATTCCAGGATTCAGGATTCCAGGATTCCAGGATTCCAGGATTCCAGGATTCCAGGATTCCAGGATTCCAGGATTCAGGATTCCAGGATTCCAGGATTCCAGGATTCCAGGATTCCAGGATTCCAGGATTCCAGGATTCCAGGATTCCAGGATTCCAGGATTCCAGGATTCCAGGATTCCAGGATTCCAGGATTCCAGGATTCCAGGATTCCAGGATTCAGGATTCCAGGATTCCAGGATTCCAGGATTCCAGGATTCCAGGATTCCAGGATTCCAGGATTCCAGGATTCCAGGATTCCAGGATTCCAGGATTCCAGGATCCAGGATTCCAGGATTCCAGGATTCCAGGATTCCAGGATTCCAGGATTCCAGGATTCCAGGATTCCAGGATTCCAGGATTCCAGGATTCCAGGATTCCAGGATTCCAGGATTCCAGGATTCCAGGATTCCAGGATTCCAGGATTCCAGGATTCCAGGATTCCAGGATTCCAGGATTCCAGGATTCCAGGATTCCAGGATTCCAGGATTCCAGGATTCCAGGATTCCAGGATTCCAGGATTCCAGGATTCCAGGATTCCAGGATTCCAGGATTCCAGGATTCCAGGATTCCAGGATTCCAGGATTCCAGGATTCCAGGATTCCAGGATTCCAGGATTCCAGGATTCCAGGATTCCAGGATTCCAGGATTCCAGGATTCCAGGATTCCAGGATTCCAGGATTCCAGGATTCCAGGATTCCAGGATTCCAGGATTCCAGGATTCCAGGATTCCAGGATTCCAGGATTCCAGGATTCCAGGATTCCAGGATTCCAGGATTCCAGGATTCCAGGATTCCAGGATTCCAGGATTCCAGGATTCCAGGATTCCAGGATTCCAGGATTCCAGGATTCCAGGATTCCAGGATTCCAGGATTCCAGGATTCCAGGATTCCAGGATTCCAGGATTCCAGGATTCCAGGATTCCAGGATTCCAGGATTCCAGGATTCCAGGATTCCAGGATTCCAGGATTCCAGGATTCCAGGATTCCAGGATTCCAGGACTCCAGGATTCCAGGATTCCAGGATTCCAGGATTCCAGGATTCCAGGATTCCAGGATTCCAGGATTCCAGGATTCAGGATTCCAGGATTCCAGGATTCCAGGATTCCAGGATTCAGGATTCCAGGACTCCAGGATTCCAGGATTCCAGGATTCCAGGATTCCAGGATTCCAGGATTCCAGGATTCCAGGATTCCAGGATTCCAGGATTCCAGGATTCCAGGATTCCAGGATTCCAGGATTCCAGGATCCAGGATCCAGGATTCCAGGATTCCAGGATTCCAGGATTCCAGGATTCCAGGATTCCAGGATTCCAGGATTCCAGGATTCCAGGATTCCAGGATTCCAGGATTCCAGGATTCCAGGATTCCAGGATTCCAGGACTCCAGGATTCCAGGATTCCAGGATTCAGGATTCCAGGATTCCAGGATTCCAGGATTCAGGATTCCAGGATTCCAGGATTCCAGGATTCCAGGATTCAGGATTCCAGGATTCAGGATTCCAGGATTCCAGGATTCCAGGATTCAGGATTCCAGGATTCAGGATTCCAGGATTCCAGGATTCCAGGATTCCAGGATTCCAGGATTCCAGGATTCAGGATTCCAGGATTCCAGGATTCCAGGATTCCAGGATTCCAGGATTCCAGGGATTCCAGGATTCCAGGATTCCAGGATTCCAGGATTCCAGGATTCCAGGATTCCAGGATTCCAGGGATTCCAGGATTCCAGGATTCCAGGATTCCAGGATTCCAGGATTCCAGGATTCCAGGATTCCAGGATTCCAGGACTTCCAGGATTCCAGGATTCCAGGATTCCAGGACTTCCAGGATTCCAGGATTCCAGGACTCCAGGATTCCAGGATTCAGGATTCCAGGATTCCAGGATTCCAGGATTCCAGGATTCCAGGATTCCAGGATTCCAGGATTCCAGGATTCCAGGATTCCAGGATTCCAGGATTCCAGGATTCAGGATTCCAGGATTCCAGGATTCCAGGATTCCAGGATTCCAGGATTCCAGGATTCCAGGATTCCAGGATTCCAGGATTCCAGGATTCCAGGCACTTCCAGGATTCCAGGATTCCAGGACTCCAGGATTCCAGGATTCCAGGATTCCAGGCATTCAGGATTCCAGGATTCCAGGGATTCCAGGATTCCAGGATTCCAGGATTCCAGGATTCCAGGACTTCCAGGACTTCCAGGATTCCAGGGATTCCAGGATTCCAGGATTCCAGGATTCCAGGATTCCAGGATTCCAGGATTCCAGGGATTCCAGGATTCCAGGATTCCAGGATTCCAGGATTCCAGGATTCCAGGATTCAGGATTCCAGGATTCCAGGATTCCAGGATTCCAGGATTCCAGGCATCCAGGATTCAGGATTCCAGGATTCCAGGATTCCAGGGATTCCAGGATTCCAGGATTCCAGGGACTCCAGGGACTCCAGGATTCCAGGATTCCAGGCATCCAGGACTCCAGGATTCCAGGATTCAGGATTCCAGGATTCCAGGATCCAGGACTTCCAGGATTCCAGGATTCCAGGGACTCCAGGGATTCCAGGACTCCAGGATCCAGGACTCCAGGATTCCAGGACTCCAGGATTCCAGGATTCCAGGACTTCCAGGATTCAGGATTCCAGGATTCCAGGGACTCCAGGACTTCAGGATTCCAGGATTCCAGGATTCCAGGATTCCAGGACTTCCAGGGATTCCAGGGCCAGGATTCAGGATTCCAGGATTCCAGGCATTCAGGATTCCAGGATTCCAGGGATTCCAGGATTCCAGGATTCCAGGATTCAGGTTCCAGGATTCAGGATTCCAGGATTCAGGATTCAGGACTTCAGGATTCCAGGATTCAGGACTCCAGGACTTCCAGGACTCCAGGATTCCAGGACTCCAGGATTCCAGGATTCCAGGGACTTCAGGATTCAGGATTCCAGGATTCCAGGATTCAGGGATTCCAGGAGGATTCCAGGATTCCAGGATTCCAGGATTCCAGGATTCCAGGATTCCAGGATTCCAGGATTCCAGGATTCCAGGATTCCAGGATTCCAGGCATTCCAGGATTCCAGGATTCCAGGATTCCAGGATTCAGGATTCCAGGATTCCAGGATTCCAGGATTCCAGGATTCCAGGATTCCAGGATTCCAGGCATTCCAGGATTCCAGGATTCCAGGATTCCAGGATTCCAGGATTCAGGATTCCAGGACTTCAGGATTCCAGGATTCCAGGATCCAGGATTCCAGGATTCCAGGATTCCAGGATTCCAGGATTCCAGGACTCCAGGATTCCAGGACTTCCAGGATTCCAGGATTCCAGGACTTCCAGGATTCCAGGATTCCAGGATTCCAGGATTCCAGGACTCCAGGAATTCCAGGATTCAGGATTCCAGGATTCCAGGACTTCCAGGATTCTCCAGGATTCCAGGATTCCAGGATTCCAGGATTCCAGGATTCCAGGACTTCAGGACTTCCAGGCATTCAGGATTCCAGGATTCAGGATTCCAGGATTCCAGGATTCCAGGATTCCAGGTATTCCAGGGCACTTCCAGGATTCCAGGATTCCAGGATTCCAGGACTCCAGGATTCCAGGATTCCAGGATTCCAGGAATTCCAGGATTCCAGGACTCCAGGATTCCAGGGACTCCAGGACTCCAGGATTCCAGGATTCCAGGATTCCAGGATTCCAGGATTCCAGGATTCCAGGATTCCAGGACTTCCAGGCATCCAGGATTCCAGGATTCCAGGCACTTCCAGGATTCCAGGATTCCAGGACTCCAGGATTCCAGGATTCCAGGACTTCCAGGGATTCCAGGGACTCCAGGATTCCAGGATTCCAGGACTTCCAGGATTCCAGGATCCAGGATTCCAGGATTCCAGGATTCCAGGACTCCAGGATTCCAGGACTTCCAGGATTCCAGGATTCCAGGATTCCAGGATTCCAGGATTCCAGGATTCCAGGATTCCAGGATTCCAGGATCTCAGGATTCCAGGACTTCCAGGACTCCAGGATTCCAGGATTCCAGGATTCCAGGATTCCAGGATTCCAGGATTCAGGATTCCAGGATTCCAGGATTCCAGGATTCCAG
>JAVXUO010002113.1:0-84151 GCA_033065855.1 Escallonia rubra
TTCCCGGAAAATACTGCCTAGCCATATTCGCTATGGATGCAGACGTTTTGCTCCAAGTAATGGGTCTGCTGTGACATGGGATTCCAAGTATAAATCCGACGTCCTCTAATGTAATAGTCATTTCACCAAATCGGAAGTGAAATGAGTTCGTCTTGCTCCTCCATCGTTCAACTAGGGCGGATATAAGGCAATCGTCGTGTCGAGACCAAATCCTGCAATCGGTGAACATAGATAAATTTTGACGGTGTAATAGTTGTATTCGTTCCTCGTTTAGTACCCACTCTTCGAGGTGACTTGTGCTTTAAACTGTTTCCAAAACACCCCTATCGACACCGTCAAATACGTGCCTTGCGACGTGGTTATCGTCATCGTATATGATTGATGTATCATGAGGTCCGGGGTTGAAATCCATATCTCTAAGAACAAAATATAATCGTAAACCAACTTAGCGTCCATAATATTTACATTCCAAAACTATAACTGGATCTTTAACATAGCTTACCAACGCATTATCAATAGTCATTATCTCATTATTTCAATGTATTAAAACAATTCCTTACTTCCCACTACTCCGAACGCTTAATTACGCTAGTTCCCTAAAATTTAGCGCCAACGTGGTTATTTAGCAATATACCCCCCCGATGGCCGCTACACCCCCAACACCGCTTTAAAATCACTTTTTAAATGTATGACATCAATTATATACCAAACATTTCCTCAGAAAAGTTTAAGGGGGAAAGTTACCAAAACACCCCCAACTTATGCAAAATACCCCCTGGCAGTCATTGCCCCAACAAACATCTCAGAACAATTTTAAAATAACTTTTCGGGTGTCTTACACCCTTTCCTGAACTAAAAGTCATTCAAAAATTTTATAGTAAATATTACCAAAATACCCCTGCTGAGCGGCAAATTACCGAAATGCCCCTGGGGGTTCATTATCACCCTAATGCCCCAAATCATCTTCAAAACAACCTTTCAGGTGTTTTACAATCATTTATGGACTAAAAAGTCCTTTGAAAAACTTTACCGAGAAAATTACCAAAATACCCCTCTCCGGGTGGCAAATTACCAAGATGCCCCCTGGCATCAGAAAATCTCAAAAGTGCATTAAAATGCTATTTTAAGATTCCTGAATTCATTCTTGATCTAAAAAGTATTTTACAAAAGTTTCGCCCAAAAATCCAGAACCGGTGTCCGAATCGAGTGCTTAAAAGCCCGTTCATCCAAAAAAATAGCTAACGACTTCGGAATGGCCCGAAGTCCTGGGAAATGGAACTTCCCAACATCCTAGGGTTCTCATAAAAGTTTCGCGTGAAATCGCGCTAGCTTGATATTTTAAATTACACTGCAAAGTTACAAGGTTCCGCGTATCAATTAACTCATTTCCAGTCTTTGGAAAAATCTGAAAATTTTCTCTGATATATATATTTTAAAAATAACTAGGGTCTTTTTTTTTGGACTTTGGCAAAATCTAGCTCTAACTATGTTTTATAAATTCGTGAAAAACTGTCTAATTAAGTTTTCACCTTTAGCGACAATTACGTTTCGTATTCACATTAAACACACATAGTGTTACACCTTAGGAACACACAGTGTCTTTCGTGAGGGATTTGTTTCAGAATTTATAGAGAAAGGACACGCCACGTGTCACTTCCGGGTGACTATTTCTTTTAAAAAGTTTTATCGATCTTCGTGCTAATAAGTTTTTATCTAAAATTTTCGCCCAATTCATATCTCACTCATCCGATCTCATTTTTGTTTCGTTCAATTTGTATTTTCGTTCTCTTCGATTTGAGTTTACAATCACTATTTTTCGACTTTGAAAGAATATTCGCTGATAAACTCTAATTTCGAGAATCATAAAAAACTCTAATTTTGACACCCTAAAAAAACGCTCATCTTGAATAAACTAAAAACTCCCAATTTTGAAGCCCTAAAAACCCTAATTTTAACGTCTTAAAAAACCGCCAATTTTGAATCCATAAAAAACCCATAATGTTGAAGCCATAAAAAAACCCCAATCTTGAAAAGAAAAAAAAAAAACCCCTAATTTCGTATATCAAGTAAACCTCTAATTCCATAACCTAAAAGCTAGTTCAATCCCTAATTTTAAACTCTAAAAAATACGAATTTGAGATTATGGTAAGAACAATTTAAGCATAACACAATTTAAACAATCTACTGATAAGAACAATTATGGTAAGGACAATTTGAAATTAACATTGAATTATAAGAAAATTCAAAATACTTACTTGCTTTAAACTTGATATATTTTAATTTTCTAGCGGTTATCCAACGATTTTCTACCGTAGAATATTTTTGTTTATGTTATCGTGGAGATTATGCAGGTAAGATTTGGAGTGTGAAGAAGATGGAAGAAAGAGTTGGGAAAGATGCTGTAGAGTGAAAGAGAGGGTTCTGTCTAGAAAGAATTGGGGAGAAAGAATTATAAAGAGAGAAAAGCGAGGGAAAGAGAAGAAAGAAGACCCGTGAGTATGAACATCTCAGACTCACGGGTCTTCTTTCTCTCTTTCTCTATTTGTGCCAAGTGTTGCGGTGGGGGGCACCTTTCACGAAAAAGCAGGGAAAAATGCCAAGTGTTGCGGTGGGGGGACACCTTTGAGGAAAAAGCAAGAAAAAAAAAACCGCAACACTTTGTTGCGGTTGGGGGTGGGGGGGCATAGGGGCCACGAAAAAGTAGGAAGAAAAAAAAAGGAGTAATGATAACCAACCGCAACACTTTGTTGCGGTTGGGGGGGGCGGGGGGGGGGGGGGGGGGACCTTTCACAAAAAAACATGATTAGCAACCACAACACTTTGTTGCGGTTGGGTGGATATTGTCCACTGGTGGGTGGATATTATCCACTAGTGGGTGTGGATCGGCCCTCATATAGGGAGCCGATACCTGTCTACCGGTGGAAAATTGTTATTTCTCCACCAAAATGTAGTCGTCCACGTGTACTCGTGGAAGACTCAGATGTGTTTTTTTTTATCTTAAAAAAGTAGCAACCGCTACTCTTTCATGCGGTTGCAAAATTTGACAATAATGTCCTTCAACCCCAACCGCAAGAAAGAGTAGCGGTTGGGGGCCCACGCCAAAAACCCCAACCGCAACACTTTGTTGCGGTTGGCATCAGTCCAAATTTTTTTTTCATGCCAAAAATCCCAACCGCAACAAAGTGTTGCAGTTGGTATTATTTTACCCAAAATGCATGCTGTCCTTTCTCCCCCCACGGCCCCACATGCATGGTGTCCTTTCTCCCCCCCACGGCATGGTGTCCTTTCTCTCCCCCCCCCCACGTGGTGTCCTTCCCCCACCCCCACCTTGTCCTTTTTCCTGTCCTTGCCCCCCTTGTCCTTTTTCAGAGCCAGCTCAAAGCTAGGTCGCACAGTCTTCTGCCATTTTTTTTCTTTCACAGCCTTTGACTACTGCTCAGTCACAGATTTTTTTCCTCTGTCTTCTTTCTTCTCTCTCCCTCACTTTTCTCTCTTTATAAGCCGTTCTCCCCGAACCCTTTCTTCCACTCTCCATCATCTTTACCAACTCTCTTCATACTCCATATCTCACCTACATAATCTCCACAACAATACAAACAAAACAATTTTACGCTAGAAGATCGGTGGATAACCGCTAGAAGATCGGTTGATTTTTCTTTAAATATATCAAGTTAAAACAAGTAAGTATTTCGAATTTTCTTATAATTCAATGTTAATTTCAAATTGTTCTTACCAATGGATTGTTT
The DNA here is from genome assembly GCA_033065855.1 of Escallonia rubra. Lineage (NCBI taxonomy): Eukaryota > Viridiplantae > Streptophyta > Magnoliopsida > Escalloniales > Escalloniaceae > Escallonia > Escallonia rubra. Next base: position 3,747 of record JAVXUO010002113.1, read on the forward strand.
AAATTGTGTTATGCTTAAATTGTTCTTACCATAGTCTAAAATTCGTGTTTTTTGAGAGTTTGAAATTAGGGATTGAACTAGCGTTTATTAGCGAATATTCATTGGAAGTTAAAAAATAGTCATTGTAGACTCAAATCGAAGATAACGAAAATACAAATTGAACGAAACAAAAATCAGATCAATCGGAGATCGGATGAGTGAGATATGAATTGGTCAAAAATTTTAGATAAAAACTTAATAGCACGAAGATCGATAAAACTTTTTAAAAGAAATAGTCACCCGGAAGTGACACGTGGCGTGTCCTTTCTCTATAAATTCTGAAACCAATCCCTCGCGAAGGACAACTTATAAATTTGACCATAAAAAATGGCAACTGTCCTTTTCTTTAGAGAAAAGGCGACCACTGTTCTTAAAAAAAAAAAACCGACAGCTCGACTCGACTGTTCGTAAGGATAATATATATATATATTTTAAAAATTCAAAGACCGATTGGAGGATTGGTTGAAGGAAGAAGACGCTGTGTGTTCCTAAGGTGTAACACTATGTGTGTTTAATGTGAATACGAAACGTAATTGTCGCTAAAGGTGAAAATTTAATTAGACAGTTTTTCACGAATTTATAAAAAATAGGTAGAGCTAGATTTTGCCAAAGTACAAAAAAGAGGCCCGTGTTATTTTTAAAAGATCTATATGAGGGAAAAATTTCAGGTTTTTCCAAAGACTGGAAAGGGGTTAACTGATACGCGGAACCTTGTAACTTTGCAGTGTAATTTAAAATATCAAGCTAGCCCGATTTCACACGAAACTTTTATGAGAACCCTAGGATGTTGGGAAGTTCCATTTCCCAGGAATTTGCGCCATTCCGAAGGCGTTAGCTATTTTTTTGGCCGAACGGGCTTTTAAGCGCTCGATCCGGACACCGGTTCGGGATTTTTGGGCGAAAAATCCGTAAAATACTTTTTAGATAAAAAATGAATTCAGGAAGCTTAAAATAGCATTTCAAAGCACTTTTGAGATTTTCTGATGCCAGGGGGCATTTTGGTAATTTGCCACCCCAAAGGGGTATTTTGGTCATTTTACAATGTTAAGTTTTTCAAAGGACTTTTTAGTCCAGAAATGTAAGTAAAACACCTGAAAGGTTGTTTTGAAGCTGATTTGGGGCGTTAGGATGATAATGAACCCCCGGGGGCATTTCGGTAATTTGCCGCTCATTGGGGGTATTTTGGTAAATTTTCTGTCAAAATTACCCGAATGGCCTTTAGTTCGGGAAAGGGGTGAGATGTTTGTTGGTGCGATGGCTGCCAGGGGGTATTTTGCATAAGTTGGGGGTGTTTTTGTAACTTTTCCCTTTAAAATTTTCTGAAAAAATATTTGGTATATAATTGATGTAATACATTTAAAAAGTAGTTTTATAGCGGTTTTGAGGTGTTGGTGGTGTAGCGGCCATCGGGGGGGGGGTATATTGGTAAATTGCCACGTTGGTTCTAAATTTTAGGGAACTAGCGTAATTAAGCGTTCGGAGTGGTGGGAAGTGAGGAATGGTGTTAATACATTGAAATAATGAGATAATGACTATTGCTAATGCGTTGGTAAGCTAGGTTAAAGATCCAGTTATAGTTTTCGAATGTTAATATTATGGACGCTAAGTTGGTTTACGATTATATTTTGTTCTTAGAGATATGGATTTCAACCCCGGACCTCATGATACATCAATCATATACGATGATGATGACCACATCGCGAGGCACGTATTTGACGGTGTAGATAGAGGTGTTTTAGAACAATTCAAAGCACAAGTCACCTCAAAGAGTGGGTACTAAACGAGGAACAAATACAAATATTACACCGTCAAAATTTATCTATGTTCACCGATTGCGGGATTTAGTCTTGGCACGACGATTGCCTTATATCCGCTCTTGTTGAACGATGGATAAGCGAGACGAACTCATTTCACTTCCGGTTTGGTGAAATGACTATTACATTAGAGGACGTCGGATTTATACTTGAAAATATTAGAAGGAGTGCTTGATTTCCGGCTATAAAGTATTTAGTAATTGTTAAAGTGTTAGTAATTTCAGAGCAATCAAGCACTCCTTCTCTCAAGACTCTCTGCTTTCTTCATGCTATCTAACCTCTCTCTATAAAAACCTCTCAATTCTTCGCTTAAAGTACTTTGCTGATTTCAAGTAAGTCTCTTACTCCTTTAAACTTGTATATTATTTTTGGGGTGAAAACGCTCTAAGGTGAAAGGCATTCTATGAATTGAAAAGGATTATCTCAAAGTCTAGTATGACTAAAAACAACTCAATATAGTCTTGATTAGAGATCATATGGCATTTACTTGACCAGAGAGACTCAGTAACAAATTTTTGTTTTCAAAATGATTATGCTTACTACAGGCTTTTGCCAAATTTTAAATCGATTATGCTTATAAACGGACTTTCACGGTTTTTCTTAAGGTTTTAAACAAAAGTGGGAGCGAGTCTTTTGGGGTTAGTTGCCGAGTGATGGCTTTGAAAACCCGTTGAGTAACGCATGGCCTGAGTTTTTTTCCAAAGAGAAGAACTTTGGTAGTTCAACCTAGCATCGTGAGATTTAATCTAGTTAAAACCTATCCTGCATCCTAAATTTTTGAAAAATGAGAATTTTCACCCAAACTCTCTCTCTGCTCTTAAAGTTTTTGCCATGTCCTCTCTGAATCATCTCTCTATTCCGCCTTGCTTTTATCTGCACTATGCTTTTATCCACTATGGTACACGGTTTAACCGGGGATCACATGTTTTCCGGCCAAACCCCCTCCCATTTTGGTATCAGAGCCTTTTAGGGTTAGTTGCCGAGTGATGGCTTTGAAAACCCGTTGATTAACGCATGCCCTGAGTATCTTCCAAAGAGAAGAACTTTGGTAGTTCAATCTAGCATCCTGAGATTAATCAAGTTAAAACCTATCCTGCATCCTGAATTTTTGAAAAATGAGAATTTTAACCCAGACTCTCTCTCTGCTCTTAAAGTTTTTGCCATGTCCTCTCTGAATCATCTCTCTATTCTGCCTTTCTTTTATATGCACTATGCTTTTATCCACTATGGTACATGGTCTAACCGGGGATCACGTGTTTTCCGGCCAAACCCCCTCCCATTTTGGTATCAGAGCCATAAATCCTTGCCTTTTGAAGAGATAATCTCCTAGTAAAAGAGAATGCGAAGTAACCAAGAGCAAGTAGCCCCTTTTTATCAAAGTTTATCATGAATAGACGTCCAGCAAACCCTACCTTTTATAGTAGCTATAATGAAGACAATGAAGAATATTCTGTACAAATTACACAATTTAATCATTTCTATGCAGGTTTAAATACTTTAAATTATGTTAATCATAGAATTAAAGTAAATTTAGACTCTGGTAGATTTAGACTTGTTATAAATCATCTTGCTACTTATCTTAGATACTTTATAAATCTAGACCATTTTACTCAAAGAATGAATGAATATTTAGAAAAAATTTTAAGACACCATATAGTTTTGCTAGACAAAGAAAACAATTCTCTATATCATGACAAATACGTCAAACAAATTTTAAGAACAAATACTGACCCAGCTTCCAATATCAGACATATTTTAAGAAATAGACAAGCTAATAGTATAAAATATACAGAAAATTATGATAGTATACAATCACAGATATCATAATGGGTAACTCTAGTTGTTCTAGAAATCAAATGACCACTTATACTAGTAATAATGAAGACCGTTTTGAAGCAAATTATGAAGAATTTCGTAGATTTTATGCTGCTTTACAAATTATAGAGTAGATCCGTTAGAAAATTCAGGACAAGAATGGCAAGTAGATAAATTACTAGAAACAATAACAGTATCATACCTACAAATAACTTTTGGTACAGAAATGTATCAGGAAGAATGTCAGTTAGATTTACTAATTATATTGAAGCAAATACCAACCTAGAAAATCCACACATTTAAGAAGAAGTAGAAAATGTATAGTTACGAAGATTTTGATATCCTAAAAAACCTAGATATAAAAATTCTAAATCAAAAAGTAGGAACTACATGCATAGGACAAGGAATAAGTATAGAACAATTACAAGATTTTATACGTCTTACAGAAAGTGAAGATAGTTTAGATATATTCAATCAACCTGAATATACAATACCATATAATCAAAACAATACAATTCAAATTCATGAAAGCTTAAAAGAACTAGATATAAGCTTTATGCCTTCCATTAAAACTTCCAGTATACATACATTCGAACCTGAAACAAATTATAAAATAGAATTAGACCACAAAATTAACAAAGCCTTAGAAGAAATTGAAAAGATAAGACAAGAAGAAAAAACTCCAGAAGGAAGTAATAAGTTATTAATAGAAGAAATAGATAATATATTAGAAAATATAAACCACTTAGACAAAATAGAGTCACTAAAAACAAATGACATTAAATTAGAAGAAAGCATAAACCCATAACAAGAATGTTTAAATTATGAAACATATTCTTTAACATTTGAAACTGAATCTACAGATACACAAATTACTACAAATAATGTAAAATTTAATTTAATGAATGAAATACCTTACGTTCTCGTGGAAGAAGGTGAAGGTTCAGGAACTAGTAATAATAGAAATAATGATGGAAGTAGATTTTATACATCACAACCAACAACAAGACCACAATATGCTTATGGCAATTTACCTAGACAAAGTGCAAACATTGAAAATAACAAATTTGATAGACCTAATTATAAACCTAGAGGTAAAAGACATCCCTTGGAACAAAATTTCAAGATACAAAAGGCAGCAAAGCCTTTTATTTTAAACATAACAGCTGTAGACCCCCAACAAAGAAATAATTATATAATAGTATGGAAAGATGCAGTAGTAGCAAACTTTATAACTGAACAATCTGATAATTTAGAAACATGAGAAGAAATGATCAGATATATGACACAATTCTTAGGTCCTATCGCTAAAGCCAATTTTGAAGAATGGCAAAAAACATTTCCTAATGATTTAAAAGAAGTGGCAGACTTAGGACCAAATCCTTATAATTTTGTAAACACTATACAATTAATTTTAACAGGAAGAAATCCTAATACAGGAGATACCCTAATACAAACAGAAACAGCTAGAAAATTAGAACAAGTACATATATACAATTGGCATAATATAAAACCATTTATGCAAGAATACTGTTACTTTGCCTCACAAAGTGAAAATATTTATAGTCTAACAGTGGTAGATAATTTTTTAAAAAAATTACCAGGGGCTTTAGGAAGAGAAATATATGAGACAGTTAAAAAGACTTATAATGACCCTAAATGGACGCCTTCTTTAGAAAACATCTTTGAACATGTCATAGAAATATTAGTTTCTAAATGTACTAATATACAAATATCTAGACAACTTAAAAACGAGACAAGCTTTTGTAAAGAAATATATACTCCACAACACTATGGTCAAGAAGAGTCAAGACCTAAATACACTAGGAGAACTTATAAAAGATATAAACAACCTAGAAAAACATATTATTTAAGAAAAAGCAAAGCCAGAAAACCTTTCTTAAATCCTAAACATGTTAGAAAATATGATAATAGAAAAATATATAAAAACAAAATTACATGTTATTCATGTGGAGAACCATATCATTTAAGTTCTAGTTGTCCTAGAAGACATAATAATAATAACTTTAAAGCTATGATAGTCAATAATACTAATGAAGATCTCTTAGAAGTAGATGAAACCTTAAGTGACACAGAAAGTATATATAGCATTAAATCAATAGAAGAATATACATAAGACATCCTTTCTATAAGTAGTGATGAAGAAGAAGAAAATCTTCCAGTAGAAACCACAGATAAATTAGATACTTTCATAAATTCGTTAAAAAATACTGAGATATACAATTTTATGTTTAAACCCTTAGCAAATCAATTAGCTTTAGAAGAAGATTGTACACATCAATGGCAAATAGAAAAGGGTTTAGATACAATACCATGCTATATATGCACTTGGTATCCAGCAATTAAAGTAAGATGCAAATGTGAGTCATGTTATAAAGAAGCATGCACAAAATGCATAAAACAAAAATATAACATAGATATTATCAAACCTAAAGAACCAATTGCAAATAAAGACACTTATTATGATAAAAATGTTAATAGAAGATTATAATTTTTAGAACAAAAGGTTGTTCAAATAAAAGAAATCATTAATAAAAAACAGAAAGAAGAGTTAATCATAGGAGAAAACAAACATTTAATTCAAGACTTCAAAATAGAAAAAATTTGTACTGAAGCAAGATTTAATAACCTTATAACTACAAGAGTACATGTAAGGCATTATAATAAATTAGTTGAAACAAATGCAATTATAGATACAGGTTGTACCATTACAGTTATAGATGCAAGCCTAACAGATCTATCTTATATAAAAACATTTGAAACACCCATAACTGGAGTAGGTTTTTCTAATACTCTCATACCTTATTCTCAATATATTACAAATGCCTCTATTACTTTTTTAACACCATGCAATACACAAAACAAACCATATAATCTAAAACAAGCCTTTTGTGCACTTATTGCATAGTCAGAAGGAAAGATTATTTTATGAATAAATTTTTTAATAGCAGATAATAAAACTTTAACAATTACTAAAGACTTTATACAATTAGCACAAAACGTCACACATACACGTATTAATATTGACACTCCATCAGAGTATGCTCAGAAGCGTGGTGAGGAATATGTTAGTATAAAACACAAAGGCAAAAAATAAAATATGCGACGACTGTAGTAATGGAAAAACAAATTGTTGCATAACAAACGTAGGAGAAGACTGTTTTAAAATAGAAGAATTAGAAGATTCAGATATAGAAGAAAATTATAATATAGATCTAGACATTTATAGTCAAGAAAGAATCAGCTATAACTTAATAAACCTTTTTACAAACAAATATGATAATCTTAAAGCAATAGAAAAACTACATTTTATAGGAGAAGATCCTATCAAACGATGGGATTTAAAGAAAATATATTGTAAGTTAGACATTATTAATCCTGACTATATTGTTAAAACAGCAAACATAGAAGCAAGTAGTTTAGATACAGAAGACTTTAAAATGCACATTAATGATTTAACACAATTAAAAGTAATTAGACCTAGCAATAGCCCTCATAGATCAGCAGCATTCATAGTTAGGAATCACGCATAAATAATTAGAGGTAAAAGCAAAATGGTAATAAATTATAAAAGACTTAATGACAATATTAAAGACGATAGTTATAACATCCCAAATAAGACCTTTCTTTTAAGTAAAATACAAGGCAAGAAGATATTTAGTAAATTCGATTGCAAATCAGGCTTTTATCAAATTAAAATGTGGCCTGAAGACATTAAATGGACATCTTTTACTACACCCGAAGGTCTATATGAATGGTTAGTTATGCCATTTGGCCTTAAGACAGTACCAAGTATCTTCGAGCGCAAAATGGACGATATTTTTAGGCCTTATAATAATTTTATTTTAGTATACATAGTTGATATTTTAGTTTGTAGAAAAAGCGAACATGAGCATTTATCACATCTAGATTTAGTTTTTAAATTATTTAACAAACATGGTTTAATTTTAAGCAAGAAAAAGGTAGAACTATTTAAGACAAATGTTAAATTTCTAGGAATGGAAATAGGAAATGGAAAAATAAAATTACAAGAACATATAACTAAAAAGATTTTAGATTTTCCTAATAAATTAGAAGGTTTAAAACAAATTCAGGCATTCTTAGGATTAGTTAACCAAGCCAGGATTTATTTTAAAGATCTTAGCAAATTAATAGGTCCTCTATATAATTAAACTCGTAAAAATGGACAAAGACATTTTAATATAGAAGACATCAAACTCATCAGAACTATAAAAGAAAGAGTTAAACAATTGCCAGACTTATATTTACCCTTAGATACAGATTATTTGATAGTCCAAACAGATGGATGTAAAGAAGGATGGGGAGCAGTCTTATATTGCAAACCCAATAAATACAGTAAAAAGAAATAAGAAAGAATATGTAGATATGCTAGTGGAAAATACAAAGAAAGTAATCAATATCTAACCAGTTTAGATTATGAATTACTAGCAATAGTTTATGCCCTAGAACATTTTAAAGCACTTTTGATATCTAAGCATGCATTCTGCATTAGAACAAACTGTGAAGCCACAGTCAGATACAACAAGAATAAAGACTCCAGATACACAAATAGATGGTTAAAATTCATGACATCCTTAAGCAATTATAGAATAGATAAAATAGAATGGCAACATATCAAAGGAATAGACAATTCTATTGCCGATTTATTATCTAGAAAGATTTTATCTTAAGATAACTCTAGACCATTAGCTGTAGAATAAAGACAAAGTTATTGTTTTCTTTTCAGATGGCCTCTTCTTCCTCCATTCAGACCAGACAAGCACAGGTAAACCAACCTAATCCTATTTTCCCTACTCAGTTCACTAGTTATATAGATAATCTAGGAAAGAATAGAATAAATTACAATGGTAATAACTTAGAAGTCATACACGCTGGATCTAGGTTTCAAGTTAAAGATCACAAACTTGGCCCTTTTTCCTGTAGACCAGAGAACTCTTTTAGATAACTTATGGCAATCCTTTATAAAAAGAGACAATGGATGGTTTGTAAATACCGTCAATGCATTAGCAAATTATTTCCATAAAATAAGAGACACTAAAAAATACAATTTTATTGCGTTTTTAAAGGCATTATGCCAGGCATTTTCAAAAGCTATCCTGAAGCCATGGTCGGAGGTGTTGGTAATTACCCTCAGCCTTGGTATAAAGGTACTATTACTTTTAAAGAAGCAACTGCACTTATACAAACTCATTACGGGCCTAACTACTATATTAGCCCAATTTTTCAAGATAGTTCGAACACAGACACCATTGCAGACTGTGAAAACTGCAATACCTTAATTAAACATTTTAATATATTAAAAACAAGACATGATCATGTGCTTTTAGAAAAATCGCATTTTGACATACAAATAACTCAGCTTAAGGCCCAAATACAAGTATTAGAATTAGAAGCCAATGACTGGAAGAACAGATATACCACTATCGTTTCTAAACACCAGTCATCAAAACCCACTACTTTCGGGGTTAAAGGAGTAGCTAGTCCGAATTCACAGGCTTCCGGTAAAGGTAAATCAAGTCCTGTTATAGCTGGTAATTTTCTCAAAATTACTGAAAAACCTTCGAGTTCAGGAAAAAGAACTCCTAGTCCAGTTCAACAGGTAGCTGGTAAAGACTTATCGAATCCTGTCAAAGTTGGAGGTTTACTCAAAATCTCTGAAAATCCTTTGACTTCAGGAGAAAGAACTCCTAGCCCAGAAAAATAGGTATATGGTAAAGGCAAGTTAATTCCTGAAACCCCTGACCGTTTGGGTAAAACGGAACAGATTAAAAGAAATAAGAAGAAGGCAAAAAGACAAGCCTACTCAGTCCAGAAACAAGTAGCTAAAGCATTTGCAGAAATAATCAGCAAAACGTTCAGCAATATCAACACTATGGGACCCGACAAAGCAGTAGAAGACTTCAAGAAATCGGCTACAACAAATAGCTTCTTCTATGAAGACCTATTATTTCAAGATGCACAGAGACCAAGCCCAAGCCCAATAATTTCCAGCAAATCTTCAGAAGATGCAAAGAGTGAAGGAACATAACATAAGACTGAAGACCAGTAGACTCAAGATTCATCTCTCAAAGAAGGATCTTCTAGAAGCAAAACAGCAACAAACAGGCCACACATACAGACGGTTGTTAAAGTTACTTTCGGCCATCAAACGTAAAAGCAAGAAGACAAGATCTCAAGTTGATTAAGCAGACGCATTATTAAAGCTAAGGACCCACAAAGACTTTAGAGAAGAAGATGTTAGTCCAAAGTTAAGACAGACTAGCCTTCACAAAAAGCCAAAGACAACTGTATTAAGCATCTTTTGCTTTTACTGTTAGCTTGCGACTTTTATAAAAGTCATTTTGTAATGTAGTCCTTTAGGTCATATCCGGTAGTACACCTGTAAACCATAGGCAATCATGTAAATGCATGTTCATAACCTTTTCCTGCCTATTTAAGCCAAGGCAGATTTCATTTGTAAACACGCGAATTCCATTTCAGAGCAATCAAGCACTCCTTCTCTCAAGACTCTCTGCTTTCTTCATGCTATCTAACCTCCCTCTATAAGAACCTCTCAATTCTTTGCTTAAAGTACTTTGCTGATTTCAAGTAAGTTTCTTACTCTTTTAAACTTGTATATTTTTTTTGGGGTGAAAACGCTCTAAGGTGAAAAGCTTTCTATGAATTGAAAAGGATTATCTCAAAGTCTAGTATGACTAAAAACAACTCAATATAGCCTTGATTAGAGATCATATGGCATTTACTTGGCCAGAGAGACTCAGTAACAAATTTTTGTTTTCAAAATGATTATGCTTACTACAGGCTTTTGCCAGATTTTAAATCGATTATGCTTCTAAATGGACTTTCACGGTTTTTCTTAAGGTTTTATACAAAAGTGGGAGCGAGTTTTTTAGGGTTAGTTTCCGAGTGATGGCTTTGAAGACCCGTTGACTAACGCATGCCCTGAGTTTTTTCCAAACAGAAGAACTTTGGTAGTTCAACCTAGCATCCTGAGATTTAATCTAGTTAAAACCTATCCTGCATCCTGAATTTTTTAAAAATGAGAATTTTAACCCAGACTCTCTCTCTGCTCTTAAAGTTTTTGCCATGTCCTCTCTGAATCATCTCTCTACTCCGCCTTGCTTTTATCTGCACTATGCTTTTATCCACTATGGTACACGGTCTAACCGGGGATCACATGTTTTCCGGCCAAACCCCCTCCCATTTTGGTAATCTAGAAAATATTAGTGAAGACCAGTAGACTAGGTCAGGCATTTGCATGATTGCCTATGGTTTACAGGTGTACTACCGGATATGACCTAAAGGACTACATTACAAAATGACTTTTATAAAAGTCGCAAAGCTAACAGTAAAAGCAAAAGATGCTTAATACATCTTCTTTTCTAAAGTCTTTGTGGGTCCTTAGCTTTAATAATGCGTCTGCTTAATCAACTTGAGATCTTGTCTTCTTGCGTCTACGTCTGATGGCCGAAAGTAACTTTAACAACCGTCTGTATGCGTGGCCTGTTTGTTGCTGTTTTGCTTATAGAAGATCCTTCTTTGAGAGATGAATCTTGAGTTTACTGGTCTTCAGTCTTATGTTCTGTTCCTTCAGTCTTTGCATCTTCTGAAGATTCGCTAGAAATTATTGGGCTTGGGCTTGGTCTCTGTGCATCTTGAAATAATAGGTCTTCATAGAAGAGGCTATTTGTTGTAGTCAATTTCTTAAAGTATTCTACTGCTTTGTCGGGTCCCATAGTGTTGATATTGCTGAACGTTTTGCTGATTATTTCTGCAAATGCTTCAGCTACTTGTTTTTGGACTGAGTATGCTTGTCTTTTTGCCTTCTTCTTATTTCTTTTAATCTGTTCCATTTTACCCAAATGGTCAGGGGTTTCAGGAATTAACTTCCCTTTACCATATGCCTGTTTTTCTGGGCTAAGAGTTCTTTCTCCTGAAGTCAAAGGATTTTCAGAGATTTTGAGTAAACCTCCAACTTTGACAGGATTCGATAAGTCTTTACCAGCTACCTGTTGAACTGGACTAGGAGTTCTTTTTCCTGAACTCGAAGGTTTTTCAGTAATTTTGAGCAAATTACGAGCTATAACAGGACTTGATTTATCTTTACTGGAAGCCTGTGAATCCAGACTAGCTACTCCTTTAACCCGGAAGTAGTGGGTTTTGATGACTGGTGTTTAGAAACGATAGTGGTATATCTGTTCTTCCAGTCATTGACTTCTAATTACCAACACCTCCGACCATGGCTTCAGGATAGCTTTTGAAAATGCCTGGCATAATGCCTTTAAAAACGCAATAAAAATTGTATTTTTTAGTGTCTTTTATTTTATGGAAATAATTTGCTAATGCATTGACGGTATTTACAAACCATCCATTGTCTATTTTTATAAAGGATTGCCATAAGTTATCTAAAAGAGTTCTCTGGTCTACAGGAAAAATGGCCAAGTTTGTGATCTTTAACTTGAAACCTAGATCCAGCGTGTATGACTTCTAGGTTATTACCATTGTAATTTATTCTATTCTTTCCTAGATTATCTATATAACTAGTGAACTGAGTAGAAAAAATAGGATTAGGTTGGTTTACCTGTGCTTGTCTAGTCTGAATGGAGGAAGAAGAGGCCATCTGAAAAGAAAATAATAACTTTGTCTTTATTCTACAGCTAATGGTCTAGAGTTATCTTAAGATAAAATCTTTCTAGCTAATAAATCGACAATAGAATTGTCTATTCCTTTGATATGTTGCCATTCTATTTTATCTATTCTATAATTGCTTAAGGATGTCATGAGTTTTAACCATCTATTTGTGTATTTGGAGTCTTTATTCTTGTTGTATATGACTATGGCTTCACAGTCTGTTCTAATGCAGAATTCATGCTTAGATATCAAAAGTGCTTTAAAATGTTCTAGGGCATAAACTATTGCTAGTAATTCATAATCTAAACTGGTTAGATATTGATTACTTTCTTTGTATTTTCCACTAGCATATCTACATATTCTTTCTTCTTTCTTTTTACTGTATTTACTGGGTTTGCAATATAAGACTGCTCCCCATCCTTCTTTACATCCATCTGTTTGGACTATCAAATAATCTGTATCTAAGGGTAAATATAAGTCTGGCAATTGTTTAACTCTTTCTTTTATAGTTCTAATGAGTCTGATGTCTTCTATATTAAAATGTCTTTGTCCATTTTTACGAGTTTTATTATATAGAGGACCTATTAATTTGCTAAGATCTTTAAAATAAATTCTGGCTTGGTTAACTAATCCTAAGAATGCTTGAATTTGTTTTAAACCTTCTAATTTATCAGGAAAATCTAAATTTTTTTTAGCTATATGTTCCTGTAACTTTATTTTTCCATTTCCTATTTCCATCCCTAGAAATTTAACAATTGTTTTAATAGTTCCACCTTTTTCTTGCTTAAAATTAAACCATGTTTGTTAAATAATTTAAAAACTAAATCTAGATGTGATAAATGCTCATGTTCGTTTTTACTACAAACTAAAATATCATCTATGTATACTAAAATAAAATTAGGGTTAATTACAAAACTGTCCCCTGAGGTTTACACGTTTTTGCACTTTGCCCCTCGTGTTTACAACTTTTGCAATAATGTCCCTCGAGGTTGACGAAACCGTTGCAAATAGGTCCAAAATTGGACATCCGTCCAATTTTGGACGTTAAGTGGGCATGTGCGGTGCACATGCCATTTTGGCATGGGCAAATTTGTAAATTGCCTACCCATCTTCCCCATGTCTACCAACTGAGTCTCTCTCCGAGTGAACTCGGTCTCTCACGGCAGCCATGGCTGCCACCTTCTTCCTTCTTCTTCTCTCTCTCTCTCTCTACATATCTAAAACCCACATATACACAAAATGTCACAGCTATGGTCCCTCTCTTTCTTTCTCTAAAAAACCCACATATACACAAACTCCCACACACCAAAACTACACGACTGGCATGATCACCATGCACACAATGCCTACCTTCTTGACAGTCATCTCCACTCACATATATATACACACAAAGCACACAACCACTGCCTTTCCCTTTCCATTTCACAGTCACACTCTTTTGATGCACACACTAAACTCACGCACACATTTTCGATAAGTTATATATGCGGGCATGAACGAATTAACAAGAAGAGAAAGGGAGAGAGACCCAGCAGTGGGTTTGAATGGAAGGTGAAATGAAGGCTGGTGAGTGCGTTGTGTGTGAAGAGGGAATGGAGCACGAGGGCAGTGGGTGTATGGTGCAAGGTGTGTGTGTTTTGTTGGGTGAAAATGGCATATATGTGTGTATGTAATAGTTGTGTGTGCTGTGAGTGAGGGCCTGTGAGGGAGTGTAAGGAAATGGAAAATGTGTTCATAAGTGCATGAGTGGTGGGCTGAAGTGCTGGGTGTGTATGTGGGTATTTGATGAAGAAGTCAGTGTAAAATGAAGAAAGCAAAGAGAGATGCAGTAGGCATGTGAGGTAATGTTTTGAACTGTGTGAGTGATGTTGGGTATGGGGGAATTATAGCAGGCATGTGTGACGAAAATGAGCATGGTGGAGTGTTGGACATGGTAGAGAGAGAGTGAGAGATACAGGTGAGGATGGACGGTGACGGAGGCGGCAGATGGAAGTGGCCAGTATGGAGGCTGGTTGGCGACTAGCCGGAGATGGTGCGATTCTGGGTCTGTGCAGGTCTGACGAATGAGAGGGAGAGAGAGAATGGTTAACAGGGAGAGAGAAGAAATATGAGAGGAAGAGAGAGAAGAAAGTAATGGAGGTTTAGGGTTTTAAGAAGGATTGGGATAGGAAATTACCTATCTATCCATGCCAAAACCGCGTGCGCTGCGCACATGCGGTCTTAACGGCCGAATTTGAACGGCCGTTCCGTTTTTGAGTTATTTGCAATGGTTTTGTCAACCTCAAGGGACATTATTGCAAAAGTTGTAAACACGAGGGGCAAAGTGCAAAAACATGTAAACCACAAGGGACAGTTTTGTAATTAACCCATAAAATTATTGTAAGGCCTAAAAATATCATCCATTTTGCGCTGGAAGATACTTGGTACTGTCTTAAGGCCAAATGGCGTAACTAACCATTCATATAGACCTTTGGGTGTAATAAAAGATGTCCATTTAATGTCTTCAGGCCACATTTTAATTTGATAAAATCCTGATTTGCAATCAAATTTACAAAATATCTTCTTGCCTTGTATTTTACTTAAAAGAAAGGTCTTATTTGGGATGTTATAACTATCGTCTTTAATATTGTCATTAACTCTTTTATAATTTATTACCATTCTGCTTTTACCTCTAATTATTTCTGCGTGATTCCTAACTATGAATGCTGCTGATCTATGAGGGCTATTGCTAGGTCTAATTACTTTTAATTGTGTTAATGTAACACCCCGAAATTTTCGGAGCATTAACCGATCAATCAATCCAATCCTTAATTGTCCAAATAATTCAGTACTACTAATGATAACCCAACATTCATATCAAAGCACTATAGTCCATCAACTAACTTAACAAACCGTCTCAAAACAATGATAAAGTCTTAATTTATCAAATTACATAACGGTTCTCTAACAAGGCTCAAATAACAATATTGTAAAAAAAATAAAAATAAATAATCTACTCTAAGATTTAAGCTCGTCCGTCCCGAAATCTTACCGTCGGTTATTTCCTGCAGAAAGGAACAGAAAAGGGAGTGAGCTTTCGAGTGTAACATCCCGGAATTTTTCGGAACGTTAACGCTCAATCGATCAGTTCACTAAGATAATAATTCCTCAATTCAACCAAATAATAGAAATCTGTCAGAGCAACTAATCCATCGACTTAATCATAGTTGAAACATCAAGTCCAAACTAACAATTCTAAATAACAATAATGACCCACGCAGGGGTTCTAATGACTAAGACTGAAATTTAACTTCTCTTTCCCTCGCTCGAATCTATTCCACACCCAATGCGATCTATTGTTGGATATTACCTGTGGAAAGGAAGTCAAAGGGGAGTGAGCTTTTGAGAGCTCAGTAAGGTCGCTCAAATAAAGAAACTACGAAACAATTACAGATGCAATTCATCAGGATTTTCAAAAAAAGAATCATAACTAGTTCAATTAGACATCAATATGAATTTTCAGATACGATACAAACAATCACGAATGCAATAACATGAGCAATTGCAAAGCCACACAGGCAATGCAGGGTAATAACTTAGCAAAGCCACAAAGGCGATGCCCATTAACATTTTCCACCGGCTAGTCCATCAAGGCACTAGCCCACACCAATACACCGGCTAGTCCGTCAAGGCACTAGCCCACACCAATACACCGGCTAGTCCATCAAGGTACTAGCCCACACCAATATCCTCCAATATACGCCAACTCCCGCCAAACACACCGATGCACAATCTCATGTCAATATGCAAAATGAAAACAATTCGATCATACAATGATTTAATCGATGCACAACGAGAAATAAACACAGAGCATCGAATATGATTTCCAATAAACGCTTAAGGCTCAAGAAAGGGTATTAAAGGCAAATAACGCATTTTCATAACAAATATAACAGAGTCCAAAGAGAATTCGATAGCAACTTCAAAAAATATACGATAACAAATCGATGAATTGGGGTTCGGATAGAAATCCCTTACCTCGGTCCAAGCTATGCACTGCTAAACAACTTCGATCCAAATCCTTTGAATTAACCTAGGTCAGGCAAATTATTTATCAGAACACTATCCACACTAATATATTATAAACCTAATATAAACTACCCAAACGGCGCTCGCCTCTAACCCCAGAATCACACAACTCAAAGCGCGCCTCGCACACGGCCAACCTAACCGAGAACCCGATACGCTCTTTAATGCATAACCGTATTCTAAATTTATTATAAATTAAAATAAAACACTTGTATAGCTTAAAACATTATAATATGTCAAAATATGAATTTTCTGAATTTTTGAATATTTTCGAATTAAAATAATTCCTTCAATGCAATAAAAACCCATAAATTGTCAAAATTACTTCCAGCTGGAAAATAAGTCCCATAATTTTTATACGAACTTTAAAATATATATAAAAATTATAGAAATTGAAATCAAAATTTAAAAGGCACTGAAACTATTTTTAAATTATTCATTTTTCTAAAACCAACGCAATACGGAAACCATAGCAAATCAACTCCAAAAATCATAAAATTCAAACTGAGTCTTACTTATGCTATAACAACATTAATGTAATTTTTCCCAGAACATTTTCAGGGTTTAAGGGCTCCAAAAGACTTTTAAAATTCTGAAATTGCAGAAATTATAATAAATACATACGATATCAGAAAATTATGAACTTTTTACAGAAATTGTAATATTGTACTGAGAATCATCCTGTAAATTTTCAGAATTTTTGGACAATCGTACAATACCAACAGCCACGTGGTACAACTGTTCATGCACAGTGTACCACCTTTGCTGTAGAGACCCATCACTGTTGAACCTCCTTCTTCTTCTTCTCTGCTGTCCAAAACCCAGAATTTTCCCTCACATAGAACCCCCTCAAGGCAGCCCCTTTTTGTTCTTGCTTTACACACTCACATTCTCACATCTCACATAAAAACAACACACTCAACCCTTAAGAACACATGCATTTATACTCAGCTCTCAAACACTCATAAACTCTCCATTTTCACGCCCACTGCCTAACAGCAGTGGGTCTCTCTCCCCTTAATTTTCCATCAACTCACTCACATATAAACTTACCCATTTTTTAGGCTCTCTTTTCAGCCCACTACACACCCATATTCAGGCAACCACACCTGTAAGCAACCAACCACGGCAGCCTCTCATGGCTGTTTCATCTTCTCTCTTCTCTTTCAGCCGTTATGGTTGCCATCCCTTCCCTTCAATCTCACGGCCAACGCTAAGCCCATACACACGGATGGAACGAGATATTTGCAGGCACCAGTTTGCGTGCTAGAGCTTCAAACTTTAAGCCTTCAGCTTATATGCTACAGTAGTTCAAACTAGTAAACTTCAATTCTCATGTACCATGCCAGTGGTGCCCATGACAGTTCCAAACATTTCACTGCCTTCGTCTAGCCAAATATGTCCCTTTCCATGGCTGTAACCAAATCTCACAGTTCCCTCGAACCCACACACATAAGCACACTACGGCAGCCACCATGGCTGCCCTCACTTCACGCACACTCACAAACTCTCTCGGCAGATCCCAAAACACACACATAATTCAAACGTACAACCCACATGATCTCACGGTTCTCTCATGCATCACTGAGTCACTCCTGAAAACCCACGGCAAACTTATTCTCATGGCCATACACCCAGATCCCTTCCCCCACAACAATTCACGGAGTAAACTAAAGGGAAAATAAGGGTTAAAAACTTACCAGAAAAACATAGCCGGAAAACTCTTCCTTCGATCCCTTCTCTTCTCTCCCTGCCGTGCTCTTCTCTGAGAATCTCCAACCAGAGAACAAGATGTGGGGGAAACGGCCGCCGTAAAGTATGTGAGAATATATATAAAACCCTAAAAGACAAACTACCAAAACCCCCCTTCAAGTTTCGTTAATATTCCAAATATACCCAAAATTTTCTGTTACTACTGAAAGGACTAAAATAACTATTTACAATAAATTAACGTACTAAAAAGATTTAACACTGTGTTCCATAATCCCGCTTAACTATTTGTCGCTAAAAGTTTACCCATAAAATTTTGGTCACGCTAGTCACTAAACATTTAATTTGCTGCTAAAAGTTGTTAGAAAATTTATCGGCGCTAAGAATAATATATTTTCACCGCTAATTTTTTTTAAATAAATCGGAAAAATATCGGGGTGTTACATCGAGAGCTCAGTAAGGTCGCTCAAAATTCAACGAAGAGTACAAACGATTATTTTTGGGAAAATTTTATATCAGTGACAAAATTGAGAAAAGTATTCTCAATTCAAGATTCAATATTCAATAGATACACTTTCAATCACACTGAAGCAATGCGGAAAATATTGAACATGAGTATAATGCAAAGCCACAAAGGCAGTGCAGGGTAACACTTAGCAAAGCCACACAGGCAGTGCTCACTAACAATAAGGTTGCATATGCATATGAACACTAGCTAGACCCTTAGGGTACTAGCATCTCCTGACAATAACAGACCATCCTTATATCACCCCCGATACAGACCATCCTTATAACTCCTCAATACACTAACTCATGTCAATATTTAGAGTGCAATAATCGATAAAACAATGATAAATTCGATGCATAATGAGAAATAAATACACAGCATCGAAAAGAATTTCAATAAACATATAAGGCTCAAAGCGGGGTATTAATGGCAATCGATGCGATGTCATCACAAATATAAGTGAGTCCAATGAAAACGTCATTAACAATCTGGAAAGAATATTATGATATCAATAGATGAAATAGGGTTTCGAAAGAAATTCCTTACCTCAATCCAAGCGCTGAAACTAAAGACGCTCTCAACCAAATTCCTCGAGATTAACCTAGGTTGGCAGAGTCATTTATCAGAACACTTATTCATACCACTACATTAAAATCTAAATATAATTATCTATAGCGTACTCATTTCTCTACCCGGACATGATGAAACTCGGAGCGGTTTCCCACACGGCCAACCTATCCCGAAATTCGTCACTCTCTCCGAAACTCAGAAATATTCCAAAATGTTCTAATTGTTCATTAAACATTACTTATAGTTTAATGTAGCATATGAGATAAAAATATAATTTTTGATTATTTTCGAATTGAAAAATAATTTTCTTAAATACACTAAAACCAATAAATTGCCATAATTTCTTCTAGTTGGAAATAAAGGCTCATAATTTTTGTAACAGCTTTAAAATACTTATAAATATTATTGAAATTGAAATCAGAAATAAAAAGGCATAAAAAATATTTTAAAAGTTTTCATTTTGTTAAATTCAATGGGATAGAGAAATGATAGCAAATGAACTCTAAAAATCACCAAATTTACGCTGAGTCTTTATTATACTATAAAAGTATTACTGTAATTTTTCCTAGAACATTTTTAGGGTTTAAGGGCTTCAAAAGAATTTTACTATTCTAAGCTTACAAAAAATATTAAAAATACATATGATCTCAGAAAATTATGAAATGTTACCAGTAATTCTAGCATAGTCTCAGGTACTATAATATAAATTTTCACATTCTAATATTCACTGTACGCTATACAAAGTTCGTGCTAAGCCTAACGTTAAACTACACACACACACACACATCACAGCACAGCACAGCACTTGTACCCTCGCAGCACTTCTCCACTCCCACTGTTTTCTTTTTGTTCAACTCACTTCACCCACATTGCCCATATATATATACATACTCACACACTGAACACATCTTCACACCCACCTGTTACTCACTCATACACACACCATTTACACACACATGACACACTTCACGGCTGGTTTCAGCCCCTCAACACTGTTTCCATTTCATTTCTCAAGCCCCATGCATTACCTTTTCTGATGGCTGAAACCCAGCCTCTCTTCCCTCTCCTGAAACTCCATTATTCACACACTTACACACTACACCACAAGCATTACACTTACACAAAACTCACACAGCTACTGCCTCACGGCAGTAGCTTCTCTTCTTTGTTCCAACCACACTGCACTCACGGATACCCACACATATATACCCATATATGCTACCCATATATGCAGTTCATCACACTCCACTACACGGCTGCACTCTATGGTTCCCATCTCTCTCTCTCTCTAAACTTAAAACCCATTCCATGTCCCATCTTACACACACAAACAGCATGTATATAATCACTTACCCATGCCCACTTCACACACAGTAACACTCACGCACGCACCACACACTTCTTTCAGGCTCACCAATCTACATAAATCCCAGAACATACAAAACCAACAGACACTCTCACTACACTCACAGCAACCATTACCTCACGGCCAATCACCAAACACTTCAGCCCCCTCTCTATACACCTGCAAAACATACACTACAGTCGCTTCTTCCTTCCACTCAAACACTCACATAACCCACCAAATCTCACGCAAAACTCTAACCCTCGGCAGCAGTTATATGCACAATACCTGATTCTCATGCATCTCAAATACGCACGCACAAACTCATACAATATACATGTACACAATACATAGAACTGACACAACACGCGCAGGCTGTTTCCCCTCTCTATCTACCGATCTAAACCCACATACCCACATTCAAAGTATACTGCCTAGCGGCAGCTCAACCTTTCCACGGCTATCGACCCATTTATTCGTTCCATACCCACAACCCACAATTATATACCTAGGCAATACATCCTCACGGAGACCCATTTTCCTTCCCGTATGTATATATACATTCACATAACCACATGGAAGTTTCATTTCAGAATGAACTTACCGAAAGTGCTGTCGCCGGTAATCTCTTTGCCAAAGTCCTTCCTCACTCCCGGTGTCCCTCTCCCTCTCTCGTTGGGTTGTCGGCTAGAGAGCATTGGGTGGCTGCGCAACCTACATTATCTTTATATATATACATATAAATTAAACCCTAATCTGACAAGAAAAATTAACCCTATTCCTCATTTGTCGCTAAATGTTCTTACTCAACTTATTATCGAAATTAAATTGGTCCAAATTAATTGTTACAATAATTTATGCATTAAGGAATTTTACCTACGGATTATTACACGATCTCGTTTGACAAAACGTCACTATTAAGAAATTGCTAAAACATCGCTAATATTTACGCCGCTACTGAAATTTTAAATTGTCACTATAAGGAAATACTTCAAATGCTAAAATTTTAATTTTGTCGTTAATTATACCTATTTAAATTTATTAAGAGTATTTTAAGGTTTCGGGGTATTACAGTTAAATCATTAATGTGCATTTTAAAGTCTTCTGTATCTAAACTACTTGCTTCTATGTTTGCTGTTTTAACAATATAGTCAGGATTAATAATGTCTAACTTACAATATATTTTCTTTAAATCCCATCGTTTGATAGGATCTTCTCCTATAAAAGGTAGTTTTTGTATTACTTTAAGAATATCATATTTGTTTGTAAAAAGGTTTATTAAGTTATAACTGATTCTTTCTTGACTATAAATGTCTAGATCTATATTATAATTTTCTTCTATATCTGAATCTTCTAATTCTTCTATTTTAAAACATTCTTCTCCTACGTTTGTTATGCAACAATTTGTTTTTCCATTACTACAGTCGTCGCATATTTTATTTTTGCCTTTGTGTTTTATACTAACATATTCCCCACCACGCTTCTGAGCGTACTATGATGGAGTGTCAATATTAATAGGTGTATGTGTGACGTTTTGTGCTAATTGTATAAAGACTTTAGTAATTGTTAAAGTTTTATTATCTGCTATTAAAATTTTTTTTCCTAAAATAATCTTTCCTTCTGAGTGTGCAATAGGTGCACAAAAGGCTTGTTTTAGATTATATGGTTTGCTTTGTGTATTGCATGGTGTTAAAAAAGTAATAGAGGCATTTGTAATATATTGAGAATAGTGTATGGGAGTATTAGAAAAACCTACTCCAGTTATGGGTGTTTCAAATGTTTTTATATAAGATAGATCTGTTAGGCTTGGATCTATAACTGTAATGGTACAATCTGTATCTATAATTGCATTTGTTTCAACTAATTTATTATAATGCCTTACATGTACTCTTGTAGTTATAAGGTTATTAAATCTTGCTTGAGTACAAAATTTTTCTATTTTGAAGTCTTGAATTAAATGTTTGTTGTCTCCTATGATTAACTCTTCTTTATGTTTTTGATTAATGATTTCTTCTATTTGAATAACCTTTTGTTCTAAAAATTATAATCTTCTATTAACATTTTTATCATAATAAGTGTCTTTATTTGCAATTGGTTCTTTAGGTTTGATAATATCTTATATTTTTGTTTTATGCATTTTGTGCATGCTTCTTTATAACATAACTCACATTTGCATCTTCCTTTAATTGCTGGATATCAAGTGCATATATAGCATGGTATTGTATCTAAACCCTTTTCTATTTGCCATTGATGTGTACAATCTTCTTCTAAAGCTAATTGATTTGCTAAGGGTTTAAACATAAAATTGTATATCTCAGTATTTTTTAACAAATTTATGAAAGTATCTAATTTATATGTGGTTTCTACTGGAAGATTTTCTTCTTCTTCATCACTACTTATAGAAAGGATGTCTTCTGTATATTCTTCTATTGATTTAATGCTATATATACTTTCTGTATCGCTTAAGATCTCGTCTACTTCTAAGAGATCCTCATTAGTATTATTGACTATCATTGCTTTAAAGTTGTAATTATTGTGTCTTCTAAGACAACTAGAACTTAAATGATCAGGTTCTCCACATGAATAACATGTAATTTTGTTTTTATATATTCTTCTATTATCATATTTTCTAACATGTTTAGGATTTAAGAAAGGTTTTCTTGCTTTGCTTTTTCTTAAATAATATGTTTTTTCTAGGTTGTTTATATCTTTTATAGGTTCTCCTATTGTATTTAGGTCTTGACTCTTCTTGACCATAGTGTTGTGGAGTATATATTTTGTTTACAAAAGCTTGTTTCATTTTTAAACTGTCTAGATATTTGTATATTAGTACATTTAGAGACTAATATTTCTATGACATGTTCAAAGATGTTTCCTAAAGAAGGCGTCCATTTAGGGTCATTATAAGTCTTTTTAACTGTCTCATATATTTCTCTTCCTAAAGCTCCTGGTAATTTTGTTTAAAATTTATCTACCACTGTTGGAGTATAAATATTTTCACTTTGTGAGGCAAAGTAATAGTATTCTTGCATAAATGGTTTTATATTATGCCAGTTGTATAAATGTACTTGTTCTAATTTTCTAGATGCTTCTGTTTGTATTAGGGTATCTCCTGTATTAGGATTTCTTCCTGTTAAAATTAATTGTATAGTGTTTACAAAATTATAAGGATTGGGTCCTAATCTGCCATTTTTTTTAAATCATTAGGAAATGTTTTTTGTCATTCTTCAAAATTGGCTTTAGCTATAGGACCTAAGAATTGTGTCATATATCTGATCATTTCTTCTCATGTTTCTAAATTATCAGATTGTTTAGTTATAAAGTTTGCTACTACTGCATCTTTCCATACTTGTATATAATTATTTCTTTGTTGGGGGTCTATAGCTGTTATGTTTAAAATAAAAGGCTTTGCTGCCTTTTGCATCTTGAAATTTTGTTCAAAGGGATGTCTTTTACCTCTAGGTTTATAATTAGGTCTATCAAATTTGTTATTTTCAACGTTTGCACTTTGTCTAGGTAAATTGCCATAAGCATATTGTGGTCTTGTTGTTGGTTGCGATGTATAAAATCTACTTCCATCATTATTTCTATTATTAGTAGTTCCTGAACCTTCACCTTCTTCCATGAGAACGTAAGGTATTTCATTCATTAAATTAAATTTTACATTGTTTGCAGTAATTTGTGTATCTATAGATTCAGTTTCAAATGTTAAAGAATATGTTTCATAATTTAAACATTCTTGTTCTAGGTTTATGCTTTCTTCTAATTTAATGTCATTTGTTTCTAGTGACTATTTTGTCTAAGTGGTTTATATTTTCTAATATATTATCCATTTCTTCTTTTAATAACTTATTACTTCCTTCTAGAGTTTTTTCTTCTTGTCTTATCTTTTCAATTTCTTCTAAGGCTTTGTTAATGTCTAATTCTATTTTATAATTTGTTTCAGGTTCGAATGTATCTACACTGGAAGTTTTAATGGAAGGCATAAAGCTTATATCTAGTTCTTTGAAGCTTTCATGAATTTGAATTGTATTGTTTTGATTATATGGTATTGTATATTCAGGTTGATTGAATATATCTAAACTTTCTTCACTTTCTGTAAGACGTATAAAATCTTGTAATTGTTATATACTTATTCCTTGTCCTATGCATGTAGTTCCTACTTTTTGATTTAGAATTTTTATATCTAGGTTTTTTAGGATATCAAAATCTTCGTAACTATACATTTTCTACTTCTCCTTGAATGTCTGGATTTTCTAGGTTGGTATTTGCTTCAATATAATTAGTAAATCTAACTGACATTCTTCCTGATGCATTTCTGTACCAAAAGTTATCTGTAGGTATGATACTGTTATTAGAGCTTGTTTCTAGTAATTTATCTGCTTGCCATTCTTGTCCTGAATTTTCTAACGGATCTACTCTATAATTTGTAAAGCAGCATAAAATCTACAAAATTCTTCATAATTTGCTTCAAAACGGTCTTCATTATTACTAGTATAAGTGGTCATTTGATTTCTTGAACAACTAGAGTTACCCATTATGATATCTGCGATTGTATACTATCATAATTTTCTGTATAGTTTATACAATTAGCTTGTCTATTTCTTAAAATCTGTCTGATATTGGAAGCTGGGTCAGTATTTGTTCTTACAATTTGTTTGACGTATTCGTCATGATATAGAGAATTGTTTTCTTTGTCTAGCAAAACTATATGGTGTTTTAAAAGTTTTTCTAAATACTCATTCATTCTTTGAGTAAAATGGTCTAGATTTACAAAGTATCTAAGATAAGTAGCAAGAGGATTTATAACAAGTCTAAATCTACCAGAGTTTAAATTTACTTTAATTCTATGATTAACATAATTTAAAGCATTTAAACCTGCATAGAAATGATTAAATTGTGTAATTTCTACAGAATATTCTTCATTGTCTTCACTATAGCTACTATAAAGGTAGGGTTTTCTGGACATCTATTCATGATAAACTTTGATAAAAAGGGGCTACTTGCTCTGGGTTACTTCACATTCTCTTTTACTAGGTGATTATCTCTTCAAAAGCCAAGGATTTATGGCTCTGATACCAAAATGGGAGGGGGTTTGGCCGGAAAACATGTGATCCCTGCTTAGACCGTGTACCATAGTGGATAAAAGCATAGTGCAGATAAAAGCAAGGCGAAATAGAGAGATGATTCAGAGAGGACATGACAAAAACTTTTAGAGGGAGAGAGAGTTTGGGTTAAAATTCTCATTTCTAAAAAATTCAGGATGCAGGATAGGTTTTAACTAGATTAAATCTTAGAATGCTAGGTTGAACTACCAAAGTTCTTCTCTTTGGAAAAAACTCAGGGCATGTGTTAGTCAACGGGTTTTCAAAGCCATCACTCGGCAACTAACCCTAAAAGACTCGCTCCCACTTTTGTTTAAAACCTTAAGAAAAACCGTGAAAGTCCGTTTAGAAGCATAATCGATTTAAAATCTGGCAAAAGCCTGTAGTAAGCATAATCATTTTGAAAACAAAAATTTGTTACTGAGTTTTTCTGGCCAAGTAAATGCCATATGATCTCTAATCAAGACTATATTGAGTTGTTTTTAGTCATACTAGACTTTGAGATAATCCTTTTCAATTCATAGAATGTTTTCACCTTAGAGCGTTTTCACCCCAAAAATAATATACAAGTTTAAAGGAGTAAGAGACTTACTTGAAATCAGCAAAGTACTTTAAGCGAAGAATTGAGAGGTTTTTATAGAGAGAGGTTAGATAGCATGAAGAAAGCAGAGAGTCTTGAGAGAAAGAGTGCTTGATTGCTCTGAAATTACTAACACTTTAACAATTACTAAAGACTTTATAGCCGGAAATCAAGCACTCCTTCTAATATTTCCAAGTATAAATCCGACGTCCTTTAATGTAATAGTATTTCACTAAACCGGAAGTGAAATGAGTTCGTCTCGCTCCTCCATTGTTCAACTAGAGCGGATATAAGGCAATCGTCGTGCCGAGACCAAATCCCGCAATCGGTGAACATAGATAAATTTTGACGGTGTAATATTTGTATTTGTTCCTCGTTTAGTACCCACTCTTCGAGGTGACTTGTGCTTTGAATTGTTTCCAACACACCCCTATCTACATTGTTAAATACGTGCCTCGCAACGTGGTCATCGTCATCGTATAGGATTGATGCATCATGAGGTCCGGGGTTGAAATTCATATCTCTAAGAACAAAATATAATCGTAAACCAACTTAGCGTCCATAATATTAACATTCGAAAACTATAACTGGATCTTTAACCTAGCTTACCAACGCATTAGCAATAGTCATTATCTCATTATTTCAATGTATTAACACCATTCTTCACTTTCCACCACTCCGAACGCTTAATTACGCTAGTTCCCTAAAATTTAGAGCCAACGTCGCAATTTATCAATATACCCCCCAATGGCCACTACACAACCAACACCTCAAAACCGCTATAAAACTACTTTTTAAATGTATTACATCAATTATATACCAAATATTTTTTCAAAAAATTTTAAAGGGAAAAGTTACCAAACACCCCCAACTTATGCAAAATACATCCTGGCAGCCATCGCCCCAGCAAACATCTCAGAACAACTTTAAAATAACTTTTCGGGTGTCTTACACCCCTTCCCGAACTAAAGGCCATTCGGGTAATTTTGACAGAAAAATTACCAAAATACCCCCGATGAGCGACAAATTACTGAAATGCCCCGGCGGTTCATTATCATCCTAATGCCCCAAATCAGCTTCAAAACAACCTTTCAAGTGTTTTACAATCATTTATGGACTAAAAAGTCCTTTGAAAAATTTTACCGGGAAAATTACGAAAATACCCCTCTTCGGGTGGCAAATTACCAAGATGCCCCCTGGCATCAAAAAATCTCAAAAGTGCTTTAAAATGCTATTTTAAGCTTCCTGAATTCATTATTGATTTAAAAAGTATTTTACAAAAGTTTCGCCCAAAAATCCCGAACCGGTGTCTGGATCGAGCGCTTAAAAGCCCGTTCGGCCAAAAAAATAGCTAATGACTTCAGAATGGCCCGAAGTCCTGGGAAATGGAACTTCCCAACATCCTAGTGTCCTCATAAAAGTTTTGCGCGAAATCGCGCTAGCTTGGTATTTTAAATTACACTGCAAAGTTACAAGGTTTCACGTATCAGTTAACCCCTTTCCAGTCTTTGGAAAAATCTGAAACTTTTCTCTGATATATATATTTTAAAAATAACTAGGGTCTCTTTTTTGTACTTTGGCAAAATCTAGCTCTAGCTATTTCTTATAAATTCGTGAAAAACTGTCTAATTAAGTTTTCACCTTTAGCGACAATTACGTTTCGTATTCACATTAAACACACATAGTGTTACACCTTAGGAACAC
Organism: Escallonia rubra; assembly: GCA_033065855.1. NCBI lineage: Eukaryota > Viridiplantae > Streptophyta > Magnoliopsida > Escalloniales > Escalloniaceae > Escallonia > Escallonia rubra. Next base: position 31,678 of record JAVXUO010002113.1, read on the forward strand.
ACAGCGTCTTTTTCCTTCAACCAATCCCTCAATCAGTCTTTGAATTTTTAAAAAATATATATATAATCCTTACGAACAGTCGAGTCGAGCTGTCGGATTTGTTTTGTTTTAAGAACAGTGGCCGCCTTTTCTCTAAAGAAAAGGACAGTTATCATTTTTTATGGTCAAATTTATAAGTTGTCCTTCGTGAGGGATTGGTTTCAGAATTTATAGAGAAAGGACACGCCACGCTTCACTTCCGGGTGACTATTTCTTTTAAAAAGTTTTATTGATCTTCGTGCTATTAAGTTTTTATCTAAAATTTTTGACCAATTCATATCTCATTCATCCGATCTCCGATTGATCTGATTTTTATTTCGTTCAATTTGTATTTTCGTTATCTTCAATTTTAGTCTACAATGACTATTTTTGAACTTCCAATGAATATTCGCTAATAAACGCTAGTTCAATCCCTAATTTCAAACTCTCAAAAAACACGAATTTTAGACTATGGTAAGAACAATTTAAGCATAACACAATTTAAGCATAACACAATTTAAACAATCCATTGGTAAGAACAATTTGAAATTAACATTGAATGATAAGAAAATTCAAAATACTTACTTGTTTTAACTTGATATAGTTAAAGAAAAATCAACCGATCTTCTAGCGTAATTTTTTTTTGTTTGTATTGTTGTGGAGATTATGTAGGTGAGATATGGAGTATGAAGAGAGTTGGTAAAGATGATGGAGAGTGGAAGAAAGGGTTCGGGGAGAACGGCTTATAAAGAGAGAAAAGTGAGGGAGAGAGAAGAAAGAAGACAGAGAAAAAAAATCCGTGAGTGAGCAGTAGTCAAAGGCTGTGAAAGAAAAAAAACAGCAGAAGACTGTGCGGCCTAGCTTTGAGCTGGCTCTGGAAAAAGGACAGGGGGGGGAAGGACAGGAAAAAAGACAAGGCGGGGGAAGGACACGGCGTGGGGGGGGGGGGGGGGGGAAAGGACACCATGCCGTGGGGGGGAGAGAAAGGACAGCATGCATTTTGGGTAAAATAATACCAACCGCAACACTTTGTTGCGGTTGAGATTTTTGGCATGAAAAAAAAAATTGGAATGATGTCAACCGCAACAAAGTGTTGTTGTTGGGGTTTTTGGTGTGGGCGCCCAACCGCTACTCTTTTTTGCGGTTGGGGTTGAAGGACATTATTGTCAAATTTTGCAACCGCATGAAAGAGTAGCGGTTGCTACTTTTTCAAGATAAAAAAAAACACATCTGAGCCATCCACGAGTACACGTGGACGGCTACATTTTGGTGGAGAAATAACAATTTCTCCACCGGTAGACAGGGATCGGCTCCCATATATATATATATATATGGGAAAGCGAATATAAGGTTAGCCTCACTCAACTTGCGTGAGGCTAGCGGCAAAAACTACGCAGTTTCATTACAAAACGCGGTCAGATGTCAGTCATTTTTTTTCTCTCCCTTCCCCCCCCCCCCCCCCACCATCCCCTACCCCACCTTTTCTCCTCCCTGTCTATCTATTACAGGCCCTAGCGGCTAGCATCATCGCCCCAACCTTCCCCAATCATCACCCCAACCTTTATTTACCGGCCACCATCATCAATCCTGGCCACCATCACCAATCCCGGCTACCGTCACCAATCCCGACCACCATCACGCCCACCGAGACCCATCTGATGCCGCGACATTACAAGAAACACCACTGCCCAACCTTCCTACGCCGGCGACCATTACCAATCCCGGCCACCATCATGCCCACCAAAACTCATCCTGATACCGCAACAGTACATCGCCAACACCACAGAAACACCGTCACAAGCCACCGCAGCCTGCACCATCACACCCATCTTCTCCAAAGCAGAAACTCGTCTTCCACCTTCCACCGTCACAAGCCACCGTAGCCACCATCGCTGGAACATGCTTCTTCTTCCCACGACCCCCACCCCCACCATCACAAGCCATCGCCTCCTTATAGAAACCCAACACTGCCGCCGGCCACTTCACAAAACCAAGCAGCACAATCCCTGTTTGTGTTCTGATGGATTAAGTTGATGACGTGCTGTTGTGAATAGGTGGAGTGCTTGATGTATCCGAAGCCACTAAGAAGTTCGTTAAGGAGTCAATGCTTCCAGTAACGCTAATGAGCCAAGCAGCACCTTATAGCTTGACTGATTATGCTATTCCGGATACTCATGCTCGTGATGAACTTAGGGTAGATGATGTTTGTGATCTTTCCCAATGTGATAATGAAGTTAGAATGCCTAGAGAGAACGTGGACTATGAAAATTTTGACAATTTTGATAGTCAACAGATAGATGGAAAAATATTTGATACGCTGGAAGCGGCATATGAGTTCTACAATCAATATGCTCTTTTAAATGGTTTTGGTACTCGCAAACACAATGCGCACAAGATTAGGGCCACGGGTGCAATTTTTAGGAGGCAATTTGTGTGCAATAAGGAGGGCTTCAAGAAACTGGATGACAAGAGACCGAATGTGAATGAAAAAAGGCGTAGGGACTTGAGAACTGGTTCCTGAATGTGATGAAGCGAGGGCCTGAAAGCTTAACCACGAGGGCCTGAAAGCTTCTCAGATTACTAGGGTTGTGAATGTGATGAAGCCCATCGAAGAAGCTGACGTAACTCCAAGACAATGTTCTAGCATTATACGCATCAAAAGAAAAAATAATGTGGGGAAAGAATGTTATGGGATTATTAAACTTTTTCAAGAGAGAAAGCCACGTTGGATGACAATTATTATTTTGCTGTGGATTTAGCTATGGATGGTTATCTTAGAAGTGTTTTTTGGGCTAACGGAAGGTCAAGGGCATCATATGAACAGTTTTGTGATGTTATTGTATTTGATGTGACTTACATGACTAAAAAATTTAGGCTGCCATTTGCTCTAATTGTTGGAGTAAACAAACCACCACCGGCAGTCTGTATTGTTTGGAGCTGCATTGTTGGAGGATGAGACAGAGGCAACATTTGTGTGGTTGTTTGAGCATTTTCTGCGTTGCATGTTTGAGAGGCCCCCGACTGCAATCATCACTGACCAAGATGGAGCAATGAGAAATGCAATTGCAAAAGTGTTTCCAAATACGCGACATCATTTTTGCGCATGGCACATTAAGAAGCATGTCATGGAGCATCTACAACCATTGCGATCCCGTTACGATGACTTTCATGAAGCCCATCGCAACTGGATAAAAAGTCAGACTGTTGAAGATTTTGAGGCTAGTTGGGTGGATTTGAATGACAAGTATGAGTTAAAAGAAAATTGGTGGATTCAAAATATGTACAACCTACGTGCACATTGGGCAAAGCCTTTTTTGCTGGCATGACCACGAGTGGACGAAGTGAAAGCATACATTCATTTTTTTACGGGTATGTGAATTTTAATACCATGTTGAATGAGTTTGTTGTGAAATATGACAAAGCAGTTTATAATCGAAGGTATGCTGAGGAAGATGAAGATTTTAAGACCATGAATTCAAGAGTAGTCTTATCATCTGATCATCCGATTGAAGTAAGAGCCGGGGAATGCTATACTCGTAGTTTGTTTGAGATCTTCAAGAAAGAATGGAATGCTAGTGTTAGTTGTTTACACATAACATTGAGTAAGGTACCCAACATCACAAGGTACAGGGTGGGTCTGATAACTATTGATAAACAGAAATGGCGAGCAGTTCACTATTAATCATCAGAAAGTGTTAGGGCTACTTGTTCATGTGTTAAGTTTGAGACAGCACGAATATTATGCAAGCATATCCTTTATATATTGAAGAAAAAGAAAATACCTGATCTTCCTGAGTACTACATTTTGCCTAGGTGGACAATTCATGAACGGTATAAGGTAGGAGATATTGGCGATCGAATGGACGAGATCGGGGGACATTCAACTGAAAAGGGAGTAAGCTTTTTAACGTTATGATCTGTTCGAGCAAAATTATTCAAAGGCAATAGATAATGGAAGAAATTTTCCTTAAGAAATAAGTGAGATTGATGCATGGCTTAGTAGCTTCTTGAAAAAACAAGCTACGAGAAACAACGCGGATAAACTTGTTGGCGACAAAATGGTTAATCAAGTTGGTTCAAGTACATGTGTTTCTCAAATGGAAAGTATGCATCAGATTTCTATACGTCACCCTGCTGCCCTGTTAAGACCAAGGGACGCCCAAAGGTTACTATGTTGAAATCTTCTATTGAATTGGCGAAAGAAGAAAAGAAACAAAGAACTTGTGCATATTGTCATAGGAAAGGCCATTACCGCACTGGTTGTGCTAAGCGAAAGGTATATTTTAAAATCAACTTCACATACTACTTTATTTTTCAATGTAATATTATGTTGCGTGAATCATTTGAGAGATATATACTAACTTATAAACGTGCATGATCTCAAAGGGATGAAAGAAAGGGCAATTTTGTTCAATAGCTGCAGATTTGCGTAAGATTTGTTTAACGTTATTATTTTATGACGTTGTTCTTCCACTCCTACTGCTTCTTTGTTGACATAACTGATTACTCTTGTTTGTATGTAGGACCACTGCAAGAAAGGAGTTCGATTACGTAATGAATAGGCGTTGTAGACGTGCAAAGGCAATTGCTAGGGATTTGTGTTAAGAGACCAAGCTTAGTTTTGGACTATTCATTGTTTTTACTTTCTTGATTATGGATATTTGTTGCTTATTAAGAGTTGATGATTTTTTGAATTAAGAGTGTTAAGGATTAACTCTACACTGATTGGGGTGTTCTTAGCGTACAAATTTACATGGTGTCTTGTTATTCAATATGGTGACATCTTTATGAAAAATATGTCATAATTTTGACATTTTGGATATGTGTTCAATACAATTTCAATTCGGATTTGCAAGGTCTATTCGTATCAATTATGTCTATATTATAAGATTCACATTTTGGCACCTTAAAAAAAATTTGATCTTTTTATGAATACTGTTGCATTTTATTTGGTAAAATCTGTAATCCTGCTCATTACACTATCAAGTAGAACTCACTGGTTCAAACTTCAAACAACAAACTGTTATTGCAATAGAAAACAAAATTTTATACACAACAGATCGGACATAATTACAAATATGTCTCACGAGATTATTCAGCTAAAAGAATGATGACTAACGCTCTCTAACTAATACTAAGAACTAGAGATACTATACATCTTCATAATTACATAACTTATTTTATTTGTTGTTACATCTTCATTGATTTCTTAATTGACTTGATGGATGACCTCATGAAATTGTTGACCGCTGCATGATCCTCGTCACCAATTACCAAGGGCTTCTTCCTAAGGCCCAAATTACTGCAAAGAATAAATAACCATATGTATAAACAAAAGAAGAAAGAAACTTGGGGTGGGAAAGAAAAAGAAAACATGAGAATGAGTTCTCACCTTATCAATGTCACACACCTGTGCTAAGTAATTCTCTTGCAGTGGAACCCTTACCACCCCCCATAATAAATATGGTCTTAGGACTGAAAATGCACATGCAAAAACTAATAAAGGCAACATTTATCTTCTGGGCAGAGACGGCGGGGGTTCTGAGACGATCGGCGCCAAACACATCGTTGTCCTTGACCTGGAACTCCACTTGCGGCACGGGGTGGGGTAGGGGGATCTTGAATGCTCGTTCTGGATGGGATTCAGTTAGAGATCATGCAGGGGCGGCTGATGGTGGCGCCTGATTGCTCATCCTGCTCCCACTCACTGCCAATTTGATGCCATCACCACGGCCCACCACCAATGTTAGTGTCAACCCTACTCAAGATTATCTCTGGAGGAAAGGAAGATGAAATAGCTTACTCTGGTCAGAAGGACAAGACAACAGCCTAAAAGCACAGTCCCTACAAGAAATGCACTCGCAGCATTTTTTTAAACAAGTCAGATAAGGTTTATGCCATTCACGTAAAAGCACAGTCCCAAAAAAACACATCTGCGTAAGTACCATAAAAAAAATTTAGCCTGAATAAGGCAATTGAAGCATCATACTGTGAAGATAATCCCGAAGTTACAGAATTTACAAATCAAGCATGAAAATTTTATTTCCACAAACATTCCCGCCTAGTCTCAACAGGTACCGACGAGTCGCGCTCCCTTCCTTCCCTGTCAATTTTGTTGCATAAGCCCATTGAAGATGCATGTAACTAGACGCTTACAAGGGGAGGTTTCTAAAAAAATAGGGCTTGATGTACCAAAAAAAGATGGACTTAAGCATAAAGAAACCAGCGGCTATTGTAATCACAAGATTATCATTAAAAAACACACCATCAATTGACCAAAGAAATGGAAAAATACTAAAACCGTCTCTTTAAAGGGAAGCTTTTAGATTATAACTAGCAAGCAAGCAAATTATACAAGTGGTATCACTACGTAAAGCTTGTTGGCCTGAGAAGAGGCTTGCTTGGCAATTAAGAAGCTCAAAATGAGCACACGCCTCCATCCCTCTGTCTCTCTTGCTCAGAACTTTCTTCCCACCTCCAACACATGGCCGGGACTCAGTCTGGTAGCAACAAATTTCATTCTAAATATCTGGAGAACTGAGCGTCTTCCTTTATGCATGCCCAAGAACGTAAGGGTAATACATTCATAAGCTCGTCAAAGCTGCATGAAGTACATCAAATCACATGTCCAGGTGTGCTGAGGTCAGCACAGTTCGTGAGTTTCTTGTGTACAAGGCTAATTACTTTAGTCTACGAACGGATAAAAAAAAGTATCTTAATGTTTTGTACACGCTAAGATTCTAGGAACTTACAGTATATTCATTTCCATCTCTCGTTTCTTTGCCCTAGCCCCAAAGCAAAGCACATGAACGCAAAATGGATTTCCCAAAGAACATCAAATAACTGAAGGCCATCCTCTAAACATCACATTTTTTTACGCATAAACCGAATGGTTGAAAACATAGCTACGAATCTACCTCTGCTGTAACTTCAAGCACAGTGATAGTGACCAAAACAATGCATGACTAACGCTTTAGCATACTACAATTGTTCCTTACGACCTTACCGTTACTGAAAGCATCAACTCATTAGCGAACTTCTTAGTGGCTTCGGATACATCAAGCAGTCCACCTATTCACAACAGCACGTCATCAACTTAATCGATCAGAACACAAACAGGGATTGTGCTGCTTGGCTCTGTGAAGTGGCCGGCGGCAGTGTTGGGTTTCTATAAGGAAGCGATGGCTTGTGATGGTGGGCGTGGGGGTCGTGGGAAGAAGAAGAATGTTCCAGCGGTGGTGGCTGCGGTGGCTTGTGACGGTGGAAGGTGGAAGGCGGGTTTCTGCTTTGGAGATGATGGGTGTGATGGTGCAGGCTGCGGTGGCTTGTGACGGTGTTTCTGTGGTGTTGGCGATGTACTGTTGCGACAGCAGGATGAGTCTCGGTGGGAGTGATGGTGGCCGGGATTGGTGATGGTCGCCGGCGCAGGAAGGTTGGGCGGTGGTGTTTCTTGTAATGTCGCAGCAGCATATGGATCTCGGTGGGCGTATTGTGGCCGGGATTGGTGACGGTAGCTGGGATTGGTGATGGTGGCCGGTGAAGAAAGGTTGGGGCAGTGATTGGGGAAGGTTGGGTGGTGGTGCTAGCCGCTAGGGCCTGCGACAGAGAGACGGGGAGGAGAAAATGAGGGATGGGGGGGAAGAGAGAGAAAAAAATTGACTGACATCTGACCTCATTTTTTAATGAAACTACGTATTTTTTGCCGCTAGCCTCACGCAACTTATATATATATATTAGTCAAAAAATCGATAACAGCTCAGCATTCTCACAACTTATAATTCACATTATATCTTAAGATGTGATACCTCAAAGTCAAACAATATATGAGTATCTAATAATTTATCCGGGCGTATACCTGGCACCATATCATTGGACATCGTAGCATCCTGAGCCGACGTAGCAAAAAGTCTGACTGATGTACTAGGCTTCTGTCCCTGTTGACTCTGACCTGCTCCCGGACGAGATGCACTACTCATAGCTAAACTAGCTGTAGGTGCGAAGCTGGGGGCGGATTGATTCTCCCATACTAAAGGACAATTTCGAACTTGATGTTCCACACTACCACATTTGAAACATCCTTCAGTAAGTCTGTAACATGGTTTATCCCCATGATTCCTTCCACATGTAGGACACAGAACTGTTGAAAGACCTGACCTAGCACTCTGAACTGATCTAGCTCCTGCGCTCTGTGCTCTACTAAATCTAGCACTCTGCCCTGACCTAATTCCATGTGTCTGTCCCATCTTCTGATTCTGAGAACTCTGTTGTGCTATAGAAGAGAATTGTTGACGCTTGCCAGTCTCTGAAGTTCTACTATCTTCTCTATCTCGCTTCTGACCACCTTGTCGTTGTTCAATTCTTCTCGTATTGTCTGACTTGGACTGTTCCAATGCACGTGCCAAATCAACACTCTACGTAGCTCGATAAACGTGCAAAAATCACCCCATCTCTCAGTCATGGCTTAAGTCCCCATTCGAACTTTCGACATCTATCCACCTCAGTAGGTAACATCCTAGTTGCAAACCTCACCAGACGTGAGAACCGCACCTCTAATTCATCTACTGTCTCCTGATCCGCTTGTGTCACATTGGCAAATTCCCTCAACATTTGCTCACGATAGCTCACAGAAAAGTACATATTGTCAAACAGTTCCTTAAATCGTTCCCAAGTTAGCTCAATCTTCTGCTGAGGAGTCATACCACTCTCTACCATCTTCCAGCACTGATCGGCCTCACCCCTCAGCTTATACACCGCAAATTCTAACTTCTGTTTCTCGGTACATCGTATGGCTTGAAAGACCTTCTCCATCTCCGTAATCCAAGCCTCTGCCTCCAAAGGGTCCACTGATCCACTAAAAATCGAAGCATTCTGCTTGTTAAATTCACTTAGGGTACTTCCCTCCTGAGGTTGTGGTTGCGGCTGAATGGGGTTTTGTATACCTTGCTGTTGATTAACCAAATGTTGGGCCATGAATGCCAGAATCTGATTCATGGTATTCAACGCTGCAGCCATGGGTTCTGGGTTTTGCTCTTGTTGCTCAACATGGGGTACTTCCCCAATTGGGATCTCCTGATCTCCACTACGACCCCCAATGCGACCTCCCCGGCCCCTGGCTTGGTCTCCGCGACCCCTGGTTCCAGCTCTACGAGTGCGTGCCATGCTATAACAAATAAACTTCTATCAGAGTCTACAAACACCTTTTATAAATGACTATGCAAATTTAAAATTTCTAATAATATATATATTATCGGATACATTTCCATCAAAACGATCTTACACATTTAGCCACTATTACGGTTCACTAAATCATTAAATCTTTCCCTAACATTAATATCAAAATCTACGCTTCCTCTCACAAGTTTCTAAAGTCTATTAATAATAAACTTACGCTAGATCATTTGTTCACCTAGGTTCGAGTCAACAGAATCGTAATACCTAAGCTCTGATACAAACTGTAACATCCCGGAATTTTCTGAAATGTTAACACTCAATCGATCAGATACACTAAGAGAATATGTCCACATAATCCAAAGTGGACAACCATCATCAGAGCAACTAACCTTCAATGAAATCACACTCTTAATTGATTTCATAAATAAAATACCAAATTGATATCCTACAAAATTTAAAGAATACTTTTCACCCACGCAGGGGTTTTAATAGAAAAACATGGTAACTTAAACTCAATCGCTCGCTCGCCTCTAGTCCAATTTCAAGAAATCAAACGCTGGTTACTACCTACAGAAAGGAAGTCAAAGGGGAGTGAGCTTTTGAGAGCCCAGTAAGGTCGCAGAAAGATTTAAAAATAAGAAAACGATACGGACGATTTGACATTTAAACCAATAGAAATTTTTGAAAGCGGAGAAAACAGAGCGGTTCAAACAATCTTTCTATATACAATCGGACGATAATTTTAAAAGGGCTTTTATTTCAATATAAACAAAGGATGAGTATCAACTCATTTCCCTTAAATCAATAACTATTTTTAAAACACTTAAAGTGCAATAAACATAAATAGGAAACGTTGAACATGAGCAGTACAGAAGCAAAGCCACCCCGGCAGTGCTCGATATGCTTTACATATGCATATGTACACTGACTAGTCCATCTAGGTACTAGTTAAACCCATCCTAGAGACCATCCTTATAACGCCAACAATACAGACCATCCTTATGGCTCCCAAGTTACCAACTCATGTCAATATTGAGAAGTAATAAATAGAACTAAAAAATGCTTTACAATGAGAAATCAATAAACATATCAAATGAACAATGGATTCCAAGATGAGATGAAACAGAATTCCAAACGATTGCTATAAGGCTCAATTTAGGGTTTCATGGGCAATTTAAAAACATTTTTATATCAATCAATAAAAATCAACATTCGATCTAGTTTGTAAAACTATTGTTTTAAGCATTTGAAATCAAAATAATGAAATAGGGTTCGGATAGAATTTCTTACCTCAGTCCAAGCTATGCGATGCTACCAACCTCGATCAATATTTTCTGAATAAACCTAGATTGTCAATTTATTTGTTAGAACATGATTTATGTAAAATACACTATAAACCCTAACATCAACTACCCACTGCGTACCCACTCTCTCTGAAATCGCGCACTCAAAACGGTTCCCGCACACAGGCAACCTAACCGAGAATCATATACACTCCTTAATGTGTACCGACACTCTAAAATTTATATAATTAACTCTAAAACACTTTTATGGCTTAAAGCATTAATAAAAGTTAAAATATGCATTTTCTGAATTTTCGATTGTTTTTTAATAACTTCGAAAAATGTCGGGGTGTTACACTAAGTAACCAAGAGCAAGTAACCCCTTGTTATCAAAGTTTATTATGAGTAGAAGTCCAGCAAATCCTACCTTTTACTGTTCTTATACTGAAGATTGTTCCCAACCTATTCTGGTCGTACCCAAAGGCCCACTGTGGTCTCATTTTGCATGACACGTCCGCACAAGCAACAGTCATTTTCAACGCTCACAACCGGTCAAAGCATGCACGCTCAAGTCACGTGCACTTCTCACTTTCGTCACGTTACTTCGTCACTAAGAAGCTCATTTTCGCACGAAGCCTTATCACGCTTCGACCGTCGCACTGCGCCCGTCGCCCGTCGATGCGCCATGGCACTTGCCCAAGGAGGTTGGCCTTGCCCTCCCCCTTGGGGTCGGCCTCGGCCTCACCATTGGGATTGGCCTCGGCCTCTCCATTGGGGTCGGCCTCGGCCTCCCCATGAGGTTGGCCTTGGCCTTCCCCGAAGGGTTGTCCTCTGGCCTCCATCCTTAGCACATTCACTTCTCTTCAAGGGACCATACATAACTCCGCGACCCCCGTCGCCCGGACACAACTCCGCGACCCCCGTCGCCCGGACACAACTCCGCGACCCCGTCAAAAGGACACAACTCCGCGACCCCCGTCGCGCGCGGACACAACTCCGCGACCCCCGTTGCCGGCGTCCGGGCGCCTCACTTCAACACTTCGCCGCGCCCGTGCGCCACGCCGCTGATACTGCCGTGCCCCCAGGCTCTCTGTCACACTACCTTGCTCCCGCACACCATACACACTATGTCGCGCCCATGCGCCACCATTGACACAAACGTGCCCCCCGGCACCTTACGCACTCCGTCGCGCCCATGCGCCGCGCCACTAACACAGACGTGCCCCCGACACCTTACTCACTTCATCACGCCCATTCGCCACAATCATGTCATCATGCCCCTGGTCACCACACTCATTCATCACACCATGTGCACCTTGCCTTGGTCATGGAACATGCTTCAACCCACTTTCTGGAGTGTACATCATCCGCGGGGATAGGCGACTCCTCCGGGACACTATCTCTGCCAGGGAGCTCTTCAACTCCCCTTTCGCCAGGTAGACGGCTCCTCCGGGATGCTACCTCGGCCAGTCGGGTAGACGGCTCCTCCGGGATGCTACCTTGACATGCTCCGAGTGCTCCGGCACAAGGACTCACCCGCGGGGATAGGCGACTCCTCCGGGACACTATCTCCGCCAGGGAGCTCTTCAACTCCCTTTTCGCCAGGTAGACGGCTCCTCCGGGGTGCTACCTTGGCCAGTCGGGTAGACGGCTCCACCGGAATGCTACCTTGACTCGCTCCGAGTGCTCTGGCATAAGGACTCACCCGCGGGGTAAGCGACTCCTCCGTGACACTATCTCTGTCAGGGAGCTCTTCAACTCCCCTTCCGCCAGGTAGACGGCTCCTCCGGGATGCTACCTCGGCCAGTCGGGTAGACGGCTCCTCCGGGATGCTACCTTGACTCGCTCCAAGTGCTCCGGCACAAGGACTCACCCGCGGGGATAGGCGACTCCTCCGGGACACTATCTTTGCCAGGGAGCTCTAAGTGCTCCGGCACGAAGACTCCCCTTCTGCCAGGTAGACGGCTCCTCCGGGATGCTACCTCGGCCTGCGGAATAGGCGACTCCTCCGGGACACTATCTGCGTCAGGGTGCCTGCGTGACTGGCCTACGTGCTCCGGCACTGGGGGCTTGCGTCGGCACCCCTAGGGACTATGACCCCCGGGTCACTCCGAGACGGGAGCAGGTCTTCGGAGGGCATCGCGCCTAGTTCACCTGGCAGTTGGGCGTCGGGTCTTCCCCACCGCTGCCAGGCCTGTGGGACTCCGCAAGGGCTTGGATTGGAGGCTAGATCAAGGGGTTCTCTGGCCACACCGACGCTGTGGGAGCCAGTCTTTCCTGACAAACAGAGCGACGCTGTGAGGAGCAGGCCGGGTGAATATGCGATCCGACAGTCCGTGGAGCACCGGCACCCGTGGACCCCCCGGTGACGTGTCACTCTCGGGGAGCGCCACGTGTCGGTTAATGACATCATTATCTCAATCTCTATAAATAGAGGTCTTGAGAATTCATTTAGGACTTCTTCTTCACTCTCTCACTCTAGAATCCTAGAGAGAGAAACATACATGACCCTGACTTTGGACCTAAGCATCGGACTTTGACTGTCGTCGTATATTCATCATTCGTTATCGCCCTCGCAGCACTGCCACCCTCAAGCTCTATCTGGGAAGCCCTTGGTCTCTGCCCTTGTTCCACCCTTGTTGTGTCCTACATCAACATACTTGGAAGCTGACGCGGACTGCAGCCTTTGTGGCACCTCCACGTAGGTACGAACCCACTTTCCTTGGCATCAAAGACAATGAAGAATATGCAGTAGATCTTGTAACTTTTAATAGATTTTATTCTGCTATAAATGCTATAAATTATACAAATGTTAGAATTAAGTTTAATATAAACTCTGGTAGAGTTAGACTTATTAGAAATCCTCTTGCTAATTATCCAATATACTTTATAAATCTAGACCATTTTACTCAAAGAATGAATGCATATTTAGAAAAACTCTTAAAACACTATATAGTTTTGCTAGACAATGGAAATAATCGAAGATATCATAATGAATTACACTAGAAATCAAACAACTGCTTACACTAGTTATAATGAAAATCGTTTTGAAGCAAATTATGAAGAATTTCATAGATTTTATGTTGCTTTACAAGTTATAGATGATACAAATGATAGAATCAGCTTTAATATTTCTGAAGGCACTTTATTGTTAAAATATAATCCTTTAAGGTATTATATTCGTGTTCTTATAAACATAGATACCATAATAACAGACTTAAATGCATATTTAAAACATTTAGTAGAATTTTACATATATTTTAAAGATATGGATAATAATAGTTATTATCATAATGAATACATTAGACTAATAATTAGAAGACCAAATGTAGATAGGTTTAGACTAATAACTGAAAGACATGAAGGAAATGCTTTGGAAAACATAACTGATCATATACATACCTTACAGATAACTAGTAATGAAACCAATAATATAGATATTCTAGATAGTACTGATAGTAATGAAGAACATGACAGTATCCATTTACCTAGTTAAAAATGACAGATAGGAATTTAAATACAGAACCATACAAAACAATTTAAAATTTTTAGTCTATGATAAGAAACAATAGTCATATTCTCGGAAGAGGAAATATGGAGGATAGAAATAGAATAGAAGTATTAGCTACTGAAACAAGAAGACGTAATGAAAATACAATGGGAAATAGAGTTCTTAAACTTTTTAGAACACCATCAGCACCTATAGTTTCTTTAGAACAAATAATAGATATAGATAGACAAATAGAACAGTTTAGGCAAAACAGATTAGATTTAATATCTCCACAAATATTATATCAGCACCACTCCTCTGTTAGTCAAACAAGACTATTTATGCACTATAGAGAAACACAAAATCGATCTATAGGGGAAGACGTAGCAAGTGTTAATTTAATACATCCAGACTCTGAAAATGAATTAATCAGAGGAAATTTTAACTTAACACATATAGGTTTAATTTGTACCAAAAAACATATAGGTTTAATTGTTATAGGGATAAAAGGATTAACTAGAAGAGACACATGCACTAAAGTATTCTTAGCTATTATAGACGACATATTTTCTAGTGAACAAGTCATAATAGGAGCTATAGAAGTAGATATGAACAACAATTGTGGTATATTTTACTGCGCACCAGATTTTTGTATAAATACTAGAGATTTTGCAAAAAAAAACATAAAAATTAAGATTATGACTAAAGGATATGAAGATTTCTAGCAAGGCAAAAACCTTTTAATTTGTACCACATTCATAGGAAAATTAACACAAAGTAGTTGTTCACAAACTATCCGTACCGTATCCCAGCGCCCGCTAAGAGACTCCAGTGGCATGACACGTCACCCGCAAACCGCACCCCAGGGCCCGCTAAAAGGCTCCAGTGGCACGACACGTCACACGCTCAGTAGTCGAACTTACTCAACATCATTTCTCGGTGAAAACGCTCCGATGCTCAAACATCATCATTGCTCGGTCAAAGTGCTTCGCGCCTCAAGCATTCAGACGGCGATCGAAAGTACCTTCCCCCCGAAGGGTCGGCCACCCCCCCCCCCCCCGAGGAGGGGGTCGGCCACCCCCCTGAAGAGGTGGTCGGCCAACCACCTTGCAAGGGGGTCGGCCACCCCTTTTGTGAGGGGGTCGGCCACCCCTTTTGCTAGGGGGTCGGCCACCCCTTTGGTGAGGGGGTCGGCCACCACCTTGTGAGGGGGTCGGCCACCCCTTTGGTGAGGGGGTCGGCCACCCCTTGAGGAGGGGGTCGGCCTCCCTTGTCCTTAGGGGGGAGGGGACCTGCTTACCACTGTCGTCACCTCACTTAACGCATTCAGCAACGTTCACTCATCACTAGTGGTCGCGTGACGCCCATCATCGCCTGCACAATCAACTCGGGGCTCCGGTCCTCGCAGCGGGACGGGCTCACAACCCTAAAGCCCTCGCCGGCACAATCAACCGAGGGCTCCGGCCCTCGCCCGCACAATCAACCGGGGGCTTCGGTCCTCGCCGACACAATCAACCGGGGGCTCCGGCCCTCGCCTGTACAATCAACCGGAGGCTCCGGCCTTCGCCAGCACAATCAACCGGGGGCTCCGGTCCTCACGAGCTCAATCAACCGAAGGCTCCGGTCTTCGCGACGAGGGTTAGACTCACAGCCCTAAGGCCACCGCCGGCGCAATCACCCTACAGACTCATGGTGGGGAGGCTCTATTCGCAATGACCCAGCACGAGGACCATTCGCCACAGACTCTGGATATCAAGTTGCAAGCATGGGCATTCATATTACCATTGACCATCGACGCCACCAGGGCAATGAACCGCGAGTCACTCCGGGACGGGAGCAGGTCCTCGGAGGGCATCGTGTCCGGCAGGCCTGACAGTTGGCTGCAGGGGCCACCCTCACCGCTGCCAGGATCTCCGCGCGTCTCTTGACGCATCTCGTGGGATTCAGTAAGGGCTTGGACTGGAGGCTGGGGCAACGGGCTACTCTGACCATGCTACCGCAGTGTGGTCAGTCTCCTCAGACAGGCAGAGGGACGCTGCAAGGGCAGGACGACACGAACTCGGGGACCGGCAATTCGACAGACAATCAAGACTGTGGGACCCCCTACGGCGACGTGTCACTCCCGGAGGACGACACGTGTCGGCTGATGACACGCGCATATTTGTGCCTATATATAGTGGATTCTGGAGCTTATTTAAGGACTTCTCTCTCATTTCAACATTTCACTTTCTCTCTCTAAAACTCATTCTCTCTGGATTTCTAGTGAGAGAAAGACATTCGGACCCTTGACATCGGACTCTTGACGCTGCACCCTTGACACGGACTATCGACCGCTGGCCCTGTTCGTCGTCACCCTGCCTGCGCGGCGCTGCCAGCCCTCGCGACCTGTCTGGGGAGCCTTGCTCTCAGCCCTTACTCCATCCTTGTTGTCTCCCACTTTGTCAACTTGGAAGCCAACGCAGACTGCATCCTTTGTTGCACCTCACGTGGCATCCGAATCATCTTTCCGCGGCAACATTTGGCGACTATGCTGGGGAGGTGAGCATCGTGTTGCAGTCTGCCACACTCAAGCAACCTTGACTCAGCAACGCAGGACTATCAAGGTCTACCAGTCACAACCTCGACCCAGCCATCCAAGAGGCTGTCACTTCCAGACTTAGAAAATTTTCAAGCTAACATTGTTCTAATGGCACCACCTTTGATGCCATCACCCAGTCCCTTGGGGGCTTCACCGCTTCCCAACCCCTTCTGCCTCATATTGCAGCAACTTGGTATGTGGTGCGCGGGGTGGCTCGCGCC
Source organism: Escallonia rubra (assembly GCA_033065855.1). NCBI lineage: Eukaryota > Viridiplantae > Streptophyta > Magnoliopsida > Escalloniales > Escalloniaceae > Escallonia > Escallonia rubra. The sequence continues at coordinate 48,439 of JAVXUO010002113.1, forward strand.
ACGCTAGCTATCGCCTCTGTGACTTAGTCTGTCGTCCATACCTGCCCGCCGTCGTAAGTCCCCCCTCCCTCTCATCAACCCCTCGTGGTCGCGATCGCGGTCACATCGCCTCCTCATGCCCTTTTCCTTTCCTTTCCACACTTAGAAAAATTTCTTCATTTTTCGCGGTCAGGTCATCACCCCCGCGACTTCGCTCGACTCCTTCTTCACTTTTCAACACTTAGAAAAATTTCTTCATTTTTCGCGGACGGGTCACCACCCCCGCTGCTTCAGTCGGCTCCCTCTTCCCTTTTCAAGACTTAGAAAATTTTCTTCATTTTTTTCGCGGTCGGGTCATCACCCTCGCGGCTCCCCTCGGCACCCTTGCCGCAGCTCAACACTTAGCTAATTTTTTTTCGACACTTGAAAAAATTTCTCAACACTTAGATTTTTTCGAACCTCCCTCGCACCCTATTTGCTCGTGGTCGGATCATCACCCTCCCATCCTCATTCTACGCTCAGAAAAAATTTTCGCAAAATTTTCACCCTCCGTTGCTCTCTCCAACACTTGGAAAATTTTTCAACGAAAGTTTTCATCTCTCCAACCTCCCTCTTTCTCTCCCTTTCACTTCAAACTTATTCTTCATCAAGAATTTTCATCCCCCCATCATGCTCCTTTTATAGGCTCCAAAAAAAAAACGCATTTCTCTTTCTTTTTCCAAGTCAAACAGCAAACGCATCCAGGTGGGCCGAACCCACCCACGAGGGCCCTGACCCGCGCCTGCCCCGCCCCATTTCCTCTCTCTTCACTCAGCCTGCAGTGGGTCAACCCGCCCACCCGTCCGCCCGAAACCTGACCCGCTCCCTCGAACCCTAACCCTAATTCCCATTCTCTTTCCCTTCTTTTGCGTCGCATCTGCCTTGCGCGGCCGCCGACCCTTCGGCCTCCCTGCCGACCTGGCCACCGCCAGCAGCCCCTTTCCCGGCGTCAACTTCCCTCCCCGCCGACCTTTAACCTCCCGCACCACACCCCGCCGACCTCCTCTCTCCCCCATCTCCAGCGGCCGAAGCAGCCCCGCCGCGCCGCTATTCCCCTTCTTTCTCCACCTTCTTCCCCAAAGCTCCAAGGCTGCCGACCCCCCTGCTATCCCGACCCCTCACCCCTGGCCGACCCCTCATCCCCGCCGACCCCCCCCTCGGCCTCTCTCTCTCTCTCCCCCGATCCCGCAAGCCCCCACGGCGCCATGGCAGGCCATTGCCGCCGCCGACCCCTCTTCCCCTTCCCTTTTTTTCTTGCTTCGGCCACTCTCCCCGCGACCCCCCTGGCCGACCCAACTCCCCACGCCGACCCCCCTGCTATCCCGACCCCTCACCCCTGGCCGACCCCCCCCTCGGCCCCTCTCTCTCCCTCTGCCCGGACCCCGTAAGCCCGCGTCGCGCGGCCGAAGGCGCTACGCCGCCGACCCCCACCACCCCGCCGACCCCATGGCCGACCCACCTTCACCTTCGGCCATCTCCACCTCGCCGACCATCCTTCGGCCACCTTTGGCCTCGCACCCCACCCCTCTTCGGCCACATTTGACTTCGGCCACTCAACACTTCGGCGGCCATAGTGCGGACCACCATATGTAGCCTCCACCACCACAAGGCCACACATTCGGCCACTCTCTTCGGCCCTTCCCATCGCCTCAACACCACCATCTTCACACCCACGTCCACTCGTGACGGCCGAACAGCATCGCGACCCTCGTCGCCTATCGCCCGGGCAACGTCTTCGCGATTTTCGTCGCCCGTCGCCTGGGCGCCGTCTTCGCGACCCTCGTCGCCCGCACCTATGCGCCCTCTCCGCGACCCTCATCGCCTATCGCCTGGGCCACGTCTTCACGACATTCGTCGCCCGTCGCCCGGGCGTCGTCTCCGCAACCCTCGTCGTCAGCGCCCATGCGCTCTATCTCCGCGACCTTCGTCGCCCGTAGCCCGGGCAACGTCTTCGCGACCCTCGTCGCTAGCGCCCGGGCGCCGTCTCCGTGACCCTTGTCGACAGCGCCCGTGCGCTCTCTCTCCGCGACCTTCGTCGCCCGCGCACCATCTCCGCGACATTCGTCGCCAACACGTCATCTCCGCGACCATCGTCGCTCGCGCCGCGCGCCACCTCCGCGACTCTCGTCGTCAGCGCACCATCTGCGCGACATTCGTCGCCCGCGTTCGCACCATCTCCACGACCCTCGTCGCCTATCGCCCGGACAACGTCTTCGCGACCTTCGTCGCCTGTCGCCCGGGTACTCTCTCCGCGATGCTTGTGGCCTACTGCCCGGACAACGTTTTCGCGACCGTCGTCGCCCGTCGCCCGGGTGCCGTCTTCGCAACCCTCGTCGCCAGCGCACCGTCTTCGCGACCCTCGTCGCCAGCGCACCGTCTCCGCGACTCTCGTCGCCCGCGCGTCATCTCTGCGACATTTGTCGCCCCGCGCGTCATCTCCGCGACATTTGTCGCCCGCGTTCGCGCGCCAGCTCTGCGACTCTCGTCGCCAGCGCACCATCTCCGCGAATCTCGTCGCCCGCGTCCCATCTCCGCGACCTTCGTCACCCGCGTCCGTATGACACCTCCGCGACTCTCGTCGCCCTTGTGCCATCTCCGCGACCTTCGTCACCGGCACCCACGTACCGCACTCTCACACGTCGTCATGCCCATGCGTCGCGCCACTGATACATCCATCCCACTGGCTCTCTGTCGCACTACGTGCCCCGGCACCAAGTATCGTACCGCGACACTCGTCGCTGCTCTCATGCACCATTCTCATGATAAGTGCCCCCGGCACCAAGTATCGTACCGCGACACTCGTCGCTGCTCTCATGCACCATTCTCATGATAAATGCCCCCGGTACCAAGTATCGTCCCGCGACACTCGTCGCCGCTCTCATGCACCATTCTCATCATATGTGCCCCCGGCACACGTCGCCGCTCTCGCGACGGTAGTCGCCGCACCCGTGCGCCACAATCATGTTACATGCCCACCGGGCACCGCACTCATTCACCACACCATGCACACCTTGCCTTGGTCGTGGAACATGCTTCGACCCACTCTCCGGAGTGTGCAACATCCCGCGGGAATAGACAACTCCTCCGAGACACATCTTTTCAACTCCCTTCTCGCCAGGTAGACGGCTCCTCCGGGATGCTACTTTGACGCGCTCCGAGTGCTCCGGCACTAGGACCCCTCGCAGCGGGACGAGCTCGCAACCATGCAGCCCTCGCCGGCTCAATCAAACTCGCGGCGGGACGGGCTCGCAACCATGCAGCCCTCGCCGGCTCCATCAAACTCGCGGCGGGACGGGCTCGCAACCATGCAGCCCTCGCCGGCTCAATCAAACTCGCGGCGGGACGGGCTCGCAACCATGAAGCCCTCGCCGGCTCAATCAAACTCGCGGCGGGACGGGCTCGCAACCATGAAGCCCTCGCCGGCTCAATCAAACTCGCGGTGGGACGGGCTCGCACCCATGAAGCCCTCGCCGGCTCAATCAACTGATGGGGCTCCGGCCCTCGCACCGGGATGGGCTCACAACCTCATAGCCATCACCGTCTCAATCAAAGCGACGGGGCTCCGGCCCTCGCATCCGGGATGGGCTCACAACCTTATAGCCATCGCCGTCTCAATCAAAGCGACGGGGCTCCGGCCATCGCATCCGGGATGGGCTCACAACCTTATAGCCATCGCCGTCTCAATCAAAGCGACGGGGCTTCGGCCCTCGCATCCGGGATGGGCTCACAACCTTAAAGACATCGCCGTCTCAATCAAAGCGATGGGGCTCCGGCCCTCGCATCCGGGATGAGCTCACAGCCTTATAGCCATCGCCGTCTCAATCAAAGCGACGGGGCTCCAGCCCTCGCATCCGGGATGGGCTCACAACCTTATAGCCATCGCCGTCTCAATCAAAGCGACGGGGCTCCGGCCCTCGCATCCGGGATGGGCTCACAACCTTATAGCCATCGCCGTCTCAATCAAAGCGACGGGGCTCCGGCCCTCGCATCCGGGATGGGCTCTCAACCTCATAGCCATCGCCGGCACACTCAACAGGGGGCTCCGGCCCTCGCAGCGGGCTCTAGCACTGAGCGACGACCATGCCCAGTGCATCCAACACCGTTTATGTGTGCGACGCCCGCTCGGGTTGCCCCTCCGCGCACCCCGCACGCAGGGGGCTTATGTTCACAACCTATCCGGACATTATCCCCGATACCCGCTAAGAGACTCCAGTGGCACGACACGTCACCCGCAGACCGCACCCCAGGGCCCGCTAAAAGGCTCCAGTGGCACGACACGTCACACGCTCGGTTGTCGAACTTACTCAACATCATTTCTCGGTGAAAACGCTCCGATGCTCAAACATCGTCATTGCTCGGTCAAAGCTCTCCGCGCCTCAAGCATTCAGACGGCGATCGAAAGTACCTTCCCCCCGAGAGGTCGGCCACCCCCCCGAGAAGGGGGTCGGCCACCTCCCTGAAGAGGGGGTCGGCCAACCACCTTACAAGCGGGTCGGCCACCCCTTTTGTGAGAGGGTCGGCCACCCTTTTTGCTAGGGGGTCGGCCACCCCTTTTCCTAGGGGGTCGGCCACCGCTTTTATGAGGGGGTCGGCCACCCCTTTTGTGAGGGGGTCGGCCACCCCTTTTGCTAGGGGGTCGGCCACCCCTTTGGTGAGGGGGTCGGCCACCACCTTGTAAGGGGGTCGGCCACCCCTTTGGTGAGGGGGTCGGCCACCCCTTTTGGTGAGGGGGTCGGCCACCCCTTGAGGAGGGGGTCGGCCTCCCTTGTCCTTAGGGGGGGAGGGGACCTGCTTACCACTGCCGTAACCTCACTCAACGCATTCAGCAACGCTCACTCATCACTAGTGGTCGCGTGACGCCCATCATCGCCCGCACAATCAACCCGGGGCTCCGGTCCTCGCAGCGGGACGGGCTCACAACCCTAAAGCCCTCGCCGGCACAATCAACCGGGGGCTCCGGCCCTCGCCGGCATAATCAACCGGGGGCTCCGGCCATCGCCCGCACAATCAACCGGGGGCTCCGACCCTCGCCGACACAATCAACCGGGGGCTCCGGCCCTCGCCCGCACAATCAACCGGAGGCTCCGGCCTTTGCCAGCACAATCAACCGGGGGCTCCGGTCCTTGCGAGCTCAATCAACCGAAGGCTCCGGTCTTCGCGACGAGGGTTAGACTCACAGCCCTAAGGCCACCGCCGGCGTAATCACCCGACAGACTCATGGTGGGGAGGCTCCATTCGCAATGACCCAGCACGAGGACCATTCGCCACAGACTCTGGATATCAAGTTGCAAGCATGGCGTTCATATTACCATTGACCATCGACGCCACGAGGGCAATGAACCGCGAGTCACTCCGGGACAGGAGCAGGTCCTCGGAGGGCATCGTGTCCGGCAGGCCAGACAGTTGGCTGCAGGGGCCACCCTCATCGCTGCCAGGATCTCCGCGCGTCTCTTGACGCATCTCGTGGGATTCAGTAAGGGCTTGGACTGGAGGCTGGGGCAACGGGCTACTCTGACCATGCTACCGCAGTGTGGTCAGTCTCCTCAGACAGGCAGAGGGACGCTGCAAGGGCAGGACGACACGAACTCGGGGACCGGCAATTCGACGAACAATCAAGACTGCGGGACCCCCTACGGCGACGTGTCACTCCCGGAGGACGACACGTGTCGGCTGATGACACGCGCATATTTGTGCCTATATATAGTGGATTCTGGAGCTTATTTAAGGACTTCTCTCTCATTTCAACATTTCACTTTCTCTCTCTAAAACTCATTCTCTCTGGATTTCTAGTGAGAGAAAGACATTCGGACCCTTGACATCGGACTCTTGACGCTGCACCCTTGACACGGACTGTCGACCGCTAGCCCTATTCGTCGTTACCCTGCCTGCGCGGCGCTGCCAGCCCTCGCGACCTGTCTGGGGAGCGTTGCTCTCAGCCCTTACTCCATCCTTGCTGTCTCCCACTTTGTCTACTTGGAAGTCAACGCAGACTGCATCCTTTGTGGCACCTCACGTGGCATCCGAACCATCTTTCCGCGGCAACAGTAGTCAAGTAGGATATAAGTTAAGCATAGATGACACAACAAAATTCATTATAAATAGAGGAATTAGACTCCTACCACCCTATCGTGTAAATCCATTAGAGAATTCAGGACAAGAATGGCAAGTAGATAAACTATTAGAAACTAGTTCTAATACCGGTATCATACCTACAGATAATCTATGGTATAGAAATGCATCAGGAAGAATGTCAGTTAGATTTACTAATTATATAGAAGCAAACACCAATCTAGAAGATCAAGACCTTCAAGAAGAAGTAGAAGATGTATAGTTTCAAAGATTTTGATATCTTAAAAAACCTAGACATAAAAATTCTAAATCAAAAAGTATGAACTACAAGCATAAGACAAGGAATAAGTATCGAACAACTACAGAATTTTATAAGTCTTACAGAAAGAGAAGATAGTTTAGACATATTCAATCAACCTGAATATACAATAGAATGTAACCAAAACAATACAGCCCAAATTCTAGAAAGCTTAAAAAACATAAATATAAACTTCATGCCTTCACCTAAAATTCCCAATATAGAAATAGTACTACCTGAAACAAATTGTAAAACAAAATTAGATAACAAAATTAACAGAGCCTTAGCAGAAATAGAACAAATCAGACAAGAAGAAAAAACATTAGAAGAAGATAATAAGTTATTAATAGAAGAAATGGATAATATAGTAGATAATATAAACTATTTAGAAGAAACCAAGTCTTTACACACAGAAGACATTCACTTAGAAGAAAACCTAAACCCAAAAGACGATGAAACATATTCTACAACAACTGAATCTACATATACACAAATTACTACAAACAATGTAAAATTTAATTTAATGAATGAAGTGCCTTACGTTCTCATGGAAGAAGGTGAGGGATCTGGAACTACTAATAATAGAAATAGTGACGGAAGTAGATTTTATACAACACAACCAACCGCAAGACCTCAATATGCTTATGGTAATTTACCTAGACAAAGTGCAAACATTGAAAATAACAAAATTTGATAGACCTAATTATAAACCCAGAGATAAGAGACATCCTTTAGAACAAAATTTTAAAATACAAAGGGCAGCAGAACCTTTTATTTTAAATATAACAGCTGTAGATCCCCAACAAAGGAATAATTATATACAAGTATGCAAAGATGCAGTAGTAGCAAACTTTATAACTAAACAATCTGATAATTTAGAAACATGAGAAGAAATGATAAGATATATGACACAATTCTTAGGCCCAATAGCTAAAGCTAATTTTGAAGAATGGCAAAAGACATTTCCAGATGATTTAAAACAAATGGCAGACTTAGGACCAAATCCTTACAATTTTGTAAACACAATACAATTAATATTAACTGGAAGAAATCCAAACACAGGAGATACTATGATTCAAACTGAGGCAGCTAGAAAATTAGAACAAGTTCATTTATACAATTGGCATAATATAAAGCCATTTATGCAAGAATATTATTATTTCGCGTCCCAAAGCGGAAATATATGGAATAAGACAGTAATAGAAAAAAATTTAAACAAACTTCCAGGCGCGTTAGGAAGAGAGATATATGAAACAGTTAAAAAGATGTACGAAGACTCTAGATTTACACCTTCATTAGGAAGTATCTTCAAACAAGTTATAGAAATACTAGTTTCTAAATGCACTAATATACAAATAGCTAGACAATTAAAAAATGAAACTAGTTTCTGCAAAGAAATATATACTCCACAACACTATGGTCAAGAAGAATCTAGAAAACCTAAATATACAAGAAAACCATACAAAAGATATAAACAACCTAGAAAAACATATTATGTAAGAAAAAGCAAAGCTAGAAAACCCTTTTTAAATCCTAAACATGTTAGAAAATATGATAATAGAAGGATATACAAAAACAAAATAGCATGTTATTCATGTGGAGAACTAGACCATTTAAGTTCTAGTTGTCCTAGAAGACATAATAATAATAATTTTAAAGCAATGATAGTTAATAATACTAATGAAGATCTCTTAGAGGTAGATGAAACCTTAAGTGATACAGAAAGTATATATAGCATTAAATCAATAGAAGAATATACATAAGACATCCTTTCTATAAGTAGTGATGAGGAAGAAGAAAATCTTCCAGTAGAAACGACAGATAAATTAGATACTTTCATAAATTCATTAAGAAATACTGAGGTATACAATTTTATGTTTAAACCTTTAGAAAATCAATTAACGTTAGAAGAAGACTGTATACATTAATGGCAATTAGAAAAAGGTTTAGATACAATACCATGCTATATATGCACATGGTGTCCAGCAATTAAAGTAAGATGCAAATGCGATTTACGTTATAAAGAAGCATGCACCAAATGTATAAAACAAAAATATAATATAGATATAATCAAACCTAAAGAACCAATTACAAACAAAGACACTTATTATGATAAAAACGTTAATAGGAGGTTAGAATATTTAGAACAAAAAGTTATACAAATAGAAGAAACCATTAATAAAAAACATACAGAAGATTTAATCATAGGAGAAAATAAATATTTAATTCAAGATATTCAAGATTTTAAAATAGAAAAATTATGTACTCAAGCAAGATTTAATAACCTTATAACTACACGAATATATGTAAGGCATTATAATAAATTAGTTGAAACAAATGCAATTATAGATACTGGATGTACCATTACAGTTATAGATCCAACCTTAACTAATCCATCTTATATAAAAATATTTGAAACACCCATAACTGGAGTAGGTTTTTCTAATACTCACATACACTACTGTAACACCCCGATATTTTTTCCAATTTATTTAAAAATTTTAGCAGCGAAAATATTTTTTACTTAGTGCCGATATTTTTATTCAGCGACAAATTTATTTCGTTAGCATTGATATTTCCGTTTAGCGATTTTTAGCGGCTATTAGTGAATCGGGGTTAGGTAACAACCCAAATAAATTCTTCAAGTATACTGATTTTTTCATAAATAATTACTTGGACCTTTTTGCGATCATAAAAAGATTCGGGTAACGCTTAAATTAACTAATGAATATATAAGGAGGGTTTTGGTCATTTTTCCCTCTAGGGTTTTATATTTATCCTTGGTTATGAGAAGGCAGCCGTCAACTCTCTTCCCTTCATCTGGTTTCACGATAGAGAGAGAGAAAGAGGGGGCTTGAAGAGGCAGATTTTTTTTCTGGCGATCGGGTTGCTTTTCCGGTTAATTCAAAGGATTTGGATCGAGGCTGTTTAGCAGTGCATAGCTTGGACCGAGGTAAGGGATTTCTTCTGAAACCCAGTTTCCTCCATTTGTTCTCATAGATATTTTTCAGAATTGTTATCGCTATTCTTTGGATTCTGTTATTTTGATAAAGTCGCATTGTTTGCCATATGAACCTTTCATTGAGCCTTAAAACGTTTGTTGAAACTCTTATCGGTGCTCATTAATTCTTGTCCATCGAGCATTGAATAACATGTTGCATTTATCGATTTATCATTCTACATATTAACATGAGAGTTTGCATTGGTGTGTTTGGCAGGAGTTGGTGTATTGGTGTGGGCTAGTGCCTTGACGGACTAGCCGGTGTATTGGTGTGGGCTAGTGCCTTGACGGACTAGCCGGTGTATTGGTGTGGGCTAGTGCCTTGATGGACTAGCCGGTGGAAAATGTTAATGAGCATCACCTTTGTGGCTTTGCTAAGTGATTACCCTGCACTGCCTATGTGGCTTTGCAATTGCTCATGTTATTGTATTCGTGATCGTTTGCATCGTATCTGAAAATCGTATTGATGTCTGATCGAACTAGCTATGATTCTTTTTTTTTTTGAAAATACTGATGAATTGCATCTGTAATTGTTTCGTAGTTTCTTCATTTGAGCGACCTTACTGAGCTCTCAAAAGCTCACTCCCCTTTGACTTCCTTTCCGCAGGTAATATCGAACAATAGATCGCATTGGGTGTGGAATAGATCCGAGCACAGGAAAGAGAATTTAAGTTTCAGTCTTAGTCTTTAGAACCCCTGCGTGGGTGAATATTGTTATTTGAAGTTTTCAGACTTAGAATTGATATTTCATTTATGTCAGTCTCCTGAGAGTATGATATAAATCGATGGATTAGTTGCTCTGATAGATTGGTAGTATTTATTTTGTTTGAGTTGAGGATTTTATGATTTAGTGATTGATGGATCGAGTGTTAACGTTCCGGAAAATTCCGGGATGTTACAACTACTCTCAATATATTACAAATGCATCTATTACTTTTCTAACACCATGCAATATGCAAAGCAAACCACATCCCCTAAAGCAAGCCTTTGTGCACCTATTGCACACTCATAAGGAAAAATTATTTTAGGAATACATTTTTTAATAGCCGACACTAATACTTTAACAATTACTAAAGACTTCATACAATTAGCACAAAATGTTACACATACCCCTATTAATATTGACACTCCATCAGAGTACGCTCAGAAGCGTGGTGGGGAATATGTTAATATAAAACACAAAGGAAAAAATAAAATATGTGACGAATGTAGTAATTGAAGAACAAATTGTTGTGTAACAAACATAGAAGAAGAATGTCTACATATAGAAGAACTAGAAGATTTAGATATTGAAAACAACTCTAATATAAATCTTGATATTTATAGTCAAGAAAGAGTTAGTTATACCTTAATAAACCTGTTTACAAACAAATATGATATTCTTAAAGCAATAGAAAGACTACCTTTTATAGGAGAAGACCCTATCAAAAGATGGGACTTAAATAAAATATATCGTAAACTAGACATTATTAATCCAGACTATATTGTTAAAACTGCAAATATAGAAGCAAGTAGTCTAGATACAGAAGTCTTTAAAATGCACATAAAAGACTTAACACAATTAAAAGTAATTAGACCTAGCAATAGTCCTCATAGATCTGCAGCTTTCATAGTTAGAAATCATGCAGAAATAATTAGAGGTAAAAGCAGAATGGTAATAAATTATAAAAGACTTAATGACAATATTAAAGACGATAGTTACAATATCCCTAATAAGACGTTTCTTTTAAGTAAAATTCAAGGCAAGAAAATATTTAGTTAATTCGATTGCAAATCAGGCTTTCACCAAATCAAAATATGGCCTGAAGACATTAAATAGACAGCCTTTACTACACCCGAAGGCCTATACGAATGGTTAGTTATGCCATTTGGCCTTAAGACAGCACCAACTATCTTCCAGCGTAAGATGGATGATATTTTCAGACCCTATAATGATTTCATCTTAGTATACATAGATGATATTTTAGTTTGTAGTAAAAATGAACATGAGCATTTATCACATCTAGACTTAATTTTTAAACTATTCAACAAACATGGTTTAATTTTAAGCAAGAAAAAGGTAGAACTATTTAAAACAAATGTTAAGTTTTTAGGAATGCAAATAGGAGACGGTAAAATAAAACTACAAGAATACATAGCTAAGAAGGTTCTAGATTTTCCCGATAAATTAGAAGGATTAAAACAAATCCAGGCATTCTTAGGATTAGTTAACCAAGCAAGGATTTATTTTAAAGATCTTAGCAAGCTAGTAGGTCATCTATACAATAAAACTCGTAAAAATGGACAAAGACATTTTAATATAGAAGACATTGGACTCGTAAAAACCATAAAGGAGAAAGTTAAACAGTTACCAGACTTATATTTACCTTTAGACACTGATTACTTAATAGTCCAAACAGATGGATGCAAAGAAGGATGGGGAGCAGTCTTATACTGCAAACCAAATAAATATAGTAATAAGAAAGAAGAAAGAATATGTAGATATGCTAGCGGTAAATACAAAGAAAGTACTCAATACTTAACTAGTTTAGATTTTGAGTTACTAGCAATAGTTTATGCTTTAGAACATTTTAAAGCCCTTTTAATTTCAAAACATGAATTTTGTATTCGAATAGACTGTGAAGCCATAGTCAGATACAATAAAAATAAAGACTCTAGATATACAAATAGATGGTTAAAATTCATGACAGCTTTAAGTAACTATAGAATAGATAAAATAGAATGGCAACATATCAAAGGCATACATAATTCTGTTGCTGATTTATTATCTAGAAAATTTTTATCTTAGGATAACCTTATACCATTAGCCATAGAATAAGACAAGTTTCTGGTTTTATTTTCCGATGGCTTCTTCATCATCTATCCAGACCAGACAGACACAGGTAAATCAACCTAACCCAGTTTTTTCTACACAGTTCACTAGTTACATAGACAACCTAGGAAAAAATAGAATAAATTACAATGGTAATAATTTAGAGGTCATACACGCTGGATCAAGGTTTCAAGTTAAAGACCACAGGCTTGGTCCTTTTCCTGTTTGATCAGCGAACTCTGTGAGATAACTTATGGCAGTCTTTTATAAAAAGAGACAACGGATGGTTTGTTAGTACCGTCAATGCATTAGCTAATTATTTTCATAAAATAAGAAACACTAAAAAATATATTTTTTATTGTGTTTCTACAGGCAATATGCCAGGCATTTTTAAAAGTTACCCTGAAGCCATGGTCGGAGGAGTTGGTAATTACCCTCAACCTTGGTATAAAGGCACCATAACTTTTCAGGAAGCAACCACTCTTATGCAAACCCATTTTGGGCCCAATTACTATATTAGTCCTGATTGTCAAGACAAATCAACCACAGACACTATTGCAGATTGTGAAAACTACAATACATTAATTAAACATTTTAATATATTAAAAACTAGATCAGACCACTTACTTTTAGAAAAATCACACTTTGATACACAATTAGCACAGCTTAAGGCCCAAATACAAGTCTTAGAATTAGAAGCCAATGACTGGAAGAACAGATACACCACTATTCTTTCAAAACACCAGTCATCAAAACCCACTACCTCCGGGGTTAAAGGAGTAGCTAATTCGGATTCACAGGCTTTCGGTAAAGATAAATCAAGTCCTGTTATAGCTGGTAATTTGCTCAAAATTACTGAAAAACTTTCGAGTTCAGGAAAAAGAACTTCTAGTCCAGTTCAACAGATAGCTGGTAAAGACTTATCAAATCTTGTCAAAGTTGGAGGTTTACTCAAAATCTCTGAAAATCCCTCTAGTTCGAGAGAAAGAACTCCTAGCCCAGAAAAACATGTATCTGGTAAAGGCAAATTAATTCCTGAAACCCCTGGCCGTTTGGGTAAAACGGAACAAAATAAAAGAAATAAGAAAAAGGCAAAAAGACAGGCCTATACTGTCCAAAAACAGGTGGCAGAAGCTTTTGCAGACTTAATCAGCAAAACCTTCGGCAGCATCAACACTACAGAACAAGACAAGACTATTGAAGACATCAAGAATTATGCTACAACAAGCAGTCTCTTTGAAGACCCTCTATTCCAGGATGCACAGAGACCAAGCCCAAGCCCAGTCATTTCTTCCAGCGAATCCTCTGAGGATACGAAGACTAAAGATCAGACTGAAGATATACCAAAGTAAAGATAAGTATTCCTGAAGACTCAAGATTCATCTCACAAAGAAGGATCTTCTAGAAGCAGCAACAAGACAAGCAGCTATCAAGACACCTGTAAAAATGATCAGACTACTTTCGTCCAAGAATTCAAGACAACCTGCAGACGCATTATTAGAACTGAAGACCCCACAAAGACTTTCAAGAAGAAGATGCTCGCCCAAGACTGAGGCAGACTAAACTTTACAAAGAGACAAAGACAGATGTTACACAGTACTAAGCATCTTTAGCTTTTACTGTTAACTTTAAATTTTGTAATGTAGTCCTTTAGTCAAATCCAGTAGGACACCTGTAAACGTAGGCAATCATGTAAATTCCCTGTTCATAGCTTTTTTCTGCCTATTTAAGCCAAGGCAGATTTCATTTGTACACACGATTTCTAATTCAGAGCAATCAAACACTCATTCTCAAAACTCTCTCTGCCTTCTTCATGCTATCTCACCTTTCTCTATAAACTTTGCAATTCTTCGTTCAAGTAATTAGCTGCTTTAAAGTAAGTCTCTTATCTATTTAAACTTGCTTATAATTCTAGGGTGAACACGCTCTATGGTGAAACGCATTCTATGAACTGAAAAGGATTATCTCAAGGTCTAGTATGACTAAAAACAACTCAATATAGTCTTGATTAGAAATCATATGGCATTTACTTGGCTCAGAGAGACTCTGCTAACAATTTTTTGCTTTCAAAATGATTATGCTTACTTCAGGTTTTTGCCAGATTTTAAATCAATTATGCTTCTAAACTGACTTTCAAGGTTTTTCTTAAAGGTTATTAACAAAAGTGGGAGGGAGTCTTTAGGGTTAGTTGCCGAGTGATGGCTTTGAAAACCCGTTGACTAACGCATGCCCTGAGTTTTTTCCAAAAAGAAGAACTTTGGTAGTTCAACCTAGCATCTTGAGATTTAATCTAGTTAAAACCTATCCTGCATCCTGAACTTTTGAAAAAATAAGAATTTTAACCCAGTCTCTCTCTCTCTGCTCTTAAATTTTTTGCCATGTCCTCTCTGAATCATCTCTCTATTCCGCTGTGCTTTTATCTGTGCTATTCTTTCATCCACTATGGACACGGTCTAACCGGGGACTATTTGTTTTTCCGGCCAAAACCCCCCCATTTATTTTGTTATCTTTCTATTGCTTTAAGAATATCATATTTGTTGGTAAACAGGTTTATTAAGTTATAACTAACTCTTTCTTGACTATAAATATCAAGATTTTTATTAGAGTTGTTTTCAATAGCTAAATCTTCTAGTTCTTCTATATGTAGACATTCTTCTTCTATGTTTGTTAAACAACAATTTTTTCTTCCATTACTACAGTCGTCACATATTTTATTTTTTCCTTTGTGTTTTATATTAACATATTCCCCACCACGCTTCTGAGCGTACTCTGATGGAGTGTCAATATTAATAGGGGTATGTGTAACATTTTGTGCTAATTGTATGAAGTCTTTAGTAATTGTTAAAGTATTAGTGTCGGCTATTAAAAAATTTATTCCTAAAAAAAAAAATTCCTTCTGAGTGTGCAATAGGTGCACAAAAGGCTTGCTTTAGGGGATATGGTTTGCTTTGCATATTGCATGGTGTTAGAAAAGTAATAGATACATTTGTAATATATTGAGAGTAGTGTATGGGAGTATTAGAAAAACCTACTCCAGTTATGGGTGTTTCAAATGTTTTTATATAAGATGGATTAGTTAAGCTTGGATCTATAACTGTAATGGTACATCCAGTATCTATAATTGCATTTGTTTCAACTAATTTATTATAATGCCTTACATATATTCGTGTAGTTATAAGGTTATTAAATCTTGCTTGAGTACATAATTTTTCTATTTTAAAATCTTGAATATCTTGAATTAAATATTTATTTTCTCCAATGATTAAATCTTCTGTATGTTTTTTATTACTGGTTTCTTCTATTTGTATAACTTTTTGTTCCAAATATTCTAACCTCCTATTAACGTTTTTATCATAATAAGTGTCTTTGTTTGTAATTGGTTCTTTAGGTTTGATTATATCTATATTATATTTTTGTTTTATACATTTGATGTATGCTTCTTTATAACATAAATCGCATTTGCATCTTACTTTAATTGCTGGATACCATGTGCATATATAGCATGATATTGTATCTAAACCTTTTTCTAATTGCCATTGATGTATACAGTCTTCTTCTAACGTTAATTGATTTTCTAAAGGTTTAAACATAAAATTGTATACCTCAGTATTTCTTAATGAATTTTTTAAAGTATCTAATTTATCTGTCGTTTCTACTGGAAGATTTTCTTCTTCCTCATCACTACTTATAGAAAGATGTCTTCTGTATATTCTTCTATTGATTTAATGCTATATATACTTTCTGTATCACTTAAGGTTTCATCTACCTCTAAGAGATCTTCATTAGTATTATTAACTATCATTGCTTTAAAATTATTATTATTATGTCTTCTAGGACAACTAGAACTTAAATGGACTGGTTCTCCACATGAATAACATGTTATTTTGTTTTTGTATATCCTTCTATTATCATATTTTCTAACATGTTTAGGATTTAAAAAGGGTTTCTAGCTTTGCTTTTTCTTAAATAATATATTTTTCTAGGTTGTTTATATCTTTTGTATGGTTTTCTTGTATATTTAGGTCTTCTAGATTCTTCTTGACCATAGTGTTGTGGAGTATATATTTCTTTGTAGAGTCTTCTTACATCTTTTTAATTGTTTCATATATCTCTCTTCCTAACGCGCCTGAAAGTTTGTTTAAAATTTTTTCTATTACTGTCTTATTCCATATATTTCCACTTTGGGACGCAAATAATAATATTCTTGCATAAATGGCTTTATATTATGCCAATTGTATAAATGAACTTGTTCTAATTTTTTAGCTGCCTCAGTTTGAATCATAGTATCTCATGTGTTTGGATTTCTTCCAGTTAATATTAATTGTATTGTGTTTACAAAATTGTAAGGATTTGGTCCTAAGTCTGCCATTTGTTTTAAATGTAAAATTTAATTTAATGAATGAAGTACCTTACGTTCTCATGGAAGCAAGTGAGGGATCTGGAACTACTAATAATAGAAATAGTGACGGAAGTAGATTTTATACAAAACAACCAACCACAAGACCTCAATATGCTTATGGTAATTTACCTAGACAAAGTGCAAACATTGAAAATAACAAAATTTGATAGACCTAATTATAAACCCAGAGGTAAGAGACATCCTTTAGAAAAAAATTTAAAATACAAAAGGCAGCAGAACCTTTTATTTTAAATATAACAGCTGTAGATCCCCAATAAAGGAATAATTATATACAAGTAAGAAAAGATGCAGTAGTAGCCAACGCTATAACTAAACAATCTGATAATCTAGAAACAAATTTTGCCATTCTTCAAAATTAGCTTTAGCTATTGGGCCTAAGAATTGTGTCATATATCTTATCATTTCTTCTCCTGTTTCTAAATTATCAGATTGTTTAGTTATAAAGTTTGCTACTACTGCATCTTTCCATACTTGTATATAATTATTCCTTTATTGGGGATCTACAGCTGTTATATTTAAAATAAAAGGTTCTGCTGCCTTTTGTATTTTAAATTTTTTTCTAAAGGATGTCTCTTACCTCTGGGTTTATAATTAGGTCTATCAAATTTTGTTATTTTCAATGTTTGCACTTTGTCTAGGTAAATTACCATAAGCATATTGAGGTCTTGTGGTTGGTTGTTTTGTATAAAATCTACTTCCGTCACTATTTCTATTATTAGTAGTTCCAGATCCCTCACTTGCTTCCATGAGAACGTAAGGTACTTCATTCATTAAATTAAATTTTACATTGTTTGTAGTAATTTGTGTATCTGTAGATTCAGTTGTTGTAGAATATGTTTCATCGTTTTTTGGGTTTAGGTTTTCTTCTAAGTGAATGTCTTCTGTGTGTAAAGACTTGGTTTCTTCTAAATAGTTTATATTATCTACTATATTATCCATTTCTTCTATTAATAACTTATTATCTTCTTCTAATGTTTTTTCTTCTTGTCTGATTTGTTCTATTTCTGCTAAGGCTCTGTTAATTTTGTTATCTAATTTTGTTTTATAATTTGTTTCAGGTAGTACTATTTCTATACTGGGAATCTTAGGTGAAGGCATGAAGTTTATATTTATGTTTTTTAAGCTTTCTAGAATTTGGGCTGTATTGTTTTGGTTACATTCTATTGTATATTCAGGTTGATTGAATATGTCTAAACTATCTTCTCTTTCTGTAAGACTTATAAAATTATGTAATTGTTCGATACTTATTCCTTGTCCTATTCTTGTAGTTCCTACTTTTTGATTTAGAATTTTTATGTCTAGGTTTTTTAAGATATCAAAATCTTTGAAACTATACATCTTCTACTTCTTCTTGAAGGTCTTGATCTTCTAGATTGGTGTTTGCTTCTATATAATTAGTAAATCTAACTGACATTCTTCCTGATGCATTTCTATACCATAGATTATCTGTAGGTATGATACTGTTATTAGAACTAGTTTCTAATAGTTTATCTACTTGTCATTCTTGTCCTGAATTCTCTAATGGGTCTACACGATAGGGTGGTAGGAGTCTAATTTCTCTGTTTATAATGAATTTAGCCGTGTCATCAATGGTTAACTTATATCCTACTTGACTATTCTGTGTTAATTTTCCTATGAATGTGGTACAAATTAAAAGGTGCCTTGCTGGAAATCTTCATATCCTTTAGTCATAATCTTAATTTTTATGTTTTTTAAAAAATCTCTAGTATTTATACAAAAATCTGGTGCGCAGTAAAATATGCCACCATTGTTGTTCATATCTACTTCTATAGCTCTTATTATGGCTTGTTCACTAGAAAATCTGTCGTCTATAACAGCTAAGAATACTTTAGCGCCTGTGTCTCTTCTTGTTAATCCTTTTATCCCTATAACAATTAAACCTATATGTGTTAAGTTAAAATTTCCTCTGATTAATTCCTTTTCAGAGTCTGGATGTATTAAATTAACACTTGATACGTCTTCCCCTCCTGATGTGTACGACTCTTTACCCCAGAGTGTGGTGTGGGAGCCGTCTAGTCGCTTGCCTCCTGACGCGTACGATTCTTTGCCCCAGAGTCAGGTGTGGGAGCAAAGAGTCATACGCGTCAGGAGGCAAGAGACTAGACGGCTCCCACACCACACCCTGGAGGAAAGAGTCGTACACGTCAGGAGGCAAACGACTAGACGACTCCCACACCTGACTCTGGGCTGAGAGTCGTACGCGTCAGGAGGCAAGTGACTAGACGGCTCCCCTTGGTAATCCCGGTACGCAAGACCGAAGTTATGAACTTTAGTCTTGTACCTCTCAATGGACCTCTTGAGATTGTCAGGAGCCTTCGCGACAAACCAGTCAAACCCCTCCTGCTACTTGAATACCTCAGTGCCCTGGTCAGCCTAAAAAACATGCATAGAAAATATGGCTAATCATTTCAGGCATGATCGATAAGGTGCGCAAATAAAAATTGAAACAACATTAGGATGACTTACAATGTTCAATGCCCAGAACTGGTCATAGAGCTACCGTGGCGCATACGATGTCTTTCTCACCTGGGAAGGGCAATTCACCCTCGTGCACGTCACCTTGAGAAACCATTGCAGGTACTCCTCAATACTGATGTCGTCGTCCTTCAGCGATACAAGGCTATCATACGTTTCTTGCCAAGTATTCCACTGTTGCACCTCGTCACTCAGCAAATTCAAGGCATCAGGTACCTCGAAGTTCGGACCTCGACCCCTCCTGTATGGCCGCATGTCTACCGCTAGTTTTGGTATCCCTTGTAGACAGCCAGCTTGCCTCATAGCTCGATAGGGCATCTAAAACTCACATACTTCAAAGTGAATAAGCGACTCCCAAACCAAACCTGCCAGCACGTACAACACCGAAAGTTGCCAACACCACTCATCCAACCGATGCATCACCTTGCCATATGGCTGCCACATCACCTGGGATGCATCCAGTATCTCTAGTTCCCCCCGATAGAACTTTAGATGGTGGTGAGGGTCTACCCGTCTCCTCCGGTTGGTCGTAGGCCCCCAGGCCCACACCCTAGGCCAAGTCTCATCAGAACATACCCACGGTTGTGGACGACCCGTGGGTAGCCTCTCGTAAGACCAAACATGTGAATGCAAACATTATATGGAATTACTAATTAATCACGAATATATCGACACGTCAGAACAAGAATATAAATGCTCATATACCTGTAATAGAGTCAGGCAGGCGGCAATGGATTTGGCACCCTTTCTCGTAGCCTTATGCAGTGCTCGATATAGGTGCGCAAGGACAGCTGAACCCCACGAATACGAGTATACCTCCTCAAGATCCTCCAAGAACACCATATACTTCGGATGCACCGTGTTTTTCGAATGCATCGGAAGTAATATAGCTCCAATAGTATACAGAACAAATGCCTTCGTATACGTCACGAAATCGTGAGGAGTGTATTCATCCGGTAGCACGCCATACTGCTCTCTCAGCCATTTAAGTTTGATGCTGTTTGTTGTAAGAGCTTCTGTAACACCCCGATATTTTTTAACGGATTAATAAAATAAAATTTAGCTGAGAAATATATTTTTAAGCGTCGATATTTTAATTAGCAATTTTTAACGATGTTATTTTTTAAAAAATACTTAGCATTATGTATACTTTTGGCGGTGAATTTATTTTTTATCGATGCGCTTATTATTAGTGACGATTTGTGACACGAGATAGTGCAAAACACCCGTTAATAATTTTTCTAGTGCATTAACTGTTTGCAGATAATTATTTTTGGACCTCTTCGCCTTAATAAAAGTTTATGGGTGAAAATTTGAGCGGTTAATGGAAATTAAGGTGGGCTTTTGGTTATATTCCAACTAGGGTTATTATATATAGATTATAGAGTATCGATCAGCCGACCCTAAAATTTCAACCATCTGGAAAGACGGTAGAGGAGAGTACGAGGAGAGTACGGGAGAGAGACGAAGAAAGCTTGGCGGAAGACTTTTCCGGCGAAACCTTCAGGTAAGATTTCTACCTTCTCTCCAAAATCAATTACCTTTGGGATGTTATATGTGTCTACGACTATCTTGTGGGTTTTAGAGCAAGGGAAGAGACCTTGCCGTGAAATGGGTATTGGGGAATATATATGTACTGGACAAGAACTAGGAGAAGGGACTGGGGTTGCGTTTATGTTAGGTGTTACAGGGAATTTTGTGTGTACAGGTGAAGGAATGAGGGGTATTACGTGGGTTTTGTGTGTATCGTATATGCATATGTGTACGTGAGGTTGGGGTGCATGTGTGCGTGTGTTTTCGACAGCAAGAAGGGAGGGCTCACGGTTTTGATGGGTGTTGTGTGAGAGTGGGGAGATTTGGGTATGTGCAAATATACGTGTAAGGTGCAAGTGTGAAGGCATGGCTGCCAAGACAGCCACATATATATATATATGCATTTATGAGTGAGCTGTGTACATAGGTTATGGAGAGTAATGAGGAAGAAGAAGAGGGGGTCACATTACTGCCGTGGCATAGAAACGGATGGAGGTGCGGCTGAGTGATTGTGCTGATGTGGTGCGATGAAGAAGAAGAGGGAGTAGCAGCGCAGCGGGTGCCGGCGAATGCCGTGTGGCTTCCTGTCGCAAGGTGGTGGGTATGTGATGCTTGGAGTGTGAGATGAAATGGGAAAGGAACAGCGACTATAGGTTGTGTAGGATGGTGTGTATTATAGATAGATATATGTGGGTTATAAGAGTGCATTGTGGGTATTTAGTGTGTGAAATGGGTGTTCAGAAAAATTTGGAGAGAAAGTGGTTAGTTGGAATTGTATGTGGTGTGTTTGAATGGGTGTGCGTGAAAGTGTGTTGCTGTGTGCGTGAATGTGTGTATACAAGGTGGGGTGTGTAGTGTGTAGCAGGTGTGTAGTGGGTTCATGGAGTCGTGGGTCTAGGCAGGCAGAAGGAGGGACTTTGTGCTGGTTCATTGAGTATGTGTATTGGAGAACAATCCACTGCCTCACTGACTTGGGTGTTGAGAAGGTTATGGTTTGGAAAGGAAAAGGGAGTGAAGGCAGTAGCTTGGAAAGGAGATAGAAATTGGCGAATAAAGGAGAAGGAAGTGAAAATGAAGCTGCGTGAACAGTAACTTCTGGGTTTGGACAGAGGTGTTAGGGAGAAGAAAGGAAGTGGGTTTTGAATACGTAATTAGTGGTTATCGAATTAGCGTTAAGTATGATGCATCCATGAGATAGTGTACAGTGATTATAATTGCGTGAAACTTTACAGTATAGTACGATAGACTATATTAGAATTTTTGGCAAAAGTTTATAATTTTCTGAGATCGTATGAATTTATAGTATTTTCTATAATTTCAGATTTGGAAAATTCTTTTGGAGTCTTTAAACCCTGAAAATGTTATGGGGAAAATTATAGTAGTGTTTATATAGTATAATAAAGATTCAGTACAAATTCGATAATTTTTGGAGTTTATTTGCTATGGTTTCCATATCGCATTAGTTTTAGCAAAACGAATATTTGAAAAATAGTTTTAATGCCTTTTAATTTCTGATTTATATTTTTATAATTTTTATACATATTTAAAAGTTAATATAAAAATTATGGGACTTAGTTTACAGCTGGAAGTATTTTTGGCAATTTATGAGATTTTATTGTATTTAAAGAAATTATTTTTTTTCGAAATATTCAAAAATTTGGAGAATGCATATTTTGACTTTTATTAATGCTTTAAGCTATAAAAGTTTTTAATGTAAATTATTATAAATTTTAGAGTGTCTGTATACGTTAAGGAGTGTGTAGGATTTTCGGTTAGGCTGGCCGTGTGCGGGAACCGTTTTGAGTGCGCGATTTCGGAGAGAGTGGGGTACGCAGTGGGTAGTTGATATTAGGGTTTATAGTGTATTTTACATAAATAATGTTCTAACAAGTAAATTGCCAATCTAGGTTTATTCAGAAAATATTGATCGAGGATTGATAGCATCGCTTAGCTTGGACCGAGGTAAGGGATTTCTATCCGAACCTCAATTCGTTATTCTGTTTTTAAATGTTTTATTATGAAAGTTTTATGAACTACATTGATTCGAATTTATGTTTGTTGTAAAAAAATGTTTTGAAATTGCCCATGAAACCCTAAATTGAGCCTTATAGCGATCGTTTGGAATTCTGTTTCATCTCATCTTGGAATCTATTGTTCATTTGATATGTTTATTGATTGCTCATCGTAAAACATTTTTAATTCTATTTATTACTTCTCAATGTTGACATGAGTTAGTAACTTGGGAGCCATAAGGATGGTCTGTATTATTGGCGTTATAAGGATGGTCTGTTGGATGGGTTTAACTAGTACCTAGATGGACTAGTCAGTGTACATATGCATATGTAAAGCGATCGAGCACTGCCGGGGTGGCTTTGCTTCTGTACTGCTCATGTTCAACGTTTCCTATTTATGTTTATTGCATTATAAGTGTTTTGAAAATGGTTATCGATTTAAGGGAACTGAGTTGATACTCATCCCTTTGTTTATATTGAAATGCTGTGGTTTTCTTTGAAAAACCCTTTTAAAATTATCGTTGATTGTGTATAAAAAGATTGTTTGAACCGCTTTGTTTCTCCGCTTTCAAAATTTTCTATTGGTTTAAATGTCAAATTGTCCGTATCGTTTTCTTATTTTTAAATCTTTGTGCGACCTTACTGGGCTCTCAAAAGCTCACTCCCCTTTGACTTCTTTTCCGCAGGTGATAGCCAGCAGTAGGTTACCTGAATTTGGATTAGAGCCGAGCGAGCGAAAGCAAAGGAATTAGATTTTGGGATTGATCATTAGAACCCCTGCGTGGGTAAATATTAATGTTTGAATTTTCTTAGACTTAGACTCGGTATTTCAATTATGACAATTGATTGAGAGTATAGTTTGATTGATGGATAGTTGCTCTGACAGATTGGTAGTATTTATTTTGGTTGAGTTGAGGATTTTATGATTTAGTGATTGATGGATCGAGTGTTAACGTTCCGGAAATTCCGGGATGTTACAGCTTCCCTTGAAATTCCCGAAAAATACTGCCTAGCCATATTCGCTATGGATGCAGACGTTTTGTTCCAAGTAATGGGTCTGCCGTGACATGGGATTCCAAGTATAAATCCGATGTCCCCTAATATAATAGTCATTTCACCAAACCGGAAGTGAAATAAGTTCGTCTTGCTCCTCCATCGTTCAACTAGAGCGGATATAAGGCAATCGTCGTGTCGAGACCAAATCCCGCAATCGGTGAACATAGATATATTTTGACGGTGTAATAGTTGTATTTGTTCCTCGTTTAGTACCCACTCTTCGAGGTGACTTGTGCTTTGAATTGTTTCCAAAACACCCTTATCGACACCGTCAAATACGTGCCTCGCGACATGGTCATCGTCATCGTATAGGATTGATGTATCATGAGGTCCGGGGTTGAGATCCATATCTCGAAGAACAAAATATAATTGTAAACCAACTTAGCGTCCATAATATTTACATTCCAAAACTATAATTGGATCTTTAACCTAGCTTACCAATGCATTAGCAATAGTCATTATCTCATTATTTCAATGTATTAAAACAATTCCCCACTTCCCACCACTCTGAACGCTTAATTACGCTAGTTCCCTAAAATTTAGCGCCAACGTGATTGTTTAGCAATATACCCCCCCCCCCCCCCGATGGCCGCTACACCCCCAACACCTCAAAACCGCTTTAAAACCACTTTTTAAATGTATTACATCAATTATATACCAAATATTTCCTCAGAAAATTTTAAGGGGGAAAGTTACCAAAACACCCCCAACTTATGCAAAATACCCCCTGGCAGTCATCGCCCCAACAAACATCTCAGAACAATTTTAAAATAACTTTTCGGGTGTCTTACACCCTTTTCTGAACTAAAAGTCATTCGAAAAAAATTTATAGGAAAAATTACCAAAATACCCCCGCTGAGCGGCAAATTACCGAAATGCCCCCGGGGGTTCATTATCACCCTAACGCCCCAAATCATCTTCAAAACAACCTTTCAGGTGTTTTACAATCATTTATGGACTAAAAAGTCCTTTGAAAAACTTTACCGAGAAAATTACCAAAATACCCCTCTCAGGGTAGCAAATTACCAAGATGCCCCCTGGCATCAGAAAATCTCAAAAGTACTTTAAAATTCTATTTCAAGCTTCATGAATTCATTCTTGATCTAAAAAGTATTTTACAAAAGTTTCGTCCAAAAATCCCAAACGGGTGTCCAGATCGAGCGCTTAAAAGCCCGTTCGGCCAAAAAAATAGCTAACGACTTCAGAATAGCCCGAAGTCCTAGGAAATGGAACTTCCCAACATCCTAGGGTTCTCATAAAAGTTTCAGGCAAAATCGTGCTAGCTTGATATTTGAAATTATATTACAAAGTTACAAAGTTCCGCGTATCAGTTAACCCATTTTCAGTCTTTGGAAAAATCTGATATTTTTCTCTGATATATATATTTTAAAAATAACTAGGGTCTGTTTTTTGAACTTTGACAAAATCTAGCTCTAGCTATTTTTTATAAATTCGTGAAAAACTGTCTAATTAAGTTTTCACCTTTAGCGACAATTATGTTTCGTGAAAAATGTAATTCGTGAAAAACTGTCTAAAAAATCTAATTTTGACACCCTAAAAAACCGCCCATCTTGAATAAAGTAAAAACTCCCAATTTTGAAGTCCTAAAAACCCTAATTTTGACGTCTTAAAAAACCGCCAATTTTGAATTCATAAAAAACCCATAAAGTTGAAGCCCTAAAAAAACCCCAATCTTGAAGAAAAAAAAAAAACCCCTAATTTCGTATATCAAGTAAACCTCTAATCTCATAACTTAAAAGCTAGTTCAATCCCTAATTTTAAACTCTAAAAAACACGAATTTGAGATTATGGTAAGAACAATTTAAGCATAACAAAATTTAAACAATCTACTGGTAAGAACAATTATGGTAAGGACAATTTGAAATTAACATTGAATTATAAGAAAATTCAAAATACTTACTTGCTTTAAAGTTGATATATTTTAATCTTCTAGCGGTTATCCAACGATTTTCTACTGTAGAATATTTTTGTTTATGTTATCGTGGAGATTATGCAGGTAAGATTTGGAGTATGAAGAAGATGGAAGAAAGAGTTGGGAAAGATGATGTAGAGTGAAAGAGAGGGTTATGTCCAGAAAGAATTGGGGAGAACGGATTATAAAGAGAGAAAATCGAGCGAAAGAGAAGAAAGAAGACATGTGAGTCTGAACATCTCAGACTCACGAGTCTTCTTTCTCTCTTTCTCTATTTGTGCCAAGTGTTGCGGTGGGGGGCACCTTTCACGAAAAAGCAGGGAGAAATGCCAAGTGTTGCGGTGGGGGGTGGGGGCATGGGGGGCCCACGAAAAAGTAGGAAGAAAAAAAAAGCAGTAATGATAACCAACCGCAACACTTTGTTGCGGTTGGGGAGGGGCGGGGGGGGGGGGGGGAACCTTACACAAAAAAACATGATTAGCAACCGCAACACTTGGTGGATATTATCCACTGGTGGGTATGGATCGGCCCCCATATATATATATATATATGTATACACACACACACACACACACACACACACACACACACATATATATATATATATACATGTACATGTACATGTACATATTTATATGTATATGTATGTACATGTACATGTACATATACATGTATAGATATACATGTATATGTATGTATATATATGTATATGTACATGTACATGTACATGTATATATATATAAATATGTACATGTACATGTATACATTTATATGTATATATATATATATATATATATATATATATATAACAGCTTGAGTGTGGCCAATAGACCAAGGTTGAGGATTTTTACGAAGACCTTGATACAAAACTGAGTTGTATTTTTGCTATAAAAACATTGTTGTAATATTTCCAAAATTTTTGGAATAACTGTACTTGCAGATATAATATAAATACCAAACGATATCAGAAAAATATGAAATTTTCACAATAATTCTAATATTGTACTAAGAACCATAGTGTAAAGTGTCAGAATTTTTCGACGATCGTACAATACCCAACAGTTACTTGGTACAACTGTGCAAGCACAATGTACCACTTCTTTGCATAAACCCATTAGCAATTTACCCATCTTCTTCCCTTCTCTCAGTTTCTGTACAAACACATAACACATTCACTTCACATGCACAACGGTCCCACCCATTTTCCTTAGACACACTGTCACATACTTATACACATTCCACACATTACATACACTTTGATGTACATCTTCGTCACAAACACACTCGTTCACACCCAACACAGCACATGAGTACCTGTTGGTGCTTCTCCCTTCCCCTTCTTCCCTCTCACATAACAGCTTTTCACGTGCACACACACCATTAGACCTGGCAAACGGGTATACCCATTGGGGTACGGGTAAAACCCGGTCGGGTCCGGGTAAAATCGGGTCAGGTAATTTTTACCCGGGTTTTTACGGGTAGGGTTTTTCAGGATCCGTAGCCTACCTTTGCGGGTAGGGTATTACCCGCGGGTACATGCCTAAATTTTTTTTAAACAAACAGATTTTAATAGACTATTTGTTTATATATTAGGCCTTTTTTAACTACTTAACATAAACACTTAATAGTAAATAAGTTTTCACTAATTTTCCTTTTGGTAATAGACTACAATCTCTTTCTAGTTTCATTGCTACACGGCATTGATGATCTCAGATTCTCAATTCCAACACAATCACTCCTATCTCCGGACAAAACAATATCTCAACAAAAAAACCAAAACATTAACTACAGGCTACAAATTAATTCTTACTTTTGAAGTAATAAAAAACTTAAATACGTACAAAATACAAACACAAATAATATAAATAGATTTGATCGGAACGGTGGCAGCGCAGTGGTGGCGAATCTGATCGAAGACGACGTGGCGACAGAACGGCGGCGGATCTGATCGAAGACGACGGTGGCGGCAGAACGACGACGGATCTGATTGAAGGCGACGGTGGCGGCAGAACGACGGCGGATCTGATCGGAGACGATTGTGGCAGCGGAGCGACGACAGGTGGAGGCAAAGCGACGGCAGATCTGATCGGAATGACGGTGGCGGCAAAGCGACGATAGATCTAATCGGAGACGACGGTGGCGGGATGTTGGTTGTCGATGGATCTGATATGACTGGTGGCTAAGAGAGATCGTGAGAGGATGCCGGCCGTCGTGCGAGGAAGAGAGAGTTCAGAGAGTGAACTGTGAAGGAAGAGCGGCGCAATATGAGAGAAGAATGAGTGAGTGACCGAAAGAAACCCTAGCACTTCCTTTTATAGTTTAAAAAAACGGGTAAACCGGGTAACCCGCAATCTGACCCGGACCGACCCAAAAATTACGGGTCGGTTCGGTCTGGGTTTATTTTCGGCGGGTATTCAAAACATGTACCCATACCCAGTATTTTGGCCCAGGTACGGTTCGGGTAATGGGTCCGGATCGATTTTTGCCAGGTCTACACACCATATTTGCACACCCATTATTTCCTTCCATCCCCACACACATATACACACTATACACCCATCAGCACACCACTTCACATAGACCCACATTTCACACGCACGCACCATTTTGCACACATAGTTACATACATGTGGGTGCGTGTGACACTCACCCACATGTAAATATGTATATATGAGGCGGTTTGGCAGCTTCTCTTCAGGTTACCCACACTGCCATGCACAGTCAAACTCATCCACACTCATGGAACTACACAGCACCTCACAAATACTCTCACACTTGCATTTACTTCACTTATCCACACAAACTTCACCCACTGAAACACCCCCAAATTCACACATGCAAACCACACAGGCTGCACCCCCCCTCACTTCATGTTATATACACTCAAAACGTACACAAAAACACAACACTTCACTCACAATTTACCCACTTGCACACACACCATTCGTAGCATGCACACAGGTTCACATAACACACACGAACTCTCACACTCCCTCCTATCTCTTTTCACCACTACACACACTTGCTCACACACCAAAACCCACATATTTTACCTACTGTTTACACACACTCGGCAGTCCCTATGGCTGTTCGAATTACACACATTCCACTCACCACGATGCACACTGCACACATGGTTGTTTCACGCACTTACCCACTCATGGCACCAACATTCTCTCTCTGTCACCGCTGTTACCCCTCTCCCTTTCACCATTTCACAGTTCCACATCCACACCCATCTCAGCCCTTAAACACCCAAAAACAATGAATTAATTTGAAGAGGAAAAATAGAAGCCTTACTGGAGCATCGCACTTCACCGGTTCCCGCACTTTGCCGCCTGTTTTTGGGCCGCCGGAATTCCGTATTGGCGGATCCCTCTCCTCCTTTCTCACGAGTCCACACAGACTTGTCTTCTTCTCTTTTCCTTTCTATCTTTGTAACCATCATTCTCTCTCTCTCTCTCTCTCTGATCCGTCCGTAACCGAAGAGAAGTCCTTCTCTAATGTAACCGAAAAGAGACTTATGGAAATGTTTAATTCTCCCTAAATTCCTCCTTGATTTTCCTCTTTCTAAATTTTATAGTTGACTTTATTTTTCGAATAAATCAGAATTTTAATTTTAATTTCTATATATATTTATTAATTAATCCACTTAACTAATTATCGTTTAAAGTTCTAAAAAATGTCACTCACACTAATTAATACTAAAGGCTTCGATTAATATCACTTATCAGAGCTATCATTAAATTTCAACTTATGGTTCATAAAGTTTTTGCTAAAGATTGCCGATAAATTTCAGTCACGCTAATTGTTACTAAACACTTCAATCAATATCAATTATAACTATTAACGTTAAATTATAATTTGTGGTTTCTAAAATAAACTTGTCGCTAAGGGTCATAAACTATAAGGCTCAGCTCCACTAATCTACAACATTTCATAAAAGAAAATGTCGCTAAGGTTGATAAAAATATTGCTCACCAAATCGTCGCTAAAGGTCTATTACTGCAAAACCAGCCTTCGATGTTGGGGTGTTACAATAGATGCTTCATTTTTTTCCGGGGTTCCGATTGCGAGCACTATTTGCTGCCCATCATCAATATAAACAATTGAAAAATCCATATAAGGATTGAAAAGATCATTCATGATATTTTAAAATTCAGAAGGGGCATTTTAAGGCCAAAAGGCATAACATTCCATTCAAAATGGCCAAATGGTACAGTAAAAACAGTTTTGTACCAATCCTTTTCATTGATTTGGATTTGCCAAAATTCAGATTTGATATCAAATTTCGAAAAATAATAACCTTATTAAGCCTGTTTAACAAATCCTTTTTATTAGGAATAGGATAACGAATCAACCTTAAAACTTTGTTTAAGGGTTTATAATTTATAACAAGACGAGGAACTCCACGCTCATTTTTAGCTTGTTTATTGACATAGAAAGCAGGATAACTCCAACGGGAGTAACTTTTGCAAATAAGATTCTTATATAATAGATCTTGAATTTTCTTCTTACAATGTGTAAGAAGTTCTTGGCTCATTTGGATTGGACGAGCCTTAGTAGGGATTGGACGAGCCTTAGTAGGGATAGTCCTTTCATTGAAATCAGGTTCAAACGACAATTCAATAATATGCTGATTGCGAGGCCAAAATTCATTGGGAACTTCAGCACAAATTTTAGATTCAATCTTATTTTGAAAAGATTTTATTTTCTCTTTTTCTTGATCAAGGTATCGATTTACCTTTTGAAGCATCAAATCTTCTTTAAGAAAATAGATTTGGTTTTGTCTTAAAATAAGCTCTTTTTTGAGAGAATGAATAACCTGTTCTTGAGAAGGATTGATGAATTTGAAACAAATGTCCTGATTCATGACATTAGAGTGAGTACCATCATCATTATTGGTCATGTGATTGAGGAGAGATAGGAAAGGTGTTCCCAAAATGATAGATTGACTAAGACCGCAGACAACGATGAAATTAGCTTTTAAGCAAATGCCATCATTGCATACCCAAGAATCAGAGATCTTATAATTGATCTTTATTTTGCTAGAATCAGCAGTGGTGAGGGCTTGTTTAATAGTTTCACAGTATTTTGTTGGGACAATTCCTTCTCTGATGCAATTGAGGTCAGCCCCAGAATCAACAAGAGCTATACCTTCAAAGATAAAAACTTTATTGATAACAATTTTGATACTGACATACCACTTTTGAAAAGTAACTTTTTCAAGATTAAGAACTTCTTGATTATGATCCTCAGAATGATTTGGAGGATTAATTTCAGTATTGGTTTCAATATTAGGATTTGGTTTAAAATAATCTTCTCCTTTACTAAATACTTCTTCATTATTGCGAAGTTCAATAAGAGAAATTCGGTCAGCCAAAATTCTCATTTCTCTTTTGAGAGTAAGAATTTCACTTTGGAGGTCTTGGATGGTAAGGCTATTCTATTCTACCGATTGTAATCTGTCCATGACAGTGGAGAAATTAAAAGTATTACCTATGGTAGGTAATTGTTGAGATGTGCTCGATGCAGAAGATTTTTGGCCACCATGAATGTATTTGAATATTACTTGTTTCTTCTTTTTCAGGATCATCAATTTTATCAAGGAGGTCAAGGATTATGGATTCTTCAGAAGTGATCACATTAATTTTTAAACCATTCATCTCAAGGATTGCTTTGTAGTAATCAATTCTACTATTATAATTATGACAATCAGCTTCTTGATCAGAATTATGATCGTGATTAGAAGAACTTTCAGAACTCTGAACATCTTTATCAATAATATTTAAATCATCAGTAGAATCATTTTTGGATTCTGAAGAGTTGAGGAGGATAGCGCTTAATTGCGTTTTGAGTCCTTCATCAATAACGAGTTCATTGATTTTCTTTTTGGTGTAGCACTTATTTGCATTATGACCAGGTTTTCCACATTTGTGGCAGATAACTTTAGATTTGGAAATTTTTTTAGGATATTTTTGTTTTGTGAATTTTTTGAAAGGTCTTGAAGATTCATCTTTTTTATAATTTTTAGAGTATCTAGATTTCCTAAAAGGTTTTCTAGATTTGGAGGATTTTTCATTTTTCCCGTAATTGGGAACATAGAGGTTATCATAACCAAATTGATAACAGAATTGTCCTAACTCAGATCTTCTAGACTGATGTTCTTTCTTAAGTTGATTCTTAAGCTTTATATCTTTACATAGGACAAGTCCTTCAACGCATATTTTGCTGATCAATTCACCAAAGGTATATAGGGAGAAAGGTAAAGCACCATTGTGATTATTCCTAATTTGTGTCCTAACACGTTCGCTAAAGAGTTTAGGAAGCCCTGCTATGAAACGCTCTTTCCAGAAATCGTGTTGGGCATTACTCCTTTGGAAAAGCTTGGTTAGGAAAACATCCTTATACCATCTAAAATGGGTAAGAGTGGGACATCTAAGATTAATGAGAAGTTCCCTTCCTCTTTCAAGAATGGTATTGGCATTACCAACAAAATGTTTGGTTATAGCAGTAACTAGAGTAGTGACTGCATCGGATAGGGTTTGGCCGTCTATTTGAATAGGGTTGCCATTAGGTTCCACCTTAATAGAATTAATGATATTACTTTGGTCGATGTGAGTAAGATAATGATCCCACCATCCACGGAGTTGACCAGTAAAACCAGCTATTAAGTATCTAGCTATAGATGCTTCATTTTCTCCGGGGTTCCGATTGCGAGCACTATTTGCTACCATAAGCATATGTTGGAGAAAGGTAATGATCTGATAGTCAGTCATACCATCAAGATTCCATTCATAAATGGAAGATCCATTGTGTAACACCCTGATACTTTTTCAGATTTAGTTAGAAATTTTAGCGGCAAATATTTTTAGTGACAAAATTTATGTAGGGTTTTCTTTATATTTTTTCCATTTAGGGTTTCTTTAAACACACACACACACACACACACACACACATATATATATATATATATATATATATGGGAGCTGATCCGTTGAGAGCGCTAGCAAAATAGGCTATTTTGCTAGCACGATCTGGCCGTCCATCCTGAAAGATGGACGACCCAAATCGCGCCTTTTTCGAAAACTGTCAGTCGTCTGCGACATAGTGTCGCGGACGGACTTTTTTACCTTTTTGCCCCTTCGCCCCTGTCCGTTACACTGTATAGCGGACGTCATTCAAGTCCTGACAAGTGACAGCAAAAAGACGCCCGCTATACAGTGTAGCGGACGTCCCCTAGGCTGACACCTGTCAGGACCTGTCCCGTCGTCCTTTACGGCAATTACGGTTATCTTGTCCTTATCTGTCACGTCAAAAACATCCGCTACATAGTGTCGCGGACTTAATAGTCCGCGATACTGTATAGCGGAAGTGAAATATTTATTCAAAAAACAGTAATTACGACACTCTTCTCCATTGTTTCTAGTTCGCGATACTGTATAGCGGACGTGCAATATTTATTCAAAAAACAGTAACTCCGACACTCTTCTCCATTGTTTCTACTCACAAATTTTCCCAGCGGCGTTGGCAAGCAGATCGGCGCAATTCCTTCTTAAGAACACCTTTAATACCCTAGTAGATCACGTAAGTTCACAAAATCTATACTTTTTTTTGTTTGTAATCTATAGTTGTGATGATTATTGCATTTTATATATGTATGTATTTGTTCATGTGCTAGCGTTTGTAAAATCCTATTCCGTATATGTATATATATCTATTATACATATGAGTATATATGCTAACATTGTATGTATTATGCATGTGCTTGCGTTATATGTATTATGAATGTGCTAGCGTCGTATTTTTGCGGCGATTATCAAAAACCAAACCGTAAAATCTAAACTGAGAAGGTTTTTCCATAATTTCAGTTGCAAAAAATGGAATTTAATCGTGGACCAGAAGATCCATTCGTGTTATACGACCAAACCAACCATATCAGTACGCTCATATGGGATGGTGGAGTAAGATACATTAGTTATCAACTTTCTTATTCTTGCGAACGTTGTATACCATTTGTTTTGCTTAAATTGTATTTATTAATTCGTAGGAAAGAGAACTTATCACCACTGTAGAAGTATCTCGCGAGTTCACATCATGGAAACTGAACACCTCCCAGAAAAGGATACTGCGTGGAATTGGGTTTGAGATTTTCATGCATGGGCAAATCTTTCAACAACTTGACCGGGCCTTGATAGGTGCCCTTGTTGAGAGGTGGAGAAGTGAAACGAATACGTTTCACTTCCCGCTCGGAGAGATGACCATTACCCTAGAAGATGTAGGGTTCATCTTAGGGTAGCCGATGACGGGGTGGCCGGTAATTGCTCCTCCGTCAGAAGCAACGAATAAGAGAACCGCTAGGGACTTCTTCACTTCGATGCCCCAGGATCAATTTAGCAGTGGTGGTATAAAGTTGAAGTGGTTGGTAGATACCTACAGGGTTTTGCCGGAAAACTATACGGGCCGTGAGCTTGTGCTGTACACACAAGCCTTCCTCTGGTGGGTGATATGGGCAATTTTATTCCCAACGACGTCGAAGAACATGGTCAGCGTGAGATATTTACCGTTGTTGGGTAACTTGGCAGAGGTTGGGGATTATGCCTGAGGTGCAGCGGTTCTTTCGTATCTGTACCGAGCATTGCACAAGGCAACGAGGCCCGACTCCAAAGCCATATGTGCATGTCTCTCGCTATTGCAGGTATATCATATAAATCATGTCTTCGTTATTGTTTTTTTTGTTGAATCGACGATATCAATATAATTTGCTCGTGTTCTCGGGTGTGGTCTTATGAACACCTTGCTCTCGGTGCACCAACGCGTAGGGATGGAACTGATAAAGTGTGGCCTCGATTGCGTGCTTGGGAGTACAGCCGGAGGGATAGCCACTGCTGCAGGAGATTCGATCCCAATCACAACATTACGTATTATCGAGGGGAGTTCGACCGTCTATCTCTGGGCCAAATGCGTTGGGCACCGTACATACGTTTGGCGCGACGGGTGGGAGAGTCGTTCGTCTTCACGCTCTCCGGGTTGCAGTCCACACCCCTGATCCACTTTGAGGTCGCAGAGTGGCAGCTGCCAGACCGAGAAATGCACCATTTTGAGTTGGAGCAGGGTTTGCCAGCCGATGCCCCAGATATGAGGGTTAACAGGGACCCACCGGATGTTGGACAGTTTGGCAAGGCCAATGCACACGAATTGTGCGCGGCCGAAATAGAGCTTTGGAGTTCTTGGCAGGACACACTGACGGCCATCGTCTCGAAGCCGGACCCCGTTATCAGCATCGAACATTACGATGAGTGGTACTACCACATCACACGGATGAGAGTAGCCCCAGTAAACTTTGAACGTGGGGAGAGGTATGCGCCTAGGGGTCAGATCGATGAACGTTTGGCATACAATCTCGTAAGTTGCCCAACCAGTCTGACTTCTCTTGAATTTGTTGAATATAAATGTCTGATTGAAGTTACTTATTTTTTTTTATCTCTTTGGATGTAGGTTAATGCCTTGCTTGCATTCTTCCAGAAGTTGAGTGAGCGGAAGGATCTGGTGAGCGCAATGGGCGAGGATCTTCGCCAACAGGCTGCTGCACTGGCTTTAGGCTACGAGAATTTTGTGAGCCAAGCATCGGGACAGTCTTCGGTCGTCAGCCCGGGAATGGGTTATACGGGCACCAGCCAAGGATACGGTGATCCCTCCGGACAGGCTTCAGGGGTGAGCCAGGGAGTTGGTAATCCCTTTGTAGCGGGGATGGGACAGGTTCAAGCGTCGTGGGGCGATTACAGCGGCCCCTCCTTCAATTTGTTCCCGGAACCCCAAACCCTCTCTCAGAGTCAAGTCACGCAAGACTGGCCTTTTGAAAACTACGGTTTTTCCGAGGCACTGCCCATTGTCCCGTGGGTGGGACCACTTGACGCCCCCGGAGGGGAATATCAGCCGGCGAAAGAAATGGCCGGAGAGTTATATCAGCCGGCCGGGGCTCCCGAAGGGGATTATCAGCCGGCCGAACCAGGAGTTGGAGGCCAATACCAATATCCCTTGCTCTTGCCCCCCGGCGGAGGGCAA
>JAVXUO010000461.1:0-93879 GCA_033065855.1 Escallonia rubra
ATATATATATATACATATATATATATATATATATACATACATATATATATATATACATATATATATATATATACATACATATATACATACATATATACATGTATATACATATATATATATATATATATATATATATATATATATATATATATATATATAACAGCTTGAGTGTGTCCAATAGACCAAGGTTGAGGATTACGAAGACGTTGATACAAAACTGAGTTGTATTTTTGCTATAAAAACATTGCTGTAATTTTTCCCATAATTTTTGGAATAACTGTACTTGCAGATATAATATAAATACTAAACGATATCAGAAACATATGAAATTTTCACAATAATTCTAATATTGTACTAAGAACCATAGTGTAAAGTTTCAGAATTTTTCGACAATCGTACAATACCCAACAGTTACTTGGTACAACTGTGCAAGCACAATGTACCACTTCATTGCTGCGTCACAAATTACCCATCTTCCTCCCTTCTCTCAGTTTCTGTACAAACACAGAACACATTCACTTCACACGCACAACGGTCCCACCCATTTTCCTTACACACACTATCACATATTTATACACATTCAACACATTACATACACTTTGATGTACATCTTCGTCACAAACACACTCGTTCACACCCAACACAGCACATGAGTACCTGTTGGTGCTTCTCCCTTCCCCTTCTTCCCTCTCACATAACAGCTTTTCACGTGCACACACACCATTAGACCTGGCAAACGGGTATACCCGTTGGGGTACGGGTAAAACCCGGTCGGGTCCGGGTAAAACCGGGTCGGGTAATTTTTACCCGAGTTTTTACGGGTAGGGTTTTTCAAGATCCGTACCCTACCCTTGCGGGTAGGGTATTACCCGCGGGTACATGCCTAATTTTTTTTTAAACAAACAAATTTTAATAGACTTTTTGTTTATATATTAGGCCTTTTTTAACTACTTAATAGTAAATAATTTTTCACTAATTTTCCTTTTGGTAGTAGACTACAATCTCTTTCTAGTTGCATTGCTACACGGCAGTGATTGATGATCAGATTCTCAATTCCAACACAATCACTCCTATCTCCGGACAAAACAATATCTAAACAAAAGAACCAAAACATTACCTACAGGCTACAAATTAATTCTTACGTTTGAAGTAATAAAAAACTTAAATACGTACAAAATACAAACACAAATAATATAAATAGATTTGATCGGAACGGTGGCAGCGCAGTGGTGGCAGATCTGATCGAAGGCGACGTGGCGGGTGAACGACGGCAGATCTGATCGAAGACGACGGTGGCGGCAGAACGACGACGGATCTGATCGAAGACGACGGTGGTGGCAGAATGACGGCGAATTTGATCGGAGACGATTGGGGCAGCAGAGCGACGGCAGGTGGAGGTAAAGCAACGGCAGATCTGATCGGAATGACGCTGGCAGCGGAGCGACGACAAGTGGAGGCAAAGCGACGGCAGATCTGATCGGAATGACGGTGGCGGCAAAGC
Source organism: Escallonia rubra (assembly GCA_033065855.1). Lineage (NCBI taxonomy): Eukaryota > Viridiplantae > Streptophyta > Magnoliopsida > Escalloniales > Escalloniaceae > Escallonia > Escallonia rubra. Next base: position 1,502 of record JAVXUO010000461.1, read on the forward strand.
GACGGTAGATCTAATCGGAGACGACGGTGGCGGGATGTTGGTTGTCGATGGATCTGATCTGACTGGTGGCTAAGAGAGATCGTGAGAGGATGCCGGCCATCGTGCGAGGAAGAGAGAGTTCAGAGACTGAATTGTGAAGGAAGAGCGGCGCAATATGAGAGAAGAATGAGTGAGTGACCGAAAGAAACCTTAACACTTCCTTTTATAGTTTAAAAAAATGGGTAAACCGGGTAACCCGCAATCCGACCCGGACCGACCCAAAAATTACGGGTCGGTTCGGTATGGGTCTATTTTCGGTGGGTATTCAAAACATGTACCCATACCCGGTATTTTGGCTCAGTTACGGATAGATATTCACCAGGTCTACACACCATATTTGCACACCCATTATTTCCCTCCATCCCCACACACATATACACACTATACACCCATCAGCACATCACTTCACATAGACCCACATTTCACACGCACGCACCATTTTGCACACACAGTTACATACATGTGGGTGCGTGTGACACTCACCCACATGTAAATATGTATATATGAGGCGGTTTGGCAGCTTCTCTTCAGGTTACCCACACTGCCATCCACAGTCAAACTCCTCCACACTCATGCAACTACACAGCACCTCATAAATACTCTCACACTTGCATTTACTTCACTTATCCACACAAACTTCACCCACTGAAACACCCCCAAATTCACACATGCAAACCACACAGGCTGCACCCCCCCTCACTTCATGTTATATACACTCAAAACGTACACAAAAACACAACACTTCACTCACAATTTACCCACTTGCACAGACACCATTCGTAGCATGCACACAGGTTCACATAACACACACAAACTCTCACACTCCCTCCTATCTCTTTTCACCACTACACACACTTGCTCACACACCAAAACCCACATATTTAACCTACTGTTTACACAACTCGGCAGTCCCTATGGCTGTTCGAATTACACACATTCCACTCACCACGATGCACACTGCACACATGGTTGTTTCACGCACTTACGCACTCATGGCACCAACAATCTCTCTCTGTCACCGCTGTTACTCCCTTTCACCATTTCACAGTTCCACATCCACACCCATCTCAGCCCTTAAACACCCAAAAACAATGAATTAATTTGAAAAATAGAAGCCTTACAGCTCTGGAGCATCGCACTTCACGCACACTTTGCCGCCTGTTTTTGGGCCGCCGGAATTCCGTATTGGCATCCCTCTCCTCCTTTCTCACGAGTCCACACAGACTTGTCTTCTTCTCCGTTCTTCTTCCGTCATTTCTCTCTCTCTCTCTCTCTGATCCGTCCGTCCGAAAGAAGTCCTTCTCTAATGTAACCGAAAAGAAACTTATGGAAATGTTTAATTTTCTCTAAATTCCTCCTTGATCGTCCTCTTACCAAATTTTATAGTTTACTTTATTTTTTGAATACATCAGACTTTTAATTTTTATCTCTATATATATTTATTAATTAATCCACTTAACTAATTATCGCTTAAAGTTCTAAAAAATGTCACTCACACTAATTAATACTAAAGGCTCCGATTAATATCACTTATCAGAGCTATCATTAAATTTCAACTTATGGTTCATAAAATTTTTGCTAAAGATTGCCGATAAATTTTAGTCACGCTAATTGTTACTAAACACTTCAATCAATATCAATTATAACTATTAACGTTAAATTATAATTTGTGGTTTCTAAAATAAACTTGTCGCTAAGGGTCATAAACTATAAGGCTCAGCTCCACTAATCTACAACATTTCATAAAAGAAAATGTCGCTAAGGTTGACAAAAATATTGCTCACCAAATCGTCGCTAAAGGTCTATTACCGCAAAACCAGCCTTCGATGTTGGGGTGTTACAATAGTTGCTTCATTTTTTCCGGGGTTCCGATTGCGAGCACTATTTGCTGCCCATCATCAATATAAACAATTGAAAAATCCATATAAGGATTGAAAAGATCATTCATGATATTTTGAAATTCAGAAGGGGCATTTTAAGGCCAAAAGGCATAACATTCCATTCGAAATGGCCAAATGGTACAGTAAAAGCAGTTTTGTACCAATCCTTTTCATTGATTTGGATTTGCCAAAATTCAGATTTCATATCAAATTTCGAAAAAATAACAGCCTTATTAAGCCTGTTTAACAAATCCTTTTTATTAGGAATAGGATAACGAATCAACCTTAAAACTTTGTTTAAGGGTTTATAATTTATAACAAGACGAGGAACTCCACGCTCCTTTTCAGCTTGTTTATTGACATAGAAAGCAGGACAACTCCAACGTGAGTAACTTTTGCAAATAAGATTCTTATATAATAGATCTTGAATTTTCTTCTTGCAATGTGTAAGAAGTTCTTGGCTCATTTGGATTGGACGAGCCTTAGTAGGGATAGTCCTTTCATTGAAATCAGGTTCAAACGACAATTCAATAATATGCTGATTGCGATGCCAAAATTCATTGGGAACTTCAGCACAAATTTCAGATTCAATCTTATTTTGAAAATATTTTATTTTCTCTTTTTCTTGATCAAGGTATCGATTTACCTTTTGAAGCATCAAATCTTCTTTAAGAAAATAGATTTGGTTTTGTCTTAAAATAAGCTCTTTTTTGAGAGAATGAATAACCTGTTCTTGAGAAGGATTGATGAATTTGAAACAAATGTCCTGATTCATGACATTAGAGTGAGTACCATCATCATTACTGGTCATGGGATTGAGGAGAGATAGGAAAGTGTTCCCAAAATGATAGATTGACTAAGACCGCAGACAACGATGAAATGAGCTTTTAGGCAAATGCCATCATTACAAACCCAAGAATTAGAGATTTTATAATTGATTTTCATTCTGCTAGAATCAGCAGTGGTGAGGGCTTGTTTGGTAGTTTCACAGTATTTTGTTGGGACAACTCCTTCTCTGATGCAATTGAGATCAGCTCCATAATCAACAAGGGCTATGCCTTCAAAGATAAAGTCTTTATTGATGACAATTTTGATTCCAACATACCACTTTTGAAAAGTAACTTTGTCAAGATTAAGAACTTCTTGATTATGATCCTCAGAATGATTTGGAGGATTAATTTCAGTATTGGTTTCAATATTAGGATTTGGTTTAAAATAATCTTCTCCTTTACTAAATACTTCTTCATTATTGCGAAGTTCAATAAGAGAAATTCGGTCAGCCAAAATTCTCATTTCTCTTTTGAGAGTAAGAATTTCACTTTGGAGGTCTTGGATGGTAAGGCTATTCTATTCTACCGATTGTAATCTGTCCATAACAGAAGAAAAATTAAAAGTATTACCTATGGTAGGTAATTGTTTTGATGTACTGGGTGTATAGGATCTTTGGGCACCATGAATGTATTTGAAGATGACCTGTTTTTTCTTTTCAAGATCATCAATCTTATCAAAGAGGTCAAGGATTATGGATTCCTTAGAAGTGATGACATTAATTTTTAAACCATTCATCTCAAGGATTGCTTTGTAGTAATCAATTCTACTATTACAATTATGACAATCAGCTTCTTGATCAGAATTATGATCGTGATTAGAAGAACTTTCATAACTCTGAACATCTTTATCAATAATATTTAAATCATCAGTAGAATCATTTTTGGATTCTGAAGAGTTGAGGAGGATAGCGCTTAATTGCGTTTTGAGTCCTTCATCAATAACGAGTTCATTGATTTTCTTTTTGGTGTAGCACTTATTTGCATAATGACCAGGTTTTCCACATTTGTGACAGATAACTTTAGATTTGGAAATTTTTTTAGGATATTTTTGTTTTGTGAATTTTTTGAAAGGTCTTGAAGATTCATCTTTTTTATAATTTTTAGAGTATCTAAATTTCCTAAAAGGTTTTCTAGATTTGGAGGATTTTTCATTTTTCCCGTAATTGGGAACATAGAGGTTATCATAACCGAATTGATAACAGAATTGTCCTAACTCAGATCTTCTAGACTGATGTTCTTTCTTAAGATGATTCTTAAGCTTTATATATTTACATAGGACAAGTCCTTCAACGCATATTTTGCTGATCAATTCACCAAAGGTATATAGGGAGAAAGGTAAAGTACCATTGTGATTATTCCTAATTTGTGTCCTAACACGTTCACTAAAGAGATTGGAAAGCCCTGCTATAAAACGTTCTTTCAAAAAATCTTGTTGGGCATCACTCCTTTGATAAAGTTTGGTTAGGAAGACATCCTTATACCATCTAAAATGGGTAAGAGTGGGACAACTAAGATTAATGAGAAGTTCCCTTCCTCTTTCAAGAATGGTATTGGCATTACCAACAAAATATTTGGTTATAGCAGTAACTAGAGTAGTGACTGCATCGGATAGGGTTTGGCCGTCTATTTGAATAGGGTAGCCATTAGGTTCCACCTTAATAGAATTAATGATATTACTTTGGTCGATGTGAGTAAGATAATGATCCCACCATCCACGGAGTTGACCAGTAAAACCAGCTATTAAGTATCTAGCTATAGATGCTTCATTTTCTCCGGAGTTCCGATTGCGAGCACTATTTGCTGCAATAAGCATATGTTGGAGAAAGGTAATGATCTGATAGTCAGTCATACCATCAAGATTCCATTCATAAATGGAAGATCCATTGTGTAACACCCCGATACTTTTTCGGATTTAGTAAGTAATTTTAGTGGCAAATATTTTTAGCGACAAAATTTATGTAGGGTTTTCTTTATATTTTTTCCATTTAGGGTTTCTTTAAACACACACACACACACACACACACACATATATATATATATATATATATATATATATATATGGGAGCTGATCCGTTGAGAGCGCTAGCAAAATAGGCTATTTTGCTAGCGCGATCTGGCCGTCCATCCTGAAAGATGGACGACCCAAATCGCGCCTTTTTCGAAAACTGTCAGTCGTCCGCGACATAGTGTCGCGGACGGACTTTTTTACCTTTTTGCCCCTCCGCCCCTGTCCGCTACACTGTATAGCGGACGGCATTCAAGTCCTGACAAGTGACAGCAAAAAGACGCCCGTTATACAGTGTAGCGGACGTCCCCTAGGCTGACACCTGTCAGGACCTGTCCCGTCGTACTTTACGGCAATTACGGTTATCTTGTCCTTATCTGTCACGTCAAAAACATCCGCTACATAGTGTCGCGGACTTAATAGTCCGCGATACTGTATAGCGGAAGTGAAATATTTATTCAAAAAACAGTAACTACGACACTCTTCTCCATTGTTTCTAGTCCGCGATACTGTATAGCGGACGTGCAATATTTATTCAAAAAATAGTAACTACGACACTCTTCTCCATTGTTTCTACTCACAAATTTTCCCAGCGGCGTTGGCAAGCAGATCGGCGCAATTCCTTCTTAAGAACACCTTTAATACCCTAGTAGATCACGTAAGTTCACAAAATCTATACTTTTTTTGTTTGTAATCTATAGTTGTGATGATTATTACGTTTTATATATGAATGTATTTGTTCATGTGCTAGCGTTTGTAAAATCCTATTCTGTATATGTATATATATATCTATTATACATATGAGTATATATGCTAACATTGTATGTATTATGCATGTGCTTACGTTATATGTATTATGCATGTGCTAGCGTCGTATTTTTACGAGCGATTATCAAAAACCAAACCGTAAAATCCAAACTGAGAAGGTTTTTCCATAATTTTAGTTGCAAAAAATGGGATTTAATCCTGGACCAGAAGATCCATCCGTGTTATACGACCAAGCCAACCATATCAGTACGCTCATATGGGATGGTGGAGTAAGATACATTAGTTATCAACTTTCTTATTCTTGCGAACGTTGTATACCATTTGTTTTGCTTAAATTGTATTTATTAATTCGTAGGAAAGAGAACTTATCACCACTGTAGAAGTATCTCGCGAGTTCACATCATGGAAATTGAACACCTCCTAGAAAAGGATACTGTGTGGAATTGGGTTTGGGATTTTCACGCATGGGCAGATCTTTCAACAACTTGACCGAGCCTTGATAGGTGCCCTTGTTGAGAGGTGGAGAAGTGTTCCCGCTCGGAGAGATGACCATTACCCTAGAAGATGTAGGGTTCATCTTAAGGTAGCCGGTGACGGGGTGGCCGGTAATTGCTCCTCCGTCAGAAGCAACGAATAAGAGAACCGCTAGGGACTTCTTCACTTCGATACCCCATGATCAATTTAGCAGTGGTGGTATAAATTTGAAGTGGTTGGTAGATACCTACGGGGTTTTGCCGGAAAACTATACGGGCCGTGAGCTTGTGCTGTACACACAAGCCTTCCTCTGGTGGGTGATGTGGACAATTTTATTCCCAACGACGTCGAAGAACACGTTCAGCGTGAGATATTTACCGTTGTTGGGTAACTTGGCGGAGGTTGGGGATTATGCCTGAGGTACAGCGGTTCTTTCGTATCTGTACCGAGCATTACACAAGGCAACGAGGCCCGACTCCAAAGCCATATGTGCTTGTCTCTCGCTATTGCAGGTATATCATATAAATCATGTCTTCGTTATTGTTTTTTTTGTTGAATCGACGATATCAATATAATTTTCCCGTGTTCTCAGGTGTGGTCTTATGAACACCTTGCTCTCGGTGCATCAACGCGTAGGGATGGAACCGATAAAGTGTGGCCTCGATTGTGTGCTTGGGAGTACAGCCGGAGGGATAGCCACTGCCGCAGGAGATTCGATCCCAATCACAACATTACGTACTATCGAGGGGAGTTCGACCGTCTATCTCTGGGCCAAATGCGTTGGGCACCGTACATACGTTTGGCGCGACGGGTGGGAGAGTCGTTTGTCTTCACGCTCTCCGGGTTGCAGCGCACACCCCTGATCCACTTCGAGGTCGTAGAGTGGCAGCTGCCAGACCGAGAAATGCACCATTTTGAGTTAGAGCAGGGTTTCCAAGCCGATGCCCCAGATATGAGGGTTAACAGGGACCCACCGGATGTCGGACGGTTTGGCAAGGCCAATGCACACGAATTGTGCGCGGCCGAAATAGAGCTTTGGAGTTCTTGGCAGGACACACTGACGGCCATCGTCTCGGAGCCGAACCCCGTTATCAGCATCGAACATTACGATGAGTGGTACTACCACATCACGCAAATGAGAGTAGCCCCAGTAAACTTTGAACGTGGGGAGAGGTATGCACCTAGGGGTCAGATCGATGAGCGTTTGTCATACAATCTCGTAAGTTGCCCAACCAGTCTGACTTCTCTTGAATTTGTTGAATATAAATGTCTGATTGAAGTTACTTATTTTTTTTATCTCTTTGGATGTAGGTTAATGCCTCGCTTGCATTCTTCCAGAAGATACGGGCGCCAGCCAGGGATACGGTGATCCCTCCGGACATACTTAAGGGGTGAGCCAGGGAGTTGGTGGTCCATTTGTAGCGGGGATGGGACAGGCTCAAGCGTCGTGGGGCGATTACAGCGGACCCTCCTTCAATTTGTTCCTGGAACCCCAACCCCTCTCTCAGAGTCAAGTCAAGCAAGACTGGCCTTTCGAAAACTATGGTTTCTCCGAGGCACTGCCCATTGTCCCGTGGGCGGGACCACTTGACGCCCCCGGAGGGCAATATCAGCCAGCGAAAAAAATGACGGGAGAGTTATATCAGCCGGCCGGGGCTCCCGAAGGGGATTATCAGCCAGCCGAACAATGAGTTGGAGGCCAATACCAATATCCCTTGCTCTTGCCCCTCGGCGGAGGGCAAGATTTTTCGGTCAACCCTCGACGGAAATATTTGAAAGGGCATCCATCCAGGCCCCTAAAGCCAAATAAATACGAGCTAATCCGAGCCCGTTATTTTAGCGGGCGCCCCCGAGACGGAGCGTCGTATGATGTGGATCACCCGAAGGGCTTGGATTACAATTGCTTATGGTCAGAGATGGCCTCGCTGGCACCAGGAGCTTGGTTAGACAATAGTGTCATCTCGCACTACGTGCAAATTCTGAGACAAAGGGGTCGGGAGCAGCCAAACTTCGGTCTGCGCGTTTTTATCTTGGATGTTTTTTTTCATGGCATCCTAGTACAAGAGTGGGACGACTGGGTCAATTCAAGGAAGGGGAGAACCCTGGCCCAGTGGAGACCGTCCGCAAACCTACAAGCATATCTTGTTAGGGATAGTCCAGTGACCGCAAGTGTTGCCGACGTGTTTCTAATCCCATTTATAGGGAATTCCCACTGGTACTTGGTTTGCTATGAACCGGTACAGAAGACGGTATCAGTCATCGACAGTCTCAACGATGATAGACCTGGGATGCCTGTGATTGACATGTACAAAGGCATAGGCCAGTTGCATGCCATGGTAAGATCCTGTTTACTTCTTATTGTAACTTGCATATTGTAAAACTGATTAATCTGATTATGTTTGCTATGTTTAATGTTTAATGCTTATTATGTTTCTCGCAGAATCTATTTGCTGCCTTGGTCAATGGTAGGCGTCAATAGAGGGTAGCGGTCAGGCCGAAGCTCATTTTTCGATTGAAGAGGAGTAGGCCTCAAGAAGACCGTCTGGAGCCGAGAATGCATAGAAGGCTTTAGGTATAGGATGACTTGACAAATTATCAAGGGCTGGCCTAGAGCTATTAGGTTTATTGTAAATCCGTGTAATAACGAGGATCCCGCAGGGGATGAGGGCCCCAATTGACATTGTAACATTATATTCACTTTTTTAATAAACATATATTTAATGCGATTGATTTGATTTGTGTTGACATCAGTTGATCGGTGTTGAATGCGATTGATTTGATTGACCAATATCGTTGTGTTGTTGAATTCAGTTGAGTGTTTGATTTGTGGTCAGAGATAGCTTTTTGGCTCATTGACTGATCTGTGATTTGCTTTGAACGGTGGGAAACAAAGTGTGGGCCAGTTTTGGTTTATGTCTTCCTGCAGGGCCATCCGCTATATAGTATAGCGGATGTAGAGAAAACAAAAAAAAAACTAAGTGTTGGTTTCTGTCTCTTTGCAGGGTCGTCCGCTATATAGTATAGCGGATGTAGAGAGAACCAAAAAAAAACTAAGTGTTGGATATGTGTCTTTCTGCATGGCCGTCTGCTACATAGTATGACGGATGTAGAGAGAAACAAAAAAAACTAGTGTTGGAGACTGTCTTTCTGTTTGGTCGTCCGCTCTACTATCTAGCGAACGTAGAGAGAAACAAAAAAACCAAGTGTTGGATATCTATCTTTCTGCTTTGCCGTCCGCTATACTATATAGCGGACGTAGAGAAACAAAAAAAACTAAGTGTTGGAGATCTGTTTTTCTGCTTGGTCGTCCGCTATATAGTATGGCGGATGTAGAGAGAAAAAAAACTAAGTGTTGGAGACTATGTTTCTGTTGGGCCGTCCGCTATACTATATAGCGGACGTAGAGAGAAACAAAAAAAAACTAAGTGTTGGAGATCTATTTTTCTGCTTGGCCGTCCGCTATATAGTATGGCGGATGTAGAGAGAGAAAAAAACTAAGTGTTGGAGACTATGTTTCTGCTGGGCCGTCCGCTATACTATATAGCGGACGTAGAGAGAAACAAAAAAAAAACTAAGTGAGATCTGTTTTTCTGCTTGGTCGTCCGCTATATAGTATGGCGGATGTAGAGAGAAAAAAAAACTAAGTGTTGGAGACTATGTTTCTGCTGGGCCGTCCGCTATACTATATAGCGGACGTAGAGAGAAACAAAAAAACTAAGTGTTGGAAATCTGTCTTTCTGCTTGGCCGTCCGCTATATAGTATGGCAGATCTAGAGAGAAAAGAGATTGTCTTTCTGCTGGGCCGTCCGCTACATAGTAAAGCGGACAACCCTGCAAAGAAAAACTAAGTGTTAAATTACAAATAAGCAACGTCGTTGACACATCGTGACATTGGAGGAGCATCTTCAGTCATCTTCATCTGACACTGGAGCATCGGAAACAGATCCAAGTTCGAAGCTCATGTTCCAGTATACTTGTGCTTCATTGTTGTTGCCATCTTCATGTGCATCACGTGCCATACGATGTAAGTTATACCTACTTTGACGAACTCTCATTCTATTATTTTCTTCACGTATTCGATGCAGTGCCCTTTCAAGCTACATGTGTGTAATTCGAGGCATGTTGATTGCCTTTTGTCGAGGTATGGGTATATTCATGCGCCGTGAATCAGCTACTAAGACCTCATATTCATTCATCCGATAAGACCATTCTGCATGTAATGTATTAACATAGCGTGATGAGTAACGCAAACTTGGACGCAAAGAATAGTGAAATTCATCTTCGCCCGCCCAGTGACGACCCATTGCTTCGAAAATATCTCGTGGAGTATATGACATTTTCAGATTTGTTATGAAACTAGGAGTATATCACTCTATGCCCTTTGCCCTTCATGCAATGCATGTACTTATATATACTTTGAAACGGGACCACTTTATGAGATGCTACAGGTTCAACTTTATGAGACGTGACAAGTCGCTGCAATAGACCAGAGACTTCAGACTTGTCTTGTCACCAAAGAGACTTGTCTTGTCACACCAGACTTGTTTTCTCACTGACACGGGCATGCTATTGTCTCCAACTACCAATTAAGCAGGGTGTCAGTGTCCAGAGACTTGTCTTGTCACCAGAGATGGGCAGGCTATTGTGTAGCTATCACACGAATATATTTTGTATGTGTGTGTGTGGGCTTATTTATATATCCCCTAGCCATGCTCATCGTATTAGATGTACCTAAGTTAAATGGCAGGAGTTCCTGGTAGTTCTAGTTATCGGGGACGTGAGACTGTGTGGTTGTTGTGTGAAAGGAACGACGACTACAAAGAAGTGAAGTACACGGATCTGAGAGAGTATTATGCAGGTTTACGAAGAGAATGGGCATATCGAGTTAAGGAATCAGAAGCACTACACCAAGATCTCACCACGCTGAGAGCACATGTGCCGCAACGTCGTTCACTTAGTATGTCGAGGCGTAATGTTAAGCAGTGTAAGAAAGCTGTGTGCCAAATCCGTATGGAGAATAACCAGATGTTGATGCGTAGAAAACGATTTTACATGCTTCAACTTGCGGAAGAAATGGCCGAGGCTAGTGGGAGGCACCTCAATTCAAACGAGAGAAACAATATTTTAACCAATGATCAGTACTTATCTGATGAGTATATGTCAAATGAAGAGTGATATATATATCTCTTCCTACTGCATGTTAGGATTTCATTCCAACTAGCACTTATCCACATGTCATTCTAATTAGCGAACCCCGTCTTTTGATTTTTCAAGTGTTGGGAATTTCTGCTGCGCCGTCCGCTAGACATTGTAGCGGAAGGCGAAGACTTGGGTTTTAATAAATTGGCACCCGAAGACTTGTTTTGGCGACAGAATCAACAATCTCAATATCGTTTGAACAATAAATAACGTACGATTCACAATCAACAATCTCAATATCGACGGAATTTCAAACGGCACAACTAAGCGAGAAAACATTTGGAAAAATAATGAACATCAACATAAATTTATTCATTCATAATAAACAGAATTTAGGGTTCAACATCGGGGGAAAGAAATTTTTTCACAAGTGCTCCGATCAAATATCAAAACATGAAAATCCCACGCTCCAATGTGTTCAAACACTACAAAGTCCCCGAGTTGGAGGCCATGCTGCCGTACGAATTCGTTCCAACCCTCTGCGAAAATAATTTGACCTTGGAGGTCGCGCTTCATCTTGATTCTTACATGCCATGACCCCTTGCGGCTGGTTAATCTTGAATCGAAATAAATTTTGGTAACTCAATCGGAAAAGGCTACCGGTATGTCCTAACATATTCACAATACAAAAAATAGGTTAGTTTTTAACCAAAGATCAAATTTTTAACACACGAAAACACAGAGAAAGAGGGATGGCCTACAAGTTCATTCTCAAAACCAGGCATCATGACCTTGAAGAAGTGTCTGCCTGCATGGTGCATGTTGCCAATAAATTCGCCGCTGCTCGACGAATATGAAGCCATCACACCGGGAATGTCGCTGAAGGCACCGCGGCGTTGAGGGGAGGCGGGGCTGTCGCGACGTTAGGGGGAGGACGGTGGTGTCACCGGAGGTGTTGGTCGCCGAAGATGGGGTAGTGGCTTGGGTTAGATGTTCGAGACAAAGAGAGAAACGGACAGACTAGGGAGGACGATGGGGTCGCCGGAGATGAGGGTCACCGGAGGTGTGGGTCGTCGTAGATGGGGTAGCGGCTTGGGTTAGATGTTTTAGACAGAGAGAGAAACAGACGGACTGATAAGATGATTGCCCGATCTGATTAATATATATAATAGGATAGAGTCGTCCGCTATATTGTGTGGCGGACAAAAAGAAGACCAATAGTTTTTTTGCGATGCCATCCACTATATTGTGTAGCGGACACGAAGAACACCAAAAGTATACGTCCGCTACATTGTATGGCGGACATGAAAGAACACCAACCTATTTTCTGCAATTCCGTCCGCTATATTGTATAGCGGACACCAAATGTTTTTTCTGCGATTCCATCCGCTATATTGTATAGCGGACACGAAGAACACCAACAAATTAGGGCTCTGCATATTCGTCCGCTACATTGTATAGCAGACATAAAATGGGTACAAAATTTTCTAAGGTGTTGGAATTTTAACTCTGCAGATCTGTCCGCTACATAGTCTAGAGGACGGGGCTAATAAAAATAAAAATAAAAACTTAAACTTAGATTTGATGGCCTTTCATAGGTCCATCAGAAAAAAAAATTCCAGTACTCGGTCGAAAAATTATTAGAAAATTTTACAAAACATTATTACAAATGTCAAACATAATTGATGGCTTATACAAAAAATTAAAGGTCCACTGCAGCTTGTCCGTCCTCATCTTCGGCGTCATCTTCTTCCCCGTCTTGCAAACCCCCTGGACTTATCCCCAGTGCCTTGTAATGGTTCCGCTTGTCATGGTCGGTCATTTTGTTGCACAATGCACACATTCGCAGCTTTTTAGGTTGAGTTGCCGTTTCAATAGAGCTTTTCATCCACGTAGATCTCTTGCGGCCTTTCGTTTGCGATATAATTGGATCCAACGGCCGAATATCATTGTCGTCTTCCTCCCCCTGCTCGTCATCTCCTGATCCCGTTATAGGCTCGGTGTCAACCGCATTGGTGACTGAAGCTGCTTCCAACTGGTCGACGATGGGCTCTTGCTACTTAGTTACCTCGAGGAGATGTTTATAACCGACCATTGTAGCAGCAGCCTTTACGGACAAACGAGTGAACATCGTCACCAGATGATTATACCGCAACGTCTCTGATTCTTCAAAGTCAGTATACGGGTGCTCCGGAAAGGCAATGGTACCGTGCAACCTGTTTGCACCTTTCATCCACCGTGGCAAGACGTATTTATCGGGGATTGTCCTGATATTCTTCTGGGTGCAAAATCGTAGAATGTGTCTACACATGATGCCATGGAACTCAAACTTCTTGCAAACACATGTCATCGAGTCCGTCAATGTGTCGTGGCTCACCATAAACATTCTGCGCAGCTTCTCAGGGACGAGGTCATTCACGAGCGAATAAACCTTGTACTCACGCGTAGAATTTTCTGCCACCAGGGTTTATACAGTATCATCCCGATTTTTGTAGCTCTACTTGGTATAGCAAGAAGTTCTCCGTCGTATAGACTTTGGCACCGTTCAGCTCCAGCGGGGTCTCAAGCAACCTTCTCCTCTGTTTGTACGTGGTTGCAAAGTCTATAGCCCTTTCTTTCACGAATAACGACGCAACCGCTTTCTGTACGGATGTGACGAAACTCTTCAAATTGGTAGTTGTACCCACATAACTATCGAACGTGGCATTCATAGATTCACTCATGCCCGTCGTTTTCATGCCCGCAGAAAAATGCCTCCTCGTGCAAACGCCAATCCATTGCTCTTTGAGCTCGTACAAGTGCTGGAGCCACTCGTTGTCTTGCAATGAGTAATCCTCAATAAGCTTTTCCCACCTCTCCTCAAATTCCTCAATCGTTAATGACTTGCTAACGTGCATATCAAAATCATGTTTAAAGTCTCGAAACTTTGCATACACGTGATGTAAATGTTCGGGGTATTTGTTGCTTATGTGCCAAGTGCACAAGTTGTGTCGAGTATCTGGGAAGGCGGTGGCAATAGCCTTCTTCATTGCCAAATCTTGATCGGTGATGATAATCTTCGGTGCTTTGTTGTTCATGGCTTCCAGCCACGCCCTAAAGAACCATTCAAAAGAACTCTCGCTCCCGTCCCGTAACAAGGCAAACCCGAACATGATGGAGTGATAATGATGATTGACCCCCGTGAAAGGGGCGAACGACATCGAGTACTTGTTGCTACGGTATGTGGTGTCGAAAGTCACGGCATCCCCAAAATTCTTATAAGCAAGCCTCGAACGACCGTCGACCCAAAAAATTGTGCTAACTCGATGCTCGTCGTCAAGTTTATAATCGAAGGTAAACTGCGGGTCCTCCATCTGCATCCGTTTCAATAGGCTCATTGTGGCTTGAGCATTATTGAGGTCATACGCGACTCGTCTATGGGTTCGGACCGCGTTACGAACGTCTGTCGTGTTAAATTTTAAATTTTGAATTCCCCCGGCATGTTCAGCAAGAACATTAATCATGTCGGTAGGTCTTAGCCGCGCATCTCTCATTGTGTGAATGAGGCTCCTCGCAACCTTACCCATCTTCTTGTGTTGATGCATCTGACTCACCTTAGAAGGGGTTACTAACGGGTGATTGTGTGCCAGTTCCAGGCGGGTAATAAGCCAATGATCTTGCTTGGATTTATAGCTTACGAACATATTGACCTGGCAATTCGTTCATGCAAAGCAGTCATGTCTTCTGCGCGAATATCCTATTTCGTCATCACTGTCATCGTTGCCTACGCGTGTCTCATTTTGCACTGGGTTTCTGCCCCTATGACACTCGTATAAGCGAGAGCATATCTTTTTCGTTACGTTGCTCATTCTTGTAGTCTTTATTCTAATGCCAAAACCAACCCTCAGTGAATACGCTCGTAAACATTCTCCAGCTTCTTCTAATGTTTGAAAGGTTCGTCCTAGATACGGATCACTAGCATCTACGGGAGTGTTGGAGCTCGACATGAAATCAGACATTGTGAAACAAGACCTATGTAGAAATAGACTACGCTTAACAATCAAATGACATTTTCAACTGCAAATATTACTTAAAAATTATCTTGACGAATAGACCAATTTAGGATGACAAATATACCATATACATAATCTCAAAAGTCTCCCATTTTGCTAATTATAGATTTATTGAACATAACAAATTAAAATTACTAAGATAAATAGATAAATTCATCATGCCAAAATACAACAAACGTAAATCAAAAAATTCGAATTTAAATAGGATACATGTGTCGAAGTTAGCGAACCTCAAAAAAATCAAAATTAACTACAATATTTTTTTTAAATTCTACAAATTAATTTCTAGAACATCACAAGTTGATGAATAGAGTGACAATTTTTTAGAACATCACAAAAAATCTATACTTTTTTGTCCAAAAAAAGAAAATATATATATCAGTCAATCCACCCAGAAAACATTTGAGATCAGAAACTTACCTTGCTTTGACTGAAGCTTGAAGCAAGTGTTACTCGAAGCTTGAGGGGAACCGAAAATAGAAGCAAGTGAATCTGAAGGAGAAGAAAATTTTGCCGAAATGGGTGAGAATTAGGAAACTATGGGTATAGGGGCAATAATGCCTGCGACACTGTATAGCGGAAATTATTGCTGACACTCAGACACGGGCAGAAATAAAAACCTGACAAGAGACTTTCTTGGCGGGCGACAAGACAGGTCCTGACAGGTGTCAGCCTAAGGGACGTCCGCTACACTGTATAGCAGACGTCTTTTTGCTGTCACGTGTCAGGACTTCAATGTCGTCCGCTATACAGTGTAGCGGATAGGGGCGGAGGGGTAAAAAGGTAAAAAAGTTCGTCCGCGCCACTATGTCGCGGACGACTGACAGTTTTCGAAAAAGGCGCGATCTGGGCTGTCCATCTTTCAGGATGGACGGCCAATCGCGCTAGCAAAATAGCCTATTTTGCTAGCGCTCTCAAAGGATCAGCTCCATATATATATATATATATGATACCTATTCTGGGGTAGCCATCAAAGGCACCCCTTTGAGCCGCCAGACTCACCTTCGAGAGAGAGAGTAAGAGAGATCTGAGAGAAAGAACAGAAAATGGGACAACAGTGGAGAGGAAATACAGGAAGAGAAGAGAAGAGAAGAGGTAGCGGAAGAAGGATTATTCCGGCGATCGGGTTGTTTTTCTGGTAAGTTTTCTAAACCATTTACTCTTTGTTAATAAATGGTTTATAGAATAAAAGGGGAGGCATGGGATTTTAGCCGTGAGAGTGGTTTCTGTGAGTTTGGTGACTGCCGCGAAGTGAGTTTAGGAGTATTCTTTTACAATGCTAGAAATCGTGCCTGGTACCATCTCAATTTTTTAAAAGAACAAAGATCCCAGTATAGGAAACTATTTTTCCAAACTATGAGTGCTCATAAATTCTACTTCTCATTCTTTGGATGGCTCTATTCTTATTGTTTGGACAATATTATTGATATCCCTGAATACATCAATTTTCAAAAAACAAGTCAACACCTTTCAAAAAATAACTCGTGAATGGTTAATATGGCCTTCAAATACAAAGCAGACTAGCATTCATCCTCCTTTTAATAAATTTTCCATGAACGGAGATATGAATTCAAATTTCCTCGCTGCTCCTTTGAAACATATTGTTGATACTAACACCTCCAATCACCTTAATCATATGACTGCTAGTGAAATTCAGTCGAGGGAATGATTGATAAGGACTAGAAAGTTAAAACATGTTGAACATTTCCCCCCTTTATAAAAAAGGAGGAATAGACTTATTGCATGGAATGCATAATACATGCAACCGAACAAGAGGAGACAATGCTTTATAAAAGCAAAGTTGATTGATGCTGAGACAATGCTTTATAAAACAAAAAGATGATTGATGGAGGAGACAACGCTTTATAAAAGTAAAAGTTGATTGATGCTGAGACAATGCTTTATAAAAGCAAAAAATGATTGATGCTGCTTTATAAAAAGAAAAAAGACATTATTGCTTTATAAAAGCAAAAGGTGACTCTAGCACTAAAATTGCTCGACTGTCAACCAAAGAGTTAAAAGTGGTCAAGAACGCACAAAGGCAGAAGACCGAGAACTATCTTAGAGGCGACTTGGGTGTTGAACCACACTTAAAATTGACAAACGGACAGCTAATTAAATCTCAAAGCCACGTAATATGGCTCTGATACTAGAAGGGACCCAGAAGATATAATAAACATAAACACAAAAGATATAATAAACATAAACATAAATTGGAAATAGAGAACATGATTTAAACTAAAATACCTTTATTAAAACAAGCATGAACTTACAGAAAGGGGAGTACACTTACAAAGTACAGAGGCACACTTGAATAGAAGCACACTATTACAATACAAAACCTCTCAGAAAGCTAGACAAGAGAGTGGAAAAAATAGTTCTACCTTCTAACAAGGAGAACGGAACCTTATATAGACAAACAAACATCAGAGTTGGAATCACTCTAGTTACTTTTGTTTTCAAAAGTGACTATGGTTTGTAGTTGATGATGACTTTAGGCCGCGTGTCCTGGATAAAGTGGAGTCGTTCAGACCTGTAGAGTCACCTTTTGCTTTTATAGAGCAATAATGTCTTTTTGCTTTTTATAAAGTAGCGTCAATCAACTTTTGGTTTTCTAAAGCATTGTCTCAACATCAATCAACTTTTGCATTTATAAAACATTGTCTCCTCTTGTCCGGTTGCATGTATTATGCATTCCATGCAATAAGTTTATTCCTCCTTTCTTTATAAAGGGGACAATGTTCAAACTGTTTTAACTTTAAATCCTTTTGAATTGGAGCCTTTTGTGGAGCACTTCTGTTAGACGTATTGTCTAACATAACTCATCAGATTCTTTGTCGGAATTAGCCTGTAAATTAGAATCATCTCAATCATTATGATAGGCATCTTCTTCTTCCATTTTGAATAATTCAATGGCAACAGCCTGAAAAAGTTCTTTTTTGGTTAAAAATGGTTTTTCTTCAGCAAGCCTTGCCATAATATCATTTTTTCTTCTGGTGAATTTTGCCTCAGATTTGAGTGCTATAGTCCTGGTATTAGGACTCAGTTGACGGCGAGTTGTAGTAGCCCTTAAAGTAGGGAATATTTGGACTACTGCATCAATATTGCAATGACTGTAATTGAACTTAGGCCACCATTTGGAGTCAAATTGTCTTACCAAATTTGGAGGATGTTCCAGGGTGCCATTACCATTTTGAGTATTATAGAATATTTTTTTCCCGGTATAAAGGTTTATAGGATTGAAGGTGTGTAGTATTATTGAATGGCTTGTGAGATAGCAATGGAAAAGAAAGACGAAGGGCTCGAGGAGCAAGCCTAAAAGCCACTCACAACAGCTTGTGCGTTCTGATTAGATTTAAGAGCTTCAGTCATTTCCTTGGTTCAAGTTTAATAGAAGAACCACGAAATTGAGGAGGCCACTTGGGAGCCTGAAGAATCTATGCGACATATGTATTCGTACCTTTTTTTCGCCTTAGGTATATTTTAATTCCGAGGACGGAATTTTCGGTTTAGGGGGGAGATGATATTAGACCCCGCATTTTTAAATTGCTTATAAAAATAAAAATAAAAAATAGAGAGTTTGGGGACGTAATGGGTATTTTGGAATTATAAATATTTTAAGAATATATGTATATACCTTTTGGGTATCTGATGACTTACGTACAATATATTCTTATGAGTAGAAGGAACTTCAGAGCCTCCAAAGCATCTCTAGGAAGAGAGCTTTTAAGATTTTGATCGTCACTTTGAGGTGAGAGCATATTTGTTTTTTTTTTTTTTTTTGTGGATTGAAGTTCATGGGAAAAACCACATGAATTATAGCAATTGTTATAGTTTAAGTGAGAATTTGGGTATTTTGATATTAGGGCTTTTGATACAATTCGATTGGGAAGATCAAGACCTTAAATTATATTGTGTGATTGAAGGTAAGGGATTTACTTTTGAAAATCTGAATTAGCGTTGGCTCAATCGTCCGTTTATTGGCTTAATCTTTCAATCTAGTTGCCTTCAGTCTTTAATAAAATTGATCTTTTCTTTTTCTGGCGTTACTGTACAACACTCTTTGCACTTTCGATTGAAATTTGGATTGTTTTGGACGTCTCGATTTCTGTTCCATTGAACAGTAAATTTGTGAACATTTTTGTTGCAACATTTTCGTGTCGTTGAGGGAGCCGTCCAGCGTGTTTTTGGCTGCTAATTTGTCAATTCGTCTCCCATATATCCTACCTTGTGTGTTGACTTCATTATGCGTGTCAAGCTGAAAGACTTTTCATGTGGTTTATGATAAATCCGTTGAATTCGTACTTTTGTCCTCCTCGATTTAAGTCTAATATCAAGCGAATTTTGAAATCGCTTGAAATATCGTACTTGAATTGGTTGTAAATATCTATTTATGTTTGCACCGTACCACTTTGTGTAACTTAGAGAAGACAACCATTAATCCTCTTTGTCTAGACAACTTGTTGGTATCGGGTAAATTATTGAATCTATGAGTTAATTATTCTGTGAGCCACGTCACAGCGTATGTGACTTTTCTGTTTCTGACTTAGTCACGTGGATTGAAATGTGGGCTAGCTCAGTGGGATAAGCTAGAGATCGCGATCTTATTTTCTGAACCTTGTCTCACATGTTAGTGATGGGACATGTGACCTTATTCTGAATGGCTCTCTAGTGTCTGTCTCTGCACAGGATATGTTTTTGACATTTTGTCTTTGTACAAAAATGTATATTTTGGCATTTTGAAATTATGTCTCGTATCCGTTCTGTTAAAGTTCTGTACCTCCGTAATTTCGTTCTTTAGACATTTTTGTATCCCTTTTGGTTGGTCTATTGAGCGACCTTACTGAGCATTTGGCTCACTCTCTTATTGTTTTTCCTTTCAGGTGATCAGTAGGTAAAATTGGATTACAGGGCTAGCTGTGTGGCTGAGAGCTAGCGATTTTTATCACAGAGTCAGTATTAGTATTTTTAGATGTAATAATTAAGACGGTTGAATTTGTTTAGAATTTATTTTGGAACTCCGTGTCGGAGTAAGTTGGATTATATAAATACTTTTGGCCGCTATGACATTTATTGATATACCTTTGGGATTGATTAATAGATGCTCTGAATGACCATTTGGGAGACTTCGTGATATTTTTTGGATTTTCTAACTTTATTTATTTGATTTTAACATGCCGAAAATTTGGGGCGTTACAGTTGGTATTAGAGCTATAGGTTTAAAGTTTTGTAGACTCATGCTTAGGATCGGATAAGTTGTGAGATGGCTAGGATGGGTAGAGTTAAGAATATTGTTATACTCAGTATTCGATTATGTGATAGTTATGTTCGTATTGAGGAACCTTAAGATCTATAATTATGATAGAGACCTTCGTTGAGATCTAGTTCCTTTTGACAATCATGATTTTGGCGTGATTTTGGATATGGATCAGTTAGCATCTTACCATGCTTTGGTGAATTTCTTTGACAAGCGGATCTATTTCAGATTACCTGATTAGTTTGAGTTTGAGTTTTCGGGTTCAAAATCAAGTTGGTTATTAGTTATAATCTTAGCTATTACGGCTTGTCGTTTGCTTCGTAAAGGCTATGAGGGGTTTATTCTCCCTTGAGGTGCCCTTCTCTTATTCGTCAAGAATAAAACGTGGTACTTTGAGACTTTGCACCTAGTGTTGTGAGTTAAGAATATCACTGTTTGTCACAAGTATCCATTACGACACACTGATGATTTGTTTGACCAACTTGAAGAAGTAAGGTTTGTCTCCAAGACAGATTTAGGTTTTAGATACCATTAATTGAAAGTTATGGTAGTTGATGTGCCAAGAACTGTGTTCAAGAATCGTTAGAGTCACTATGGGTTCTTAGTGATGCCATTCGAATTGACTAATGACCCCTTTATTTTTATGAATAACATAAATCGTGTGATAAGCAATAATTGGATCAAATCATCATTGTTTTCATTGACGATATCTTAATGCACTCGAAGTCAAAGGAAAAGCGTGTTGAGCACCTAAAGGTTATCCTATAGGCTTTGAAAGATGACGGTTTTATGCAAAGTTCAAGAAATGCGAGTTTTGGCTAGGACAATTTATATTTATGGAATATACGGTGTCTAAGGCAAATAGCTTTTGATCCCTCTAAGATTGTTGTGGTGACTGATAGGCAGAGGCTAGCACCGTTATAAGTAGTGCAAAGTTCTTTTTTCCTTTAGGATTGGTGGGTTAGTACCGTTGATTTTTAGAAGGTTTTCGAGAATAGTTGTGCCATTGACTCATTTTACTAGGAAGAACACTTGATTTGTTGGAGTGAGGAATGTGAGGCGGGTTTTCAAGTTGGTGTCTGCACCTATGTTGACCTTACCGTCTGGTCGTGGAGGTTTTGTAATATGTAGTGATGCCTCAAAGAAAGACTTAGGTCGTGTTTCAATGCAACGTGATTTGTATGTTCTAGAGACCTCAAACCTTATGAACAAAACTAACCCACCTCATAAAAGTTTTTGAATTCTGGCAACTGTTGTTGTGCTCAGTTTTTTTTGGTATGGTGCTCTGCATGTCTGACTTTTGAGGGGGATGGTGATGTATATCGTGCGTAGAGTAATCTCTTTCACATAATAAGGTGGTGAAAATTCTCAGTGATGGTCAAAATTTGAAATTTTAGGATTTCTGAGGTTTTGAGTTTGGACTAACTAGTTTTAATTATTATAAGGATGTTTTATGATTTTCTCTGATATGTTGTCGTCCTCCTAGTGACTCAGTTTTGTGTGCTCTAGAGCATAGTAAGTAAGATTTGATCCCTTGTCTCAGCATAATTATGTAGCCCTCGAATATATAAAATAAAAAAAATTCCTTATAATACTCAGCAAACTAAAGTCACGGAGGCTACTTTAGATTGCAATTTGAAAGTTTGTAGTTCATTGGGTTCAAAAACGCCAAAACCGTTCATATAAGACCTACAAGAATGAAGTTGGGTATATGGGGTATGCTTTCATTTTGATTGCTTTTGGTTAGGTTTCTTGACTCAAAGTGATGCATGATTCGCTTATTGGAGGACCTTCGTTGGCGTAAGGTTTCTGATCTAATGTTACCATTCTGCTTGGTGTGGATATGTATTTAGGTTTGGTTAGTGATTTTGAATGAGTTGACAAGGATCACTTAAAAAAAATCTCAAGTATTTGTTTTATCTGGTGTTTGTGAGCTATACTTTTTTAAGGTTTTGATTAAATTTGTCGGTTATCCTTTATATAGAGGTTCCAAGGACATTTCCTAAGGGCTCAATTTATAATATCATGTTTATTGTTAGAACCGTGTTAGATTAACCTTTAGGGTGTGTTATTCAAACAAATATGTGATCAGAATGTGAAATTGTTTTTGTTTTGGTTGTTAGTGAGTACGGGGTATTGAAGGTGTGGAATATTTAGTTGCTCTATCTCTTTCATGAGCCATAATGAAGTAAGACGACCTTGAAATGCTCACGTCAACAGATGTGGTTTCTAGTGAACTATCTTTTTGCTATTTATGGGGGCACCTGGCATGAGAAAAATTAATAAGTTTAACATGAACGAGGTAATATGACACGTGATTAGGATATTGCAATGTGCGTTACTTTGGCTAATCGAGAAACTTGTTTTCTTGAAGAATATATAAGATTGAAAGTTTTTCCTTCTGGTTGAGTCTGTGAAGGATACTGGTATTTGATTCGTTTAAGAGGAACAAGGCTAATATGTTTTTCACGATTTTGAAAGCATTGCCCCAATAAGCTAAAATTCTAAAGTAAGATCTTTGGCCTAATACTAGGATGCTTAGTTTATGGTTAGGCTTTTGCACTAAGGTTCATTTTGTGCTCAGCGTTAAGTTTTGCCATCACTTAAGATTTTGGGAGAGTGCAATGAGATTTTTTCACAAAGATGGCGAGACGAGTGCTTGGCATTTATAAGGTGACTAACTAGTATAACAAGTCTAACAAGTCTAACTGGTAAAGTATTTTCCTTTTTATCCTGGAAGCTTTAAGATCTTAGCACTGCATATTCAATGATTCCTTGGACGAACTTCCTACAACACGGGGATGATTTACCATCCATTAAAAGATTAAAAAAATGGAATAAAAAGTTTGACTTATTTGGCCGCGGACTATTTTATAATTTTCTAACTTAGGTTGGGCCATTGGAGTAATTTGCTTAGTTTCACATTGTTGAATTAGTATTTGATGGAGCGATATGTCATTCAGTCTAACATAAACAGATTTGGAAATTAGAGATCTTAGGGAAATTTTGAGTATTATAGAATGTTTTTTTTCTCCGGTATAAAGGTTTATGGGATTGAAGGTGTGTTGTATTATTGAATGGCTTACGAGATCGCAATGGAAAAGAAAGACGAAGGGCACGGGGAGCAAGCCTAAAAGCCACTCACAACAGCTTTTGTATTCTGATTAGATTTAAGAGCTTCAGTCATTTCCTTGGTTAAAGTTTAATAGCAGAACCACAAAATTGAGGAGGCCACTTGGGAGCCTGAAGAATCTACGCGACATATGTATTCGTACTTTTTTTTTTGCCTTAGGTATATTTTAATTCCAAGGACAAAATTTTTGTTTTAGGGGGGAGATGATGTTAGACCTCGCATATTTAAATTGCTTATAAAAAAAAATTAGAGAGTTTGGGGACGTAATGGGTATTTTGGAATTATAAATATTTTAAGAATATAAGTTTATACCTTTTGGGTATCTGAAGATTTACGTACAATATATTCCTATGAGTAGAAGGAACTTCAGAGCCTCCAAAGCATCTCTAGGAAGAGAGCTTTTAAGATTTTGATCGTCACTTTGAGGTGATAGCATATTTCTAAATTGATTTTTTTTTTTTGTGGATTGGAGTTCATGGTAAAAACCACATGAATTATAGCGATTGTTATAGTCTAAGTGAGAATTTGGGTATTTTGATGTTAGGGCTTTTGATACAATTCGATTGGGAAGATCAAGACCTTCAATTACATTGCATGATTGAAGGTAAGGGATTTACTTTTGAAAATCTGAATTAGAGTTGGATCAATCGTATGTTTATTGGCTTAATCTTTCAATCTAGTTGTCTTAAGTCTTTGATAAAATTGATCTTTTCTTTTTCTGGCGTTACCGTACAACAGTCTTTGCACTTTCGATTGAAATTTGGATTGTTTTGGACGTCTCGATTTCTGTTCCATTGAACAGTAAATTTGTGAACATTTTTATTGCTCGATTTTCATGCCGTTAAGGGAGCCGTCCAGCGTGTTATTGGCTGCCAATTCGTCACCCCGTCTGCCATATATCCCACCTTGTGTGTTGACTTCGTTATGTGGGTCAAGCGGAAATTCATATGGTTTATGCTTTTAGGTCATAGCCGCGTTTTGCTTTTGTTCAGCAATGCTTCCTCCTCTAATTGTCTGAATTGGGTTTAAAGCTTTAGTGCTTCTCTTACTTTAATATAATTGATTGATGTACTCGCCAATTCTCTTACTTCTTTCCTAGACACATTTTTTTTTCCTTTTCGTTGGCTTCATGTAATTCATTTGGTAGCCAATCATTTGTAAATTTCCAGCACAGTATTGTCTTTTCGTGTTATTTTTCTTGCAACTTTAATTGATCAAGATCGAATTGTACGAACTCCGATTTAGATAAATCCGTTGAATTCGTACTTTTGTCTTCCTCGATTTAAGTCTAATATCAAGCAAATTTTGAAATCGTTTGAAATATCGTACTTGAATTGGTTGTAAATATCTATTTATGTTTGCACCGTACCACTTTGTGTAACTTAGAGAAGACAACCATTAATCCTCTTTGTCTAGACAACTTGTTGGTATTGGGTAAATTATTGAATCTATGAGTTAATTATTCTGTGAGCCAGGTCACAGCGTATGTGACTTTTCTGTTTCTGACTTACTCACGCGGATTGAAACGTGGGCTAGCTCAGTGGGATGAGCTAGAGATCGCGATCTTATTTTCTGAACCTTGTCTCACATGTCAGTGATGGCACATGTGACTTTATTATGAATGAATCTCTAGTGTCTCTCTCTGCGCAAGATATGTTTTTGACATTTTGTCTTTGTACAAAAACGTATTTTTTGGCATTTTGAAATTATGTCTCGTATCCGTTCCGTTAAAGTTATGTACCTCCGTAATTTCGTTCTTTAGACATTTTTGTATCCCTTTTGGTTGGTCTATTGAGCGACCTTACTGGGCATCTGACTCACTCGCTTATTGTTTTTCCTTTGAGGTGATCAGTTGGTGAAATTGGATACTAGGGCTAGCTCTGTGGCTGAGAGCTAGCGATTTTTATCTCAGAGTAAGTATTAGTATTTTTAGTTGTAATAATTAAGACGATTGAATTTGTTTAGAATTTATTTTGGAACTCCGTGTCGGAGTAAGTTGGATTATATAAATACTTTCGGCCGCTATGACATTTAATGATATATCTTTGGGATTGATTAATAGATGTCCTGAATGACCAATTGGGAAACTTCGTGATATTTTTGGGATTTTCTGAATTTATTTATTTGATTTTAACGCGCTGAAAATTCGGGGCATTACATTGACCCCACCAGAACAAGAGACCTTCCTGCTCACGTCTCTCCAAGATACTTCAATTATTTTGATTATGTGGATGCTTGGAACAACGTTCTATTCTATCAAAATCCTAGGCACAAGCATTCCTGGTTTCTTTTCTTCTCCAGAGACTTTGACGGATTATTCTCAAATTGGATAGAGCCTTGGTGGTTCCAATTCGGACCAGAAATTGATGAGTGGCCTACACAAGCTGTTTCAAAAGCATATGAATTATATGCACCAATGGTTAAAGGACTGCCCAAATATGTTTCATGGCATATTTTAATATTCCTTGGATCCTTTACTGGCAATACGCTATTCAAAATTGTAATGGCACCCTCGACTGTCCTCCAATATTGGTTAGACAATTCGGCTCCAAATGGTGGCCGAAATTCAATTATAATCATTACACTAATGATGTTGTAGTCCAAATGTTTCCTACTTTAAAGGCTACCACGGCTCGACAACTAAGTCCAATTACCAAGACTGGAGTACTTAAATCTGAAGCATAGTTTTCCAAAAGGAAGAATGAGATTCTTTCACGACTTGTTGAGGAAAAACTATTTTTAACCAAAAAAGAACTTTTCCAAGGTGTTACTATGGAACTACTCAATATGGATGAAAAAGCCTATGACAATGAATCATATGACTCTGACTCACAAGCCAATTCCGACAAAAAATCAGATGAATTTATGATGGACAATATGTCTACAAAAAGTGCTCCACAACAGATTCAAAAAGATTTAAAATTAAAACACGCTGAACACTTTCCCCCCCTTTAGTACAGGAGGAAAGCCTATCTAGATGCAATGCATTATGACATGAAACAAGACAAATAATGGTGCTGCTTTATAAAAGCAAAAGTGAAGATATTGCTTTATAAAAGCAAAGGTAATAATATTGCTTTATAAAAGCAAAAGGTGTTTCATCAGGTCTATACGACTCCACTTTATCCAGGACACACGACCTATGTCTCATCCACATTTACAATCCATGGTTACTTTTGAAAAAGAAAAGTAACCAGAGTTCTTCAAACTCTGAAGTTTGTTTGTCTATTTAAGGAATCCTTCTCTTATGTTTTAGGGAGGCTTTGTTTTGGAGAGAATTTAGTTTACTTTGTTATTCTCTTGTAAATTAGGTCTCAATTTCTCATATGGTATTAATATTCCTAGGGGAAGACTATATATATATATATATATACTTTGCTTGTAAATAATCACATTCTTATCTGAATTGTTTACTTTAAATACATTTAATTTGTTTAAAAATCCACGGTGAAAATGTAAACTATTTTGTGAAAACATTTATTCTAAAAACTTGAGAAAAGAAAAATAAAAAGAAATTACCTAATTAACCGAAACTGTTTCAACGTTCGAATCGCTGCTCTTCCAATCATCAATCGGTTTATCTTGCTCGTTGTATTTCGCATCAAGATAATCCTTCCAACATACACATAGATCGAGTGACTCGAGGTTAAGACGACTCCTCCTGTCATCTAACACCCTCCCGCTCGGTGAAAATGCCGACTCTGAAGCAACTGTGTAGAGATGTCAAAGGGCCGGGCTTGGGCCGGCCCAGCCCAAGCCCATCGGGCCTGTTGTGGGGCCGGGCCGGGGCCGGGCCAGTGGGGCTGCCAACCGGGCCGGGCCGGGCCGGGCCTGCCGAAGGGAAACCTAGGCCCAGTCCAGGCCCTGGCCCTAGGCCCAACATCTAGGGCCGGGCTTGGGCCGGGCCCGGGCCCAAAAAAATTATTATTTTTTTTTAAATTCTCCGATTATTCAAAATAAAAACTTTAATTGCGATATTTTCTTGTTATTATGTACACAAATTCTAATTTAATAATGTGTATAAGCAAGTAAAGTAACAACAAATATTCTAATTTAAACCATTTCGTTAATTACACCTAGAAGAAACATTTTGCTCCAATTACGGCAGTAGAAGAAAATTTTGTTTATTGTTAGTGACATGTAGGTCCATAAATAATTTGTTGTTACTTAATTGGCATAAGTGTAGACGGATATAACAATAATCATACAGTTGAAGCCAATCTTTCCTTGTTGGATACAAATTGCATTCAACAAAGGAAATTTATTTTCTATTTGCGAGAGACCAATATGCAAACAAATTAGCGAAGGCTTGTGTTTTGATTCTTGTCGAACTTTGGATGCTTGACAAACCTCCAACCAGCTTACTGGAAAACCTGGATAAAGATGCGCATGGTGAACGGAGGCTAAGGCAGGTTTCTAGTTTTAATTAGTTTTTTTTTTCAGTACTAATTTGTACCTAAACCAAGGGAAAATTTGTTCCAGTCGGCAGGGTTAACAGGAAATAGGAACAACTGAAACCAAGTTTGATAGAGAATACACGCTATATAAGGCTAAACTTGCTGGGATCTTTGAACTGCTTTTATTGGCAAATTAGACCATCAAGTCAAGTCATGTCGGGTATGCTTGGTTCATGGTTTAAATCATTGCGTCACGGCAATTGGGAGTGGAAATGGGAGGGAAAAGGGGAGGGCAAGTTTTTTTTTTTGAAAAAGGTGGGGCAGGCCAAAATAGGGCCGAAATAGGGCTGATTTTGGGCCAAAATCGGGCCAGATCCGGGCCGAAAACGGGCCAAATCCGGGCCGAAAACGGGCCGGGCCTGTTTCGGGCCAAAACCGGGCCGGGCCTGGCCCGGGCCATTTTTTTGGAAATCCAGGCCTGGTCCAAGCCCAGGCCCAAGGCCCTATGCCTGCGGGCCTGCACTGTTCACCTGCGGGCCGTGCCGGGCCGGGCTTTTTTCGGGCCGGGTCGGGCTGGGCCGCGGGCCGCCCGGCCCGTTTGACACCTCTACAACCGTGGAAGCTTGCAGCGGCTGTACATCCCGAACAATTTGGGATAAAGTTTTATAATTTTTTTCATTTTGTTTCCAAAGAGTTAACAAATTAAAATTAACATGTTCTTCCATTGATAAAGTAGAATAATGATTAGTACTGGCATACAAACCAATCTCATTAAAAAGGGAAAAGACATGCCGAACTAGAAGTACCTTCCCCTGGTAGTTGTCTTACTACTTAATGTTCAAGGCCCTTAAGGTATGGCGCATAATACATTTCACACTCGACGATGAAGCTCGACGATGCACGTCAGCGGAATTATGATATAGGTTGTACAGATCCTCAAATGTCATGCTCACTTTCGTTGTAAGTTTGGTTGTGTCCGCATCTGTGTAGCACATTAGTCTTGATATCTCTTGTATCGAGACGTTCACGCCATGCAATTTTAACCTAGGATCCAAACAAGTGGCTACAACAAAAATAATAGGCAGTTTCTTCCAGTATTTATTAAATTTTTTGTCCATCTCTTTTACTGTTTCTGAAAGGGTCTTACATATCTCCATTTTGTTAACGTTGTAGTCATTTTTAGAATTTTTACTATAGCGTTAGGTAAGGTGGGATAGTAAGTACCAGATAATAAATTGGTAGATGTGTAAAACACCTCCGAAAATTCAGATAGGTGTGCATCCATCTGCAATTCCGCGAGAGTTGGCAAGCCTTTTGGGAACATGGTTAGTAGGAAAATCGTATACACTTCTTTGTATACCAAAACATGTAAAAGCATATGATATGTGGAGTTCCACCTATGGACGACATCTGTAAGCGGTCTCCTACGAGACAAATTATATTGAACACTTAATGCTTTAAATTGTTGTGTTCTCGGAGCCTAACTATTAATAAACACTGACATACCCCTCATTTTGAGAAGAATATTGCCTGCAGTAGCTAAATCATCTTGAACAATTAAATTAATAATATGACAAACACATGGAACATGAAATAAATCACCAGCAAGTACAAGTTGAAGGCTTTCATTTAAGGCTGCAACAACAACTTAATTTATTGTTAGAAGCATTATCAAAACTAATACTCATAATCTTGTTCTTTATTTTAAACGTAATACATGCATTAATTATAATAATAGCAACGTTAATTGCGTCATGTGGATAAGGAAATAGTTCAAAAATGATGATTCTCTTGTTCATAGTCCAATCAGAATCAATCCAATGGGCCGTCACACAAGCATAACTAACAAAAGTAAAAATAGATTGCCAAACATCATAAGTAAGACTAACTCTACCATCAAAATTTTCAAAATAATTAATCAAGCGTGCATTAGCAACATTATACGGCCTAAGTGCATCGGATCTAGTTGTGTTTCTATGAACTTTTTTGTACAAAGGTTGCATGTAAGTGTTCACACATCTAGAGTGCTTAACATTATAGGAAAAATTTAAAAGGTTGTTCATCGTGAATAATAAATTCAGCAAGACCATCTATTTGGTCTCGCTGATTATAAACAAATAACTTACCGTCAAAAGATAACTGCATTTGGTTATGTTCGACATAGCCTTGTTTAGGTGCACACAGAGGGTAATGCCTATTAAGATGTCCATTACCACTAACACACGAAACTAATTTAGCACAATCTTTACATCAAGCTCTTTGGACGCCGTCCACCATAGTATCATCAAATTGATTCCAACACTCGGCTTTATTTTTTTTGCCTTTTGGACTTGTGGTGGACTATCGAAAGGGTTGCTCGGCCCTCCACCATGATGACCGCTCATCGGGTTAAAATTTTGCCCTTGAGTAGTAGCTTCGCCAACCAAGTTGCGTCCTTAACTATAATGTGGGGTATCTTGTGAGGCGTATATTCAAGATCTGGAATGTTTTGGTTGAACTCCCAATTGGCTTGGGTATCCATACTCATTAGTTGTGGATCTTGAAAATCGAATGGTTATGGTGGTGCTTGGATTGGTGCTTGTGGTGGCGATGGTGGTGGTGCTTGTGATGATCCACATTTGCTATGTGATTTAAATAATTGAGACATATTTGATGCTAAAACTTTTTGACAAGAATGAAAAATAAAACTAGTAAGATTAACTAAATACAAAGGAACAAGAGTAGTAATTAATTAAACAATAATTGTAATTGAAAATTAGAGAGAGTTAGTACTTACTAACAAATAACAATGGTAGCAAAGTTTGTAGAATTTAGTACGAGTAACTTAATGCAAAAGAATAAGAGTAGTAAATAATTAACTAGTACTTGTAATTGGAAATTGGAGAGGGTTAGTACTTAGTAACGAATAACAATGGTAGCAAAGCTAATAGAAGTGTAGATTAGAGAGAGTGAGAAGATTGGTGTGAAAAATATGAAAGAAAGGGTGTGAATTTATAGATTTTTCAAAGTCCACAAAAGACTAAAATGGCCCTTAAAACTAGCCGTTTATAGTTGTTGGGAAGGGTAAAAGTGTAAAAAAGCATAAAAGAGTTGTTAAAATTTTGTTGGACGAAAATACCCCCCTAAACCAGCCATTATATAGCTGTTGAGGGGGGGGGGGGGTAAAAGTGGAATTTTGCAAAAAAGGGGGAATATGGCTGTTGGGGGGAATGGGGGGAAAATCTGAAAATTCAAAACTCGTGGGGTTGGGTAGAGTTGTCAAACGAGGCAGGCCGCTCGCTGGCTGCCTCAATCCGGCCCTAAATTGGCCTGGGCTGGCCCGACCCTCTTTGTGAACAGTGTTGGCCCTAGCCCATAGGGCCCAGGGCCAGGCCTTCTTTTCCCTAAAAAAATCCAGCCCAGCCCCGCCCTAAAAAGGTCCGGGTCCGACCAGCCGCATAGTTCAGAATCCCCCTCGCCCCAACGGCCATATTCCCCCCTTTTTGCAAAATTCCATTTTTACCCCCCCCCCCCAATAACTATATAACAACTAGTTTTTTTTGGGGGGGGGGGGGGTATTTTTGTCCAACAAATTTCTAACAACTCTTTTATGCTTTTTTACATTTTTAGCCTCTCCAACAACTATAAATGGCTAGTTTTAAAGGGCATTTTGGTCTTTTGTGAATTTTAAAAAATCTATAAATTCACACCCTTTCTTTCATATTTTCCACACCAATTTTCTCACTCTCTCTTATCTAAAATTCTATATTTCTACAAGCTTTGCTACCATTGTTATTTGTCATTAAGTACTAACCCTCTTCAATTTTCAATTACAAGTATTAGTTAATTATTTACAACTCCTATTCCTTTGCATTTAGTTACTCTTACTAAATTCTACAAGCTTTGCTACCATTGTTATTTGTTATTAAGTACTAACTCTCTCAAATTTTCAATTAAAATTATTATTTAATTATTTACGGCTCTCATTCCTTTGCATTTAGTTACTCTTATTTGTTTTATTTTTCACTATAGTAAAAAAAATTAGCGTCAAATATGTCTCGATTTTTTAAATTACGTAGCAAACGTGGATCATCATCACAAGCACCACCACCAACATCACCACAAGCACCACGACCACCACCACAAGCACCAATCCAAGCACCACCATTTGATTACGTAGTTTCGGCACGAATTAGTACAACCAAAACATTCCAGGTCTTTAATATTCGCTCTCACAAGATACCTCGCATTATAGTCAAGGACGCAACTCGGTTGGCGAAGCTACTACTCTAGGGAAGAATTTGAACCTGATGAGCGATCATCATGGTAAAGGGCCGAGCAATCCTTCTGGTAGTCCACCAGAAGTCCAAAAGGCAAAAAAAAAATGAGTGTTGGAATCATTTTGATGATATTATGGTGGTCGACATCCGAAGAGCTCGATGTAAGTATTGTAGTAAATTACTTTCGTGTGGTAGTGGTAATGAACATCTTAATAGACATTACCGTATGTGTACACCTAAACAAGGCCATGTCGAACCTAGCCAAACGCAGTTATCTTTTGACGATAAGTTATTTGTTTATAATCAGTGAGACCAAATAGACGGTTTTGCTGAATTTATTATTCACGATGAACAATCTTTTAATTTTGCTGATAATGTTAAGCACTCTAGATATATGAACACTTACATGCAATCTTTGGAAAAAAAAAGTTCATAGAAACACAACTAGATCCGATGCATTTAGACAGTATAATGCTGCTAAAGCACACTTGATTAATTATTTTGATAATTTTGATGGTAGAGTTATACGTTTGATGTTTGGCAATATCTTTTTACTTTTCTTAGTTACGCTTGTGTGACGGCCCATTGGATTGATTCTGATTGGACTATGAACAAGAGAATCATCGCTTTCGAACTCTTTCCTTATCCACATGATGCAATTAACATTGCTACTATTATAATTAATGCATGTACTACGTTTAAAATAAAGAACAAGATTATGAGTATCAGTTTTGATAATGCTTCTAATCATAAAGCTGTTGTTATAGCCTTAAAGGAAAGCCTTCAACATGTACTTGATGGTGATATATTTCATGTTCCATGTGTTTGTCATATAATTAATTTAATTGTTCAAGATGGTTTAGCTGCTGCAGAAGATATGCTTCTCGAAATGAGGGGTATGTCAGCGTTTAATAGTTCGAGTCCGAGAACACAACAATTTAATGTTTTGTGTGTTCAATATAATTTGCCTCGTAAGATACCACTTACAGATGTTTTCCATAGGTAGAAATCCACATATCATATGCTTTTACATGTTCTGGTATACAAAGAAGTGTATACGCATTTTCTACTAACCACGTTCCCAGAAGGCGTGCCAACTCTCGTGGAATGGCAGATGGCTGCACACATATCCGATTTTTTGGATGTATTTTACACGTCTACCAATATATTGTTTTGTACGTACTATCCCACCCCCCTTATCGCTATAATAGAAATTCTCAAGATGGCTACAACGTTAACATAATGGAGATATGTAGGACCCTTTCAGGACATAGTAAAAGAGATGGACAAAAAGTTTAATAAATATTGGAAGAAACTGGCACTTGTTTGGGTCCTAGGTTAAAGTTGCATAGCGTGAATGTCTCGATACAAGAGATATCAAGACTAATATGCTACACGGATGCGGACACAACTAAACTTACAACGAAAGCGAGCACGACATTTGAGGATCTGTACAACCTATATCATAATTTCGCTGACGTGCGCGGGCGAGCTTCATCGTCGAGTGGTGAAATGTATTATGCGCCATACCTTAAGTGCCTTGAACATCTAATAGCAAGACAACTATCAGGGGAAGGTACTTCTAGTTCGGCAGGTTCGTCTACTTTTTTCCTTTTTTAATGAGATTGTGTTGTATTCCAATACTAATCATTACTCTGCTTTATCATTGGAAGAAGATGTTAATTTTAATTTGTTAACTTTTTAAAGACAAAATGAAAAAAATTATAAAACTTTATCCCAAATTGTTCGGGATGTACAGCCGCTGCAAGCCTCCACGGTTGCTTCAGAGTCAGCATTTTCAACGAGCGGGAGGGTGTTGGATGACAGGAGGAGTCGTCTTAACCCCAAGTCACTCAAGCTATGTGTATGTTGGAAGGATTATCTTGATGCGAAATACATCGAGCAAGATAAACCGATTGATGATAGGAACAATAGCGATTCGAATGTCGAAACACTTCCGGATGATTAGGTAATTTCTTTTTATTTTCCTTTCCTCAAGTTTTTTGAATAAAAAAATTTCACAAAATATATTTTACATTTTCGCCGTGGATTATTTTTAAACAAATTAAATGTATTTAAAGTAAACAATGCATATGAGAATGTGACTATTTACAAGCAAAATATATATTTTTTCCATACACATGTATATATAAAAAAATAGGTAACTTCGCCTGCTTGTTTACAAGCAACTGGTCCCAAGCCCGGATAAAAGGAGGAGGGCATATGAACAAATTTATCTTCAATTTAATTCCTCCGTAAAGTTAAAAATGAACAAGAAGAATTTTTGAAAAAAAAAATATTTTTTTTCCAGGCCTAAGCCTGGCCCAAGTCCGGCCCTAAATATTGGGCCTAGGGCCTGGGGTTGGACTGGGCCTAGCCAGTTGGCCTGGCCCGGCCCATCTGAGCCTGGCCCTGGGCCCGGCCCATTTATCAGTTGGTCTGTTGGGCCCGGGCTGAGCTGGCCCAAGCCTGACCCATTGACATCTCTAGGGCCGGGCCAGATACTGGGCCAGACCCAAAAAAATGGGCCGGTTTCAGGCCAGCTCATTTTTTAGGGCCTGACCCGAGCCTGTTAGGGTCGGGACAGGCTGGAATTTTTAGGACAATATGTAGGCTTGGCCCTAGCCCTATGGGTTAGGGCCGCCACTGTTCACAAATAGGGCCGGCCCAGCCCAGCCTTGGCCAACTTAGGGTCGGATCGGGCCAGCCCGCGGGCGGCCCTGCCTATTTGACAACTCTAGGTATAATGTTAAACATGTGCAACAAATTATAATTATTTAAAAGTAAGGAATTTAGGTATAACTTTCAAAGAATAAGGACTTAAAGCCTTAATAAAAAGTGATTGTAGATTTTTTTAATACAAGACTATCAAGTTTAATTATAAAAATTATAGATTAATCATTTTTACATTCAAGTGTAGATTAAACTTTATCAGTGTATAGCTTATACTTTATTTATTTTTTTGCAAATTTAATAATAAATCATATGTATTTTATGTTTTAGTATTTCATTCTAGTTTTAAAGTTGCAAGGTATCAAAGTTTTATTTATTCAAGACTCAAAATGCCATGTCAAAATGCGGAAGAGAATGAGACTCCTATAATATATTGTTTGGAAGTTTGCCGATCCGGTGCCAAATAATAGGCATAAATTGGCTTGTAAGTTTTTGTGGAAAATTGATAGTGGCGGTATTACTCGATTGAAAGAGCATCTTGCTCATCTGAAGGGACAAGTTGTCGTTAACAATGAAGTTAGAATAGAAATTATGAAACTTTTTCAAGGTTATAAGAAGACACACAAAGATAAGGAGAAAAATTATTTATTGGCCAATGGTAAATAGTTTTAGTGACTAGTCAAATATTCAATCATATCTTGCAAAAAATGCGGGTCAAGATGCTGACACGGAGTCAAACAAGATGATAGACTCGATCCAAAATTAAGCTAGAAGAACCAGCCCATATAAAAATTATTTGGTCTAGCCCCGTGTGGTCTTGCTACCATAAACCTCAAATAAGTCAACTTTGACTTAAGGAAAGAATTTCTAAATTAAATGGAAATAAGGATCCAATTAATCGAGAAATCCTGATTGAATTAAAGGGGGACAAAATCTCTTTAATTACAAAGTCAAAGCTCAAATCATGGGCTTTCCAAAAATAAGCCTACCACCTTGCCTATAAATAAATGGATTGAGGTAAAGAAGAAGAACAGACACCCAGGGTCTCCACGATCAAAGCCAAAGCTACGCCGAAACTCTATCGCTTCACATGTTAGTGCTCCATTTGAAGAACAATACGCACTAACGCAGTGTCGTTCTTCAATCAAGCACTTCCAAGACACACTGAGTCTCTACAAACAAGCTAGCGCTCTATAGAACTCTGTCACAAGCATATCATATCCCGAGAATTATGCTTCATTTGAAGAACAATACCCACTAGTTTAGTGTTGTTCTTCAATCGAGCATTCTTGACAATGAAGATTAATCGCTCTTTGATCCTAAATATCAAAAGGAGATTCGCTTTCAACCTTTGTGATTCTACAAGACAAGGATCGCCCTCAAGAAAGAAGTCAAAAGTAGCGGTTCAAGAACAAGCTTCTTAGCCCTTGGATACGACTTTATGGAGATCGAATTAGAGAACCTAGATTTATTTTGAATATAAATCATAGAGTGGTGTAGCCTTTACTTTAAAAATGATTAAATTAAATTTTGTGCATTGTTTCTTGTCTCGTAGTTTAGACACGAAATTTTTGTGTACATAATCAAAACCGATCACTACACATCAATGGTGTCAAATACTTCTGAGCATCATTTCACCTTGCCGGTTATGATGACTGGTGCCATTTCACTTGAAGAGCAACTGACCGCTATGTCTGGTGCAATTGCAAAACTAACAAAGACAGTAGAAGAAAAAGATCTTCAGATTGCAAACTTGATGAACAAGTTAGAACTGAGGAAAAGTGAAGAATCAAAGTCAGTGACATGGATGGCACGGAAGAGGCCTCCAAAAAGAATGACACCAATGACCATCCTGAGGCATTCACCTCAGGCGGACATGAAAACCAAGAGAGCAAGCCCATCTCCGCTACTTCCTTGTCTGTCCAGCAGCTGCAAGACATGATAGTAGAAATAAGCAGGGCTCAATATGAAAGACCATCTCGTTATAATCTCATGTACTCGAAGCCTTACACAAAGTGAATCGACAACACAAAGATGCCGGTCAGCTATCAACCGCCTAAGTTTCAACAGTTCGACGGGAAGGGAAGCCCAAGGTAGCACGTTGCCTATTTCATTGAGACTTGTAACGACGCTGGAACGGAAGAGGACCTCCTCGTAAAGTAGTTTGTCCAATCTCTCAAAGGGAATGCCTTTGATTGGTATACTGACTTGGAGCCCAAGTCGATAAACTGTTGGGAAGAGATGGAGCGTGAGTTTCAAAATCGCTTCTACAACACCTACTCGGTGAGCATGATGGAACTTACAAACACCAAGCAAAAAAAAGAAGAACCCGTATTCGATTACATTAATAGGTGGCGAGCTTTGGGCTTGTATTGTAAAGAAAGACTGTCAGAAGCCTCTGCTGTAGAAATGTGTATGCAAGGCATGCATTGGGGTTTGTTGTACATCCTTCAAGGTAATAAGCATTGTACCTTTGAGGAGCTGGCAACACGAGGCCACAACATGGAGATCACCATAGCGAGTCGTGGTGGAAATAGCCCACCAAACCATGACTCCCATGAAGAAACCAAAGAAGCAAAATGGACGTGGGGTTTAAAGCAACCACATAAGATTCGATGGTTGTCACTGTAACTCCACTAAAGATTTCCAAGAAACATAAAAGGGAAAAGAAAGACAAGAACAAATATCAACCTCAAGGGAGAGAAAGTCAATGGCCTAGGTTGAAAGAGTTAGAACAAAAAGTTTAGACTCAGAAGTCCTAGAGATACTAGACTTCTTACTCGAACATAAGCTTATTGATCTCCCTAAGTTGAAACGCACGGAAGAGGCGAGGCAGGTTAAGGAGCTGAGATACTACAAGTACCACCGGCTCATCAATCATCCAACTGAAGAGTGCTTCACGCTCAAGGAGGTGATTATGGACTTTTCTAGAAAAAAGAAAATTGAAATACATGATGAGGAGGTAGAAGAGTCAAACTACGCTTCCATTATCTTTGGCTCTGTAGTCTCTTCAGCTTCTTGTCAGCGGCAAGAGAACAGATCGCCTAAGGCCTCTGTGCCAGGGGCATCAATTGTTTGAAAGATCCCCTCACCAAAAGGCTCAACATATCTTTGAAGCCCTTTGAAATGTAGGAAGGTCAAACCTCCATAAGGGATGCACTAAAACCATATCCAAGATCAAGCTCTACAACCCTTGGGTATAAAAACATAAAAAAAAAATCAAGGTCAAGTCATCTTCATCCGATCAAGCTTCAAGCACGAATTCGAAGGTCAAAGTTGTATCGTCTGGTTAGTAAACACGCTCTGAAGCCCTTCATCTAGCTACAAGTCATTTTTATTCGATCAAGCTTCTAGCCCAGATTCGAAGGTCAAAGTTGTATCATTTGGTTAGAGAATAAGCTCTGAAGCCCATTAACTAGCTGTAAGTCGTCTTCATCAAGTCAAGCTTCAAGCCTGGATTCGAAGGTCAAAATCGTATCGTCTAGTTGGAGATTAAGTTTTGAAGCCGTTCAATTAGTTGTAAGTTATCTTCATTAGATCAAGCTCAATGCCTGAAGTGAAGACCAAAATCAAATATCAAAGCTCCTTGGCACGAGCTTAAACTGTAAGATCAAAGTTGCACAATCAACGCTCCTCAGCACGAGCTTAAACTGTAAGATCAATTCAATGCTTCGCAGCACGAGCTTAAACTGCACGATTAACGCTCCTCAGCACGAGCTTAAATTGTGAACGACGCACGAGCTTAAACTCTTGGCCCGTACGAGCTAAAACCGTGAACGACGCAACCCTAAAAATTTTTTAAAAATGGCAGTCTATGATAAAGTCTTGAGGCTATATAGTCTTTCATGCCCAACATAAGGAATGTGCAAGTCTTATCGAGCGCACTTCCAATGCGATGAGAATCAAAAAGCCGTCTTCGTCTTGAAGAAGTGCAGGTCAACAAGAGTCTGTGCAAAGGAAGACAAGTCCAATCGCAAGTCTTGTCGAGTGTACTGCAATTGGAAGAAACTCGAAATCATCTTCGTCTCATAAAGTGCAGGTTAACAAAAGACTACACAAACCGGAGCAAGTTCACGTGCAAGACATGTTGAGTAGACTATCAATGCGATCAAATGTAGAACCATCTTCATCGAGTAAAAAATGCCGGTCAATAGAGGACCTTGCGTAAGAGGGAAAGTCTAAACGCAAATTTATAGAGCGTGTGTCTGTAGCGGTCTTGTCACGTGGCATATTATAGTAAATGACTTGGCACCGAAATGTTTACCTGAAAAGAAAAAAAAGAGAGAGTCATTGTCATTGCGTATGTGATGTACATGATTGGGAAAAAAAAAAGAGGATATACTACTTTTGGTTTTATAAGAAAGAAATTGAAAAGGAGAAAAAAAAAGTGGGGGGTTCAGAAAGTTCAAGAAAAACAAAGAACAAAAAAGAACAAAGAGAAAAAAGAAGTCTCAAAGGAAAAAAGAGAGGGCGTTCAGCCCAAGGGAAGAGAAAAAAAAGAGACAAAAGAAGAAGAAAAACAAAAGGGGGCGAAGGAAAGTCAAAGAAGAAAAAGATAAAGAAGTGGGCGTTCAGCCTAAGAGAGAAAAAGAAGACAAAAGGAAGTGGAAAAGAACCTATAAACCATTGGGAGATGCCTAAAATCAAGATTGGGGAAATATACAAAAACTCCATATTCAGGTTCAGGAGTAAGATGAATGTAGAGATCTCTAAAGGAGAAACCTCAGTAGGTCAAACTAAAGAAAGAATACTAGACATTCCTCTCTTCAAGACAGATAAGGCAAAACAATACCTTAGAGAAGGATATCACAACATCCATATTGGTATGATACAAGTTAGTCTTTGTCCATTATTCATAGATGACAGAGATACACCAGTAATTTGTTGTTTAACAGATAATCGGTGAAATGTTTTTGAAAATGCCCTAATAGGGGGTATCCAAAGTAACTTGTATAACGGACCAGTTTGGATTAAAACTACACCAAACTATTTCATGTCCTTTAAAGATCCTTATCTTAATAAAGCATTAGGACTAAGGATTCAGACTCAAGGCATGACCGAATTACGTGAAGTCTGCAAAAACATTGCAGTACAATATCGTCTAGTTTACAGAGTGGTAAATACCGCTAATCGACTAAGTAAAACGCTAAACAGTGAAGTAGAACTATTTGAACAAACAAGTAGTAGTGTCCGAGCAATAAAAGCACGGAAGATAAATCCAAAGCAACTATCATGGCCTAAAATATGGGTGATAGGAGAAGGATTAACTAGTAAACAACTAGAACAAATGCATATTAGGGAAAATAAAGGTGTTGTTTTCCTTGAAGAACCAAGGAGACACTCTGTCTCTTCAATACCTTCCACGTCTACAAATCCAAAAGGCAAAGGAAAGGAAAAAATGGTAGAAGAAGCTATCAAAGAAGAAGACAATTCTGATGAATATATCATAGGGTACAAAACAGTTATCATTTCAATCAGACGAAGCATGTCATCACGTGTAGAAACCATACATGTAATGACCACAACATCAGTAAATGACACTGTCAAGAAGAAGCTTAAAGAAAAAAGGCTTGACATGAGATGAGCTTGAAAAGGGTATTCAAGACATTATAAGTATTATAAATAAATAAAAAAGGTCCGAAAAATGAATAATAAACGGATGGCAGTAAGTCCAAACAATTCTTATATAGAATTAAGTTTTGACT
This sequence comes from Escallonia rubra, assembly GCA_033065855.1. Lineage (NCBI taxonomy): Eukaryota > Viridiplantae > Streptophyta > Magnoliopsida > Escalloniales > Escalloniaceae > Escallonia > Escallonia rubra. Next base: position 42,113 of record JAVXUO010000461.1, read on the forward strand.
TCCAGGGTTATCACCCTTATAAAATAGATGCTTTAGTAGATACTGGAGCATCCTATTGCCTAGCATGACCAGGAATATTACCCTCTGAAAAATGGATCAAAATAGATCAACTCATGAACATGCGAATGACAAATGGCGATGAGTTCGAACCAGATTATGACGCATATGATATTCCGGTCCTAATAAATGAAAAACAGTTCATTATAGAGCGAGTAATCCAATTCGACGATTTAGACGGCGATTTTCTAATAGGAAATGCTTTCCTCAAACAAGCTAAAAATCGATCATTTATTCAGGAAGAGTTTCATATTGAAATACAACATCATAAAATTCCATTGTTAAAATATGTTGCTAAAAAATGTAAATTTGATTTTTGTCCAGAAAAACTAGGAGAGATCCAAAAACATATCAAGAGTGAGTCTCTCTATGTAGCACAGCGTGGTGAAAAGAATAAAAAAGACTCATGGAAAAGGCTACTTGAAGAAGAAGTAACCAAGGAAGAATTACTTAAAGGAGAAGTAATCAAAGAAAATGACAGTTGGGTTAAAAAAATAAACCAACATTATCAATGCAAACAAGGAAAAGAAATTCCTAGTCTTGATAGTATAAAAAAATGTTAAATAATTTTAGTGATGACCTGCTAAAATTATGGGAAAAGGATAAACGTTGGACAACATTGACCATCGTGGTTTTATAAGACCCATTGAGAGCTCTCATTCAAGTCCGGCTTTCATGGTAAAAAATCATGCAGAACAGGCTAGAGGAAAAGCCAGATTAGTCATAGACTATAGAGCTCTGAACACAGCAATAGTCAAAGATGGCTATAAAATTCCAAACAAAGATATGTTGATAAACAAAATCCAGCTAGCCAACTTTTTCTCGAAGTTTGATTTAAAAAGCGGATATTGGCAAATCAAAATAGAAGAATCATCAATTCCATTAACTACCTTTAGCGCACCACAAGGGCACTATGAATGGACGGTGTTGCCATTCGGATTGAAAAATGCTCCGCCTTTATTCCAAATAAGGATGGATAATATTTTTAGAAAGCACGGAGATTACTGTGTGGTGTACATAGATAACACATTAGTATTCTAAAAATTAGAGAAGAACATAGAAATCATCTAAAAAAGATAGCACAAGATTTCATTAACCATGGATTAGTACTATCACAAAAGAAATGTGAATGGGAACAAACCACCATTAACTTTCTAGGATTGAGAATAGAAGACAGTAGAAAAATTGTCCTTCAAGATCACATAGCGGAAAAAATAAAGCTATTTTCAGAACAAATCAATGATGTAAAGCAACTTCAAAGATTTATTGGGTTCTTAAATTACGCGAGAAAATTCATCCCGCATTTATCCAACCTAACAGAAGACTTAAGTAAAAAGCTTAGAAAAGGAAAATGGATTATGGGAAGATTAAGATACCCAAAATATTATGTGGATAAAAGGTCAGGTTAAAATGTAATACCCCGAAATTTTCTTTTCCTTGTGCGAAATTAATATTTTTGAATAATTAAGTTTGTGGTCTTTTGTTAACATTAAGAAAATGAATTGGGATTGTTTCTGAAATTTTCGGTTGAATGAAAGTGGTTTCATTCAAATCAAAACTTATTGATTATAAAATTTTTGAGTTCTGAAATATTTGGTCGAAGGAAAATAGTTTGGCTTCGAATAAAAATGGTTTTCTGAAGTTTTAGTCGAATTTAAAAGGTTTTAGTCGACTAAAAGTGTTTTCGGTCGACTAAAAGTGTTTCGGTCGACTAAAAAGTATTTAAATTGTGTAAAAATGGTTTTCTGGAGTTTTAGTCGAATTTAAAGGTTTTAGTCGACTAAAAGAGTGATTTCAGTCGACTAAAAGTTTGGTCGATGAACAGTGATTTTTGAACAGTGATTTTGTGAACAGTGTTTTTGGAAAGCTTCGACTAAAAGTGAGTTTTAGTCGACTTAAAGTGTTTGATTCGACTAAAAGTGGGTTTTTAGTCGACTGAAAGTGAAAAAAAAAAAATCATTCGACTCAAAGTTTGTGTTTTAGTCGACTCAAAGTGTTTCATTCGAATGCAAACTTAAAATTTTTGTCCCTCTATATAAATAGTGTTCTATTTTCATTTCTAGCCTTTTTGGGTTCTCTGTTTCTTTTCTTCTCCTTTGTACGAGAGAGAGAGAGAGGAAGAGGAAGAGAAAGAGAGAGATTGGAGAAGATGGCTTGGAAAATTTGGAAGCTCTAAGGAGGAGCTTAAGGATTTGCTTAAGGATTTGTGACTCTCAAGAGGCTTGATTAAGGTAAGGGTTTACTTCCGAAAATTTGAATCAGCGATGGACCAATCGCTCATTGAGTCTTTAGTTTCTTTTTGGAAATCTGAACTTCTTCGAATTGAGTTAAGTGACGTTCTTTTCCCTTTGTTTTGACCATGGTTATGAATAATTCGTTGCCAATTCTATGATTTATGAAAAATCAAATTCCGTCGGATTTGTTTGACCTCAGAATATTGACGTATTGATATCGTCGTTTCAGTGATTTATGATCGTTATTATTTTCGTGAACTCCACTTATTGTTTGGCGAGTTCGTTGTTTGATAATGTGATTTTGAAACCTTTGATTATGGTTTGATTTGTCCGATATTTGACAACGGTCATTTTGAGATTTTGTTTTGGTGACCTTATGAGCCATGTCACAGTGTATGTGACTTATTTCCGACTTACTCACGTGGATTGAAACGTGGGCTAGCTCAGGGGAGTTGAGCTAGAGATCGCGATCTTACTTTCCGAACCGGCCTCATATGTCAGGAGTGACGTATGTGACCACTTTCTGAATGGCTCTCTATTGTCTATTTCCGAACTCTGATATATTTTGGCATATGATATTCGGTATGACATCTCTATTGTCTATTTCCAAACTCTGATATATTTTGGCATATGATATTCGGTCTGACATCTCTATTGTCTATTTTCGAACTCTGATATATTTTGGCATATGATATTCGGTCTGACATCTCTAGTGTCTATTTCCGTACTCTGATATATTTTGGCATATGATATTCGGTCTGACATCTCTATTGTCTATTTCTGAACTCTGATATATTTTGGCATATGATATTCGGTCTGACATCTCTAGTGTTTGTTTCGATAGTATCTATTTCCGAACTCAGATATATTCTGACATTTGATATATGGTCCGATTGTGTCTATTTCCGTACTCTGATATATTTTGGCATATGATATTCGGTCCGACATCTCTAGTGTCTATTTCTGTACTCTGATATATTTTGACATTTGAATTTGGTCTGACCTCTATTCAGTTGAAATTGGTGTGCCTTTGAAATATTGTATTTCAGATATAATTTGACATTGAAATTGTGTTTGATGTCCATTCTGTTGAAACCTTTGTGTCTGTCTTTGTATTCAGAAGTGGTTTTGACATTCGAAATCTGGTTTGATTATCTGTTCCGTTAAAACAAATTTGGTGCTTCCGAAATTTCGTTTCTCTGTTATCTTTGGGTTCCGACTGATTGGTCCTTTGAGCGACCTTACTGGGCATTTGGCTCATTCCCTTATTGTTTTTCCTTTCAGGAGGTTAGTAGGTGGGATTTCAGATTTGAAGGGCTAGCTGTGTGACCAAAGTTAGCTGCCTTATTTCAGAGTTAGTATTGACATTTAACTGTATTTAATTAGGACAAGTTGGTATTGTTTAGGTTTTGTTTTGAACTCCGTGTTGGAGTAAACTTTTGGATTGTATAAAGTTTTGGCCCCTATGACAGTTATTGATGTACTCTTGGAGTTATTAGTGAATGCTCTGATTGACCGTTTGGGATATTATGATATTTTAAGGTTTTCTGATTTCATTTGGGGGACTTTCGGTATTGTTTCGTTTGGGTTTTTAGTGTATGCTCTGATTTACCAATTTGAAGTCTTCTGATAATTATAAGATTTTATTTGATCTCTGTGTATTTCGGCATTAACGCTCCGTAAATAAATCCGGGGCGTTACATAAAATCCTACCAAAATTAAGTTTGCCTAAACAAGGAGACAAGTTAATTCTAGAAACAGACGTTTCTGAAAATTGTTGGGATGCAGTATTAAAAACAAAAACCCCTGATCAAGCTGAAGAAGAGCTGTGTGGATACTGGAGTGGAACATTTAAGGATGCAGAAACTCGGTATCACATAAACGAAAAAGATTTTTTAGCTATAAAACGTGGCATAAAATCTTTTTACATATTTCTAGTTTCAGAACACTTTCTTATCAGAACAGATAATAGGTGTTTTAAAGCTTTCCTTAAAAGAGACCTAAGAGATGTTAGTCAAACAAGGCTTTATCCATGGCAACAATGGTTCAGTTATTATACTTTTGATGTAGAATACATCTCATCAGCCAAAAATGCACTTGCAAATAGCCTAACCAGGGAATTATGCTTTATGATGCAGGGAGTTGTTGTTACCCCAAAAAAGACTACTCAAAAGGACTTAAAAGAAATGTATGAAGCAGGAGATCCTAAAGTCGGTCTACTGAGAGAACCATCAGGGAAATTTGACTACTACGTCATTTACCCTAAAATGAAAGGTGACAGTTCTTTGTCACTCATAAATCCTCCCCCAGTAGCGGAAGAGGATGGTTGGAACTACCAACCCGAAAGCCCTAAAACAGGACGATACAAAACTAAGCGTTCAAAACCAATGCATAAGTTTTGGAATAAAGAGAGTAAGGCTGAAAGCTCGAGAGCAAGGCGCCCTAAACAAGTGGGCAAGAAAATAAAAAATTACTATCCTAACAACGAAGATTTAAAAAGAAAAGTGGCAACTAATGAAGATGAAAAATCTTCAAAGCAAAATGCTACCATAACACAAACCAATGATAATAAAACAAAAAATGTTTTATGATCCGGGGTTATGTGAAGAGAGTAAAAAACTCTTTGGAAATGTCTAGCATTATCGGAGGGAAAATTACCGAAAAGAGTAATGAAGAACCCTCAGTCAATTAACTGATTATGTTAAGCACTTAGAAGAAAGGCTTAATATAAACGATGAAGAAGGAATGATAGTCCTACAAGAAAAGGAAGAAAGAATTTGATTGCTAGAAGAACTAGAATCATTGATCCCAGCTGATATCACTACAAAAATAAAAGAACTAGCCAGGAAGGAGAATATACACGAAGAGATCCTTCGCAAACCAGAAATGAAGGCGTTCCTGAATCAGGATTATGGATGGCCAAGCCTCACATTACCATCAGACAAGGTTGATCTTAAATGGATTGAACATGGACTCGTAGACACATTCGAAATAAATCGAGATAATTATCAACTCATCGATAGTCTCCCAGCTATAGTTCGATATGCTCTTGGAGTTATGGGATTTAGTCGACAGATTATCATAGTCCAACTACTGTCAACACTGGCCGAAAGAAGCAAAACCAAATTCTACCAACCATACCAGATTTGGTTCATTTATCGATTCGGTAATAAAAATTTAATGAATTTCTACTGACCACACAAGGATGAGCTATGGAACACGTATAATCCAGAGAAAGACAAGATTAAAAGAATTAGTTGTGTTCATGCAACCATTGAAACCATGGTAGTCGATCCCATAGAAGCATGCTTTTGTGATTGACGAAGGATAGTAATCCTGAAGTGGTGTAGAGCATCCATAGAGCATTCCAAACAAAGTCAAGATCAGGTAATCAAACTCTATGAACAGTTCAACAGCCAAGAAAAAGAAGAACATGATCTGTCTAGCCAAACTTTTGAGCTGTACAAGAAGGTGCGGGACCACGGGATAGCCATGATTGAAATGAACATAATGGCCTGCGAAAAATGACAAAGCCAAGTGGAAAAGAGAATAAAGATTTCTATCACAATAAAAGAAAGAAGACCCTACAAAAAATAATAGAGGATTTTCACTATTGAAGAATCATATGTGCCTGGTCCTCTCATCTATAAAAAGGGTCGAAGTAAGAGCTAGAAGGCAGAGGAAGTCTGAGATAGTGTGAAGTGTGTAAGAGTGTGAAGTGTGCTAAGATTTAGAGTGTGTAACAATAGAAGGAAACTTTCCTTTCTATTGCTCATATATTTCCTTTCCAGCATAAATAAAGAGGTATGGATTTTAGTACGACGTCTTCTACTGCATTTTTCAAACCAATATTCTGAAGGCTTGAGAGTGTTTGATAATAGCCATTAGCCAAATCTGAGAAACGTAAGGCAACGAGTTGTGTGTCCACTTGGTGAAAAGCTTGGATATCGAAAAGCAACAGGAGAAGCATGGTAGACGTACATTCAAGGACCAAGAGCAGCATCTCTGTAAGTAGCATTATATTCTGAAATAACTCTATGTTTATATTGTATGTGACAAAGTATTAGGGTGCATAAAATAATATTTTTTAAAAGTTTTGGGGCTAGATTGCAAATATGTTAAAGTACCAGGATTATCTAGCACTATTGACGAAGAAAATTATATCTGGACCGTCCATAAATCACGGATAGACGGTCAGTTCACGTTGGATTATCTAGCACTAATTTACCTACGCAGGCAGTGGATCGCGTCCATATATATATATAATACAAAATAGTGGTGTCCTGCGGTGTCCATAATCTGATTTTTTGGAAATTGCAGTGTCTGGTGTCCGACACTGTGTCTGTGTCCGTGCTACCTAGACTATAAGCCTCAAACAACCAAGTAAAATTCCATAAAAAGACAATGTAAAGAACTAAAGGAAAATGCTTTAATTGGTGAAATTAGGGGGAAAGTGGGAACTATAATTTAGGAAACTTATCAGGTAGAGAGGAGGCAATTGAGCATGGTCATTACGTACAGAATTCCAGAGAACTATTCGGTGGACTTGTTCTTGATGATTCTTTTGAAAGTAATTCTAACATTTATAAGCAGAATTATATATATAGTCAGTTGTAGTCTTGATGCATTGATCGACATTACAATATAATCATGTAGACGAGCATAAAAGTTTTATTTCCTAAACCACTATAATTCGCTCTCAAACTCATGAGAGTTCTCTGATCTGTACAACGAGACCCTCATATTATTTTTTGCCTCTCGAGATCATTAGTAAATGTTTCCGTGATAATTTGCCTCTTAAGAATCCAGATTATAGAACTACAAGTGCACTGAAAAAGAAAGTAATATCACAAAACTAGTTAATTTCTTCTGCAGATCACAAACTGATTGAGTTTCTAGTAGGATTATGTCTGCATGTCCCATGTCTATATGTAAATGAAATTCAATGAACCATGATACTCTAAAATCCAATTTCATTGAGTTTGTTGATCTGTGGAACTGTGAAGTCCTAAACATAGGACATTGTTCTGCCATTGCACATGCAGGTTTATTTATTACTCACTGTTCTCGGTTGACACCACCCTTGAGATACCTTCTAACTTTGGTGTATCTATATATTTATGCATGATAACGAGATCACCAAACTTATTCAAAGCAATGAAGCTAATAACTTTAACGCCCAATCTATCAGCCCCAAGAATAGCCTCCTCTATGCACCTATTGAGGCCTTTTCTAGCCTTCTCTATGCGATTATTAAATATGTGCTTATTGATAATGACTCCTTCTATGACGTTATCATTTTAATGAAGAAAACAAATATGCATAAGGTTATTAATTCTTCAAACCCTTAATTGATACAAAGTACCCACGGATAAAAATACCACCATATCTACTCACCCATTTAGTAGATCCTTAAACATTACCTAGAATGAAAAATCATGCAAGAAGTGTAATACCAATCAAATAACTAGAAAGGCATGAGCAAGTTACTCTTAGGTCTTCCATCTCCTTGGATTGATCGTCTTAGTCATGGTTAGAAGACGAGATTCAGATTTGGTAAAGTGTGAGTCCAACGAGTTGGGTTCGAGATTGAGGTGGGCCGTGGGAAAAGATCAAATGTTGATGGTTTGTGGTGGTTCAGGTGTTCGACCCCTGTGGTCTATTAGTGACTCTTGGGGACCATTGGTCGCTGCCGCGGCGGCCGCCGCTCACAGTGGGAGGAGATCCCAATTTGGGTGTAGTTGTCTTGATGTTGTTGTTGGGTGAAGGAAGGAAGGGCGGCAACAGGGGTGGGGGTGGGTGGCGTGGGAGGTGGGGGCTGAGGTCAGGCGGCAGAGGTGGGGGCTGAGATCGAGACTGTAGGTAGGGAGGGAGAGGGAGAGAGAGAGAGAGAGAGAGAGAGGTGTCCGGCGGCTGGAAAGAAGAAGTGGGTTTTATTCTTTAAATATCCTTTAGTGTCGTATTTTGGCCGTCGTCAAAACACTGTCGTTAAAACTCTTTTTGAATAATTCTGTGAAGCACGAAAAAATTAGAAAAAAAATACAAAAAATTACATTTTTAGCGAGGTATAGTTTCATCAGTAATAGTCCGTCGTTGTGGACCTTTACAATTTTCGTCAGTAAAGGTCTTCAGTGTCAAACTTTTAGCGAAGGATAATTCGATCGGTAAAAGTTACTTTTAGCGACGGATGGAATTCAATTCGTTGCTAAAGAGTCTTTTTCTTATAGTGTTTTACTATAAAAGTTGATTTTGTTTTTGAGCAACCGTCCAGTTTTACTCAAAAGTTTGATTTTGTTACTGACTAACCCACAAGTTAGTCAGTGCTTGGAAGATTTTGACATAGTTCATTTTTAGGCCAAATCCTGTATTTGTTTCACAACCAAATTCAACTCAATTCAATCCCCAATTTCAATCCAGTTTTTAGCCCAATCTTCATTCTTTCTGTGCAAGCGTGTAAGCATACATTCAAGCTACTCATTAACATAGAACTTACTAACCAGAATGTTAATTCAAAACAAGAAAAAATTATGGTCGTGCTATATCAGGTTTGAATAAGTCCTTAATGAACTCTAAGTCAAACTCATCAGAGCTTCCTTCGGGTGTTCCTGGGGCTAAGCTCCCCATCTTGGTCGAATCCAGAAGCCACATCATATTGCTCATCCTCCTCACCCTTGGAATCAGGGGATGACTCAATTACCACAGTCTCGTCCGGTTAGGTCTTCTTATAGGTCTTGCGAAAGACCGCGGCAATCTGAGAGGACTTGTATCTCCATTTCGGCGGTGGAGGGGCTGGGGTTTTCCTTTTCTCCCACTGGAAACTTTATTTCCCTTAAAAGGTGTCAACTCTGGTTGGCTAATCTTCTTCAAGAAAGTCTGACTAGTCATCCTTGTCTTCAGTCGGCTTGCCTTTCGAAGTACTGGAGCTTCTCCCATAGGAGTCTGAGTGGCAGCAGATGGGGTAACGGGCTCCGCAGAGCTCTGTTTTCCACTCGACCCACCTCCTGAAGGTGATAGCGAGGGAGTAGAAGTATGTGTTTCAGTAGTCGCAGCAGATGACATGTACACCTCTAGCAAGTCCTGATAAGTTGATACCATGTCCTTGAGACTATGTATCATTCGATATGTATCCTTCAACACTGAGCTCGGGACCTACAAGAGAAAAATTCATAGGTTAAAATTAAAGGATATTGATAATAATACACAATTGAGACTTGAGTTTACCGTCTGGACTTGCGTGAGCTCCTCGAGCCCGAAGACCTTAGAATCCTTCTTTGGCCGGGGAATCGGCTTCTGCTCCTCACTCTTGACCTTCAGAAAGATTGATACTGTCCAAGGAGGGAAGGCGATATCCTCCATGGACTCTGCCTCTTTCCTCCCCTTTCCCTTCTGGTTCGGGGCCACCCTAGCCCACTGTACCCTCTTCAGCCACTCCGTAGTCAAAGATGGAGCAAAGTCCTCTCTCACAAGCGCCTCATAAGTACGAGGATCAATCGGCCATCTCTACTTATTCATTTGTAGATGGAAACTTCGATAGCAGCTAGGTTTAAAAGGAAATTATGAGCATCACGTTCAACCATAACTTTAATACAAAGGTTAGCATGGTTAATGATATCAGGAGGATACGCCAATCCCCCTGATCAAGATCTGCTTCAATCCCTGGTCTAGGGTCCCCGTCTAGTACATCTCAAGGGGAAAGGCTGCCTGGATACGGGACTTGACTTTCATATGATGCTGGAAGAGCAGCCGCTCTCCCAGTTAGAAATCCTCCCAAGAGGGTCCCACCAGCAACACCTAGCATTGGGTGAGTGCTAACTCCTCAGCATAAGTCTCAGCCATCTCCCACTTAGACAGAGATGCCTAAAAAATTGTGAGTACTCATAAATTGGCATTAATGAAAATTCAAAAGAGAAACGAATCATTTACCGGGCACTGCGTCAGCCTATTGAAGTCATCCCGGTAGGTAGACCTGGCAATTTTCTACCCGTAACCGCGGGTCGAACCGTACCCGTTCAAAGACCCCGGGTACGGGTACCTATATACTCTACCCGTGAACTTTTGACCCGTACCCGAACCGATCCGTATTTTTTGGGTCGGTTTTCGGGTTACCCGCGGATATCCGTTTTCAGGACTATATGTAGAAAAAATAATTATGCCCTAAGTGCCTTCACCTTCATTTTCTCTTCTCAGTCACATTTATCTCCCTCTCTACCTCTCACACCGCCGCACAAATAACAAATCTGCCATCGCAGATTTCCACCGCCGGCGACCAGATCGTGACACCGTCGATGTCGATCAAGGAAGGTCAGCACCACAGCCCGTCACTCCATCAATCGTCACATTTCTCTCCTCTCTGCCTCTCACGCCGCCGCACAAATAAGAAATCTGCTGCCGCAGATTTCCATCGCTGGCGACCAGATCGTGACACCGTCAGCGTCGATCAAGGGAGGTCAGCCCCGCAGCCCGTCACTCGGTCAATCGTCACGCTTCAAGGCCCCGCGTCGCCACCGCCGCTGATCGAGAAGCTCTGTTCTTTTTTTCTTTTATAATCTCAGCTATATATTTTTGATCTTTTGTTTCAGGACTTCATTTATAGTTCTTTTTTTTCGTATCCAATTATCCTTATATTATACCCGAATATAAAAGTTGTCAAGGATTAACCTTTACAAATCTCTCAAGATTTCGAGTTGTAAAAAATTTCTAGTATGGTCTGTTGATCTCTTTTCCTCAATTGGGTCGTCCAGAGCCCAGTTTCTTTTCTCTATGTTCGACCAAGACCAGGACCAGGACCAGAAGTACAAACAGAGAAGGAAAAAGAGATACAACAAAAAAAAATTTTGGTATTTACCCGCGGGTAATACCCTACCCGTAATGGTCGGTTACAGACCCAGGAAAAAGTTATCCAAAAAAAACCGGGTAAAAATTACCCGATCTGATTTTACCCGTATCCGGCCAGTTTTTACCCGTACCCGACCGGTTTACCCGTTTGCCAGGTCTACCGGTAGGCCCCCACAGTGGCCCCTACCTGCTCGTCCTATAATTTCTACCAGAATATCGCCAGCTCAGTCTTACAAGTGTGTCCCTTAACCGATCGTGGGATACGTGATTCCAAGACCTCAAAAGCCCGAACCTGTGAATAAAGGCAACACGTGAGCAAAATGTCTAACTGCATACATGAGAATAGTTGAAAAAGACCAAAGAGAGCATAGACATACCTCCCAGACGTCGCAATACCCAATGAAGGTCAAAGACTGCCCCCGAGACACTACGTGGATAGAATGATAAAGATAGGGCGTGGTGAGAGTACCCCAGTCGTACTCATCTATCTTTCCCACCTCCTCTATAGCCCATAGGCACCACAATTGTACAGAGTCATCCACATTACTGAACAATGTATCTCCTAAGACATACAACAATAACCCCAAACATACTTATCGATATTCACATCATCAGCACCCTCTAGGGTCATACACTCGTAGTGTGAAAGAAGGGTACCAAGGAAGATGGAATTGCCCTTTTTGTAAGATGGCTCAAAACCACTGGACCACGAGGTCTCGAGCCTTGTCGAGATCATAGGCCCAAAGAATAGGCCTCGCTCGAAAGTGGATACCAATGATATTCACGAAATTGAACCGGGTAAGAGTAGCTTCCTGGAACGGTAGATGGAAGGTGTTGGTCAAATGCCACCAAGCTTAGCCAAACACAAAAGATGCTTTTTTCTACGGGTGAAAGCATGTAACCTGCCTAGAAAAAGTTCAAACCGGTCTCGGCTATCCTAGTCTGTGCAGACCAGGGTACCTTCCCCCACTATTTCCTCACCAAATTGAGAGACTCCCTACATTGTATATTTGAAGGGAGGGGCTATGAAGCCAAGAAAAAAGGAAAAAATCTCGAAGAGCATCCAGTTTGTGCATGAAAGCTAACATGAATGAGTCTTACTTGGCATGAGGATGACTTGTATGTGAAAAAGTACGAATTTGTGTGTGCAATGAAGATAATTCGTTAGAAAACATACCTCATCAATGGATCCGAAATCAAATGCGAATGATTGTATGTCTAATTTGTCGGCTGGAAGCGGGACATATGGATAATTTACGGCCCACTCTCATGTCCTCCTCTAGTGCAAACGAACTCGATAGTTTCTCAAAAATTGAGAAAAAAAGGGAAGAAATTATTAGGGTTTTATAGCCTAGAGATTAATTGGGGTAGGAGTGGACGAATAGGAGTTGTTGAGAAAAAATAATTTGAGAAAGAAAGTGATTGGATTGTGTTTGAAGTGGTAAAAAAAACCCTAAATATCGCGCCCAAATCTGAACGGATTAACTGGCTGATTTTCCATTTAAATTGGTCAAACCTGCTGACCAATCGGCCGGTTTTTTGACATTATATTTTTCAAAAAAATCAAAACTGCTGACTAGTTTTCTGCTCAATATTTTAACTCTTCACATCCTCTGACTAACCGGCCAGTTTTTAACCCAAAAAGAAAAAAAATAACCTTTTGCACCCTTGTGTGAAATACATGTTTTCATGCCTTTTATGTACCCGTGTGCTTGCGTTCCTTGCGTGCTTCCATGACTGTTCTATTACCTGAGTTTGCGTGTTTTTCCTGCCTATGCATTTTGCATGATACCTAGCTCATTATGCCTAAGCCTCTTTTATTCAATACTTGTGTGCTTGCATGCTTGCATATGCATGTTTGCTATCCTATCATTGGATTGCTTTGTGATCCAAATACTCGAATATGTTTCTCAGTTCAGTGATTTTTCTACGATGTAAGGCCAGTGAAAGATCCCAGATTTGTTGCTAGAAACAATATTTTCTTCAAATTAAGTATATCGATATCACTCAACGATCAATTGTCCTTATGGCATTGTTGGCTTCGACTTCGAGTGATATTTATGAAATTTCCATATGTCCAAGCGACCAACCATGTGTAGACGTTGTTGCCTACGGCTCTTAGGATTGCCTTTTTCCTTGTATCTAAGCGGCCAACCGTTTGTACACGTTGTTGGCTCTGGCTCTTAGATATAAGTCCAGTATATCCAAGCGACCAACAGTTTGTACATGTTGTTGGCTCCAACTCTTAGGTTCACTCCCCCATTTTTATACATCCAAGTGACCAACCGTTTGTATACATTGTTGGCTCTGGCTCTTGGATGTATTCTGATGTTCCTAAGCGGCCAACCGTTTGTACACGTTGTTGGCGCCGGCTCTTAAGTTCATTCTTTCCTTATGCCTAAGCGACCAACTGTTTGTACAAACGGTTGTTGGCTCCTGCTCTTAGACATAAACTTTAGTATCCTTAGACGACCAATAGTTTGTACACGTTGACTCCAGCTTCTAAGGATACGCCCCTTGCCTGGTGACCAATGATTTGTACACGTTAAGGTTCAATATCAATCTTACCTTATAATATTGTTCGACGACCAATCATTGATACGACGACCAATTGTTATTACTGTTGGCTCCGGCTTCGAACAATAGCTATATATTAAACGAACTACGTTGGTTTGATTCCCCCACCTCCCTCCTCCCCCTCCCGTCTGGGAGGATACATAGAAAACTTGGCAAAGGTCTGACCTCATATATGTGTCATGGTCTGTGAGTCTGTCCAGAGTCTTGTAGTTTTTCCCGTAGTTTACCACAAAAATGTGTTGTTTTTGGGTGATGTTCGCCCGCGCACGATCTCCCTCACCGGGGGGCTCTGTAGACACCCCATTTTTGTAGTTATTATTAACAAATAATATTCGGTTTTATTATTAATTAGAGTTTATTATTGAGCTTAAGCCTAATAATATGACTTAGTTAATTAATTTGGTCCAGTCCATTAGTCAAGTTCAGTGGTCATGTCCAGTTTAACGGTCTTGTCCAGCCAGTAATTGGGCTCAGTCTAGTCAAAGTGTCTAGATTTTTTATTTTACTTTGTCTAGATAATTTAGAAAATTATTCTGTGAATTATTCGCGATACAAAGTATTAAATCCTCGATTGATATGGTTTAGAAAGATACATGCCGAATCTGGTACATCCCATATACAAAATCAAAGATAATTACTAAAATAAAGGTCAAATAATGCCTCGAAATTTGAGAAAATTCATTATAAAATTATGAGATGAATCAGCCGGTTTTTCGATAAACCAGCCGGTTAGTTGACTTTTGTCAATCTGTAATTTTTATCACATATTCTGACTTATTTTCAGCTTGCGGATTGGCCAAGCAAATGTTATCAGTTCTGGTGTCCCAGAGCTCTATAAATAGGCCTCTTGGCCTTCATTTTTAGGGTCTCATTTTCAATTAAACTTATTCTCTTTAGAGCTTTTACACCATTTCTCTGTGGAGTGGTATATCATCAATCTCGAGAATTTAGCCATTCATACTTACCTAAAAAATCTTTTAATCTCTTGGATTGTAGATCCTTTAGAGAGCGTTCCCAAGACATCCAGCGGGCAAATTCCAGAGGTAACTTTTAGTAGCTTTCTAGTCATTTATCATTCTAGAATTGTCTCCCATTTCTCTCGAACAAATTCTATTATAAAAGTCATAAAGAATCTTTTCATTTCTCAGTTTAAGTCTAAGACCAAAATATAGATTGCTTCCCGTAGGACCAGAGTCGAACTACAATAGTTTTGATTCCGGTTATTCCGGCCGGATATGTAGGCAATTCGACCCTTAATGTCGAGTTCAAGCCAAAAATATAAAAATAAACTTAAATTTAGTATTATTGCATAATTACATGTTACTCCTTCATCCTACAAAAATTAATCATATTTTTGTTTTTGGGTCGTCCCACAACAATTGCTTACTTTCTAAATTCAGAAAGATTTTGTATGCATTTTTACATACTTATCCTTTTTATCCTATTTTTATTCTATTTCTTTCTCTACATTTAACTCTCAATTAACTCATTTTCTCTCTCCTGACCCACCTTCTTACACTTTTTACTCTATATATGTTTCTATATTTAACATTCCACTAATTTATTTTCTCTTTCCTGACCCACTTTCTTCCCCTCCTCTAAAGGGTATAGTGAAAAACATACAATATATGATCAATATCCTTAATCTGCGTGCAAAAAAGAAAGTGATCGAATTATGTAGGACGGATGGAGTATATGTTTTAAAAGGCCCAATGAAAATGAAATAAAGACCAAAAGGGTGTGGCGGTGCCTCACACCTTCCCGTTACATAACTTAGTCTTTGAACCCGTCTCCCTGTTTTCGACAAATTAGTTGTCTTTTGGGCCTTTGTAGAGTCATTTCTTGTTCTATTCCTATTTTTCCTATTTTAAGTTAAATAAGATGGTGACTCCTAAAATCCCCATTGTTCGGGAAATTTTTCGAGCCAGTTCGCTACATTCTTACAGGAGCAAAATTTTATAAATATATTTACTGCTGCAACTTAGGCAATCTTAGTATTTTTGGCTCTCAAACCCCATATTCCAGGGTCAGTCATCTGCGATCGATGGATTTTTTGCAAGTATATAAGGAGCCAAAATGACACATGTGATGACCTTATAACAGCTATTTACGAGATGCAAGTGCAATGAATACTAAATACTGGTTTGTGGCGAGACTTCAATTTTGAATAGGTAAGTATCAAGAAAAAGTAATTCAAAGTACAAGTTCTTACATTACCACAAAAGCAACTAAAATCCTATTTAGACTTTATTGCACGAAGGTTCAAAACATGATCTATCAACTATTTATGACAAGTTGCTTTAAATAGTATTCTCAAGTATAATTATGGCAAAAACGATTTCTTTTTTGGTTGTTTGTTTATAATATCTCATTTTTGTTTTGATATAATTTTTTCCAAACAGTCTTAGCATATTTTGACATGGCTTGATTCTTATCATTATAAAGCACCCCCCCCCCCCCAAATACCAACTTTTCCATTTACTCAACTCAACACTCACTGATACCATATATATATATTCATCTCTCTTTCTCTATCTCTTCCCCTCTCTCCCCCTCCCTCTCTCTCCGTATCAACCATTAGGAACATCAAGGACCGTGCCATGCCATCACAATCCGCCACGTCCTGCCACCAGGCCACCGTGAAGAACCATGCTTTACCTCCCTGCCAGCTCGAAGAACCACACCACACCACTGTAGACACCATGGCCAACACTAATCTCCTCTGATCTCGTCTCGTCCGCCCAATCGTGGCCATGTAGTAACCACGGAACCATAAGAAAACTACCATAACAACTGTACCACCACAATGTATCCCCAATCGCCACCCACCACAACCACCTAAATTGCCTTAAGATCACCTTTCATCGTCGATTCCCACACTCCCCATTTGGTACAACAGTCTATCTGTAACCAAATAGAAACAATATGAAAGTTATTGGCGGAGGTAATTGGCTTGGTGGATGTCGTGGTACAAGGTTTGGTGGAGGTGGTGGTGCAGAGTTGCATACTGGGCCCAAATCACTACAAGAAAAGGGGTTTCGACGACACTTAATTTCTGGCACTTAAAGAAATGCCATAAACTATCTATAATTTGTGACACTTCTATCGTAATGTTGAACCTAACTCCACCCTAACCACCCATTGTATCATCATCATCAACCACTGCCAAGACCAACTAACCAACGCCAAGACCAACTAACCAACGCTGCCATCATTGATGTGCCGCCACCATAACCATCGAACTACCACCACCACCAACCGTTGTAAATCCTAAAGACCCCAACCCAACTCCACCCTAATCATCTACTGTATCACCACCATCAACCAGCCAACATCATTTTAGAAGACCACCCATCTGCCACCACAACACCCACCAACAACCATACATCTACTCAAATCCAAAGCCATCACCATTATCGAAACATCATTATCAGCTAGTTGATGGTGGTGCTGGTTTGTTTGTGATGGTGATGGTTTGTTTGTGGTGGTGCTAGTGGCATTGGTGTTTGTGCATTAGATATACTTCTAAAATATCTGTAAGGCTAAAGGTGGGTGAGTTCAGAAGTAGGTACTCGTATGATGGTAGTGGGTTCACCGGTTAATGGTTGGGTACAATGGTAGGTTTTTTATTGTTGGTGGTTGTGGGTGTTGGTTCTGTTGCCAAGTGCGAATGGTGCTAGGTTTTTTGGTGGTGCTACCGGAGGTGAATGGTGGTTGTGATTTTGAGTGTTGGTAGTACTGACAGTCCTACGCGGTAGCAATCAAAATGTGAAGGAAATATTATGTTCAGGCTATTGATGTATAACGGAATTATCCATAATCGGATCACGCAATGTATGTTGGTGGTGTTCGGTGTTGTTATTGGTGGTGGATTGGGGTGGGCAGTGATGGAACATGAAGATAACAATTAATAAGAACTAATGAATTGACCACTTACCTTTGATAACTAACGGATTTTCTCATGTTCGTAAGTAAAACTCTGAGATCAATAGATGGCAAACCTTGAGGTCTTGGGTGTCGAGTTGTAAACTTTGGGGTTTTGGTTGCAACCCTTTGCCAAACATATGGTTTACAGTACAATTATGCCAAAACAAAGCCAATTACCGAAAGAAGTCTATAGTAAAAAACATTGACTTGGAGGATTGAAACCAAAGGACCCACTAACGGAACATGCAATTTCATGATGAATTAATGTTCCCAACCTATCTTGGTCGGACCCAAGAGCCCACTGGGGGTCCCGCTTCGCACAAACACGTCGACAGATTCAACGGTCAACTTTTCAACGCATCGAACTGGTCAAAGTGCGCGCGCCCAATTCACGTGCATTTTTCGCTTCGTGCGCGACTTAGGCGCTAATTATTCATGTTTACGTCACTCACGGTAGCACGACCGTCACT
This sequence comes from Escallonia rubra, assembly GCA_033065855.1. Taxonomy (NCBI): domain Eukaryota; kingdom Viridiplantae; phylum Streptophyta; class Magnoliopsida; order Escalloniales; family Escalloniaceae; genus Escallonia; species Escallonia rubra. The sequence goes on from JAVXUO010000461.1 coordinate 60,213, forward strand.
CCGCGACCACCCGAACACTTTTTCACCAAAAATATCGACTGACAACAAAACCAGAGCTACGGGGTCAAGGGCCAAAGGCCTTGGCCAACCCCATGGGGTCGGCCTCGGCCTCCATGGGGAGTTGGCCATGGCCTTTCCTCCCCCCGGTTGTTCACCTTTCGAGCAAAGTCCTTTTCGCTCTTTGTTCGCTTCATACGCTTCGTATGTGACTTCGGCACCTTATTCGTCACGTGGATACGACTCACGACAACACGCTCGTCATAACACAATTTCCAGATTTGTCATTGCCCATCAAAACACCTACCGTCGGTTGGCGCGCCCAAAGTTCACCAAATGGGGGAGTGGCCTTGGCCACCCTCCGGGGGAGTTGGCCTTGGCCTTGGCCACCCCTTAGGGTCGGTCTCGGCCTCCCCTAGGGTGTGGCCTTGGCCTTCCCCCCAATTTTCGCCTTTGGCCTCCCCTCTCGCGCGCACTTGTTTTCTCGAGTCTTGCACCTTCGCGATGTTTACAGACGTTCGTTCATCAACCCCGCGACATCCATCGTCTGTCGCTTGCGACCGCGCACCGCTCCCGAGACTTCCGTCGCCCAAAGTCGCGTGTTACCGCCGAATGACCCGTAACCGACAACCGCATACCATCACTCCCAACTTTGTCATTACTAAATATTGCATTCATTATTTTGGTATAACAGGCACACTCAACTCATGTCCCATTTTCGGGACACCCGACGCGCACCCGTGCGCTGTCTCCCCGACGGTCGTCGCCGCGCCCGTGTGCCATTTCCATGCCCCCGAGTACCAGGTATTGTCCCACGACGGTCGTCGCCGCACCCATGCGCCACTTCCATTATATGTGCCCCCGGGAACTAGGTATTGTCCCACGACGGTCGTCGCCGCGCCCGTACGCCACTTCCATCATATGTGCCCCCGGGCACCAGGTATTGTCCCGCGACGGTCGTCGCCGCGCCCGTGCGCCACTTCCATCATATGTGCCCCCGGGCACCAGGTATTATCTCGCGACAGTCGTCGCCCCGCCCATGCGCCACAACCATGTTACATGCCTCCGGGCACCACACTCATTCACCACACCATGTGCCCACACCATGGACGTGGAACATGCTTCGACCCACTCTCCGGAGTGTGCAGCATTCCGAGGGGCTCCGCTCGTAGTGCTCCGGCACGAAGACCTTTCGAAGCGGGATAGGCTCGTTACCACAAAGCTATCGCCGTCTTCATTCCAGGGGGCTCTACTCGTAGTGCTCCGGCACGAGGACCCTTCGCAGCGGGATACGCTCGTTACCACAAAGCTATCGTCGTCTGGGGTGACTCGCATGACACTAGGCACTGAGCTGCGACCATGTCCACTCATGTTATCAGTAATCGTCGGCACCCCCAGGACGATGACCCCCTCCGGGACGAGAGCATATCTTTGGAGGGCATCGCGTAGTCTGCATGGTAGTTGGCTACAGGGGCAACCCTCATCGCTGTCAAGTTATCTACACGTCTCTTGACGCACTTTGTGGGATTCAGTAAAGGCTTGGACCGGTGGCTAGGGCAACAGGCTTACTCTGATCATGCTGTCATGGTGTGGTCAGTCTTCTTAGCCAGGTAGAGCGACGCTGTGTAGGGCAGGTAGCGCAAATTTGGGAACCGACAGTACAACGGAGAACCGATATTTTTGGACCCCTGGTGACGTGTCACTCCCAGGGGATGACATGTGGCACTTTATGACATAAGCACACCGTTTCCTATAAATAGTGGACTTTATGACTTATTCAAGGACTTTTTGCTCATTCTCACAAAATCACTTTCTCACTCTAGAATTTGGGAGCTATTGGATTCTAGAGAAAGAAACATAACTTGGACATAACTTTGGACCGTAGCATTGGACCCCGACTCGGACCTTGACTTGGACTGTCAACTGCCGGCCCTGTTCGTCTTAGCCTTGTCTCAGCAGCACTGCCACTCCTCACAGCCTGTCTGGGAAGCCTTGCTCTCTGCCCTTACTCCGCCCTCACTGTCTCTCACTTTGCATACTTGGAAGCTTACTCGGACTGCAGCCTTTATGGTACCTCCACGTAGGTACGAACCCACTTTCCTTGGCATCATTTTGGCGACTTTGCTAGGGAGGTGAGCATCGTATTGCAGTCTGCCTACCTTCCACACTTAGGCACCATGTGCCACGCCCCGAAAACGTGAGGCCGCGACTAACATCAAACTCCATTATATACCATTACAGTTCTAAAGATAACGGTATAGACAGAGCAATTAAATCCTCTAAGATAATATATCTCCATAAACAAAAGTCTAAGCCAATCCGCTCACCAAAATAATTTCACTGAGTATTCCTTTACAAAATAATTACCAAACGCAGCGGTGAAATAATTTACATTGCTCAATTATACTAACAAAGACTAAAAACTCTAATTTCCCCCAAACATGCCACGCCCGAAAATCACGTCTGATACCTGTGGTAAGGGACAAAACAAACGAGTAGGAGGGTGAGCTCGAATAGCTCAGTAAGTGGGGAAAACAAATGGGAAGCAAATACGATGATTCGTAGTCCAAAACAAAATCAAATATCTGACGAACAAATAATAACAATTGACCACGATGCAAATAAGGCAAATCAAATATACGATATGTCCATAAGGTGGTCTAAAGAACCCAAATCAAATACAAGCCCGAAGGTACGAAAGTGCAATCATATGTTACTGTCAAATACCAAAACAAACGTCATTAAGAGTTTAACCCAAAACACATTTCAATTCTATGTCGGGTACGCTACAAACATACGATGACTATGGTGGTCATAAGACCCAAATGTCGAACCAAACATCAAACATCAAACGTGTGCTCCGGAGCATACTAGGAGACTTCGGCTCTCTAGTATAACAAACATGTGTCCAAAGGACCCTCTCAATTTGAGAGTTGTTCAACATAGTCAATGTCAATCTTAAATTGACGGTCACAAATGTACAAATTCAAAGTTGAGCATCATTAAGGCACAAATGAGAAAGGGTGAACAATGTTCTCAAGAAGGCAAAAGTGGAGAAATCAATTACAAACGAGCATAGATGAATCAAAAGTGACGAAAGTATAAGCCTTCGGATTTTCGAAGATACCTTTCCACAGCAAAAATCGTATAAACCCTTACCTCAAACAAGCTTTTGAACCAAAGAAAACCTTAAAGCACCACTCTAGCGCCAATGAGCTTCCCAAGCCTCCTATTCTCTCTCTCTCCGCCGCAAAGGAGCAAGAAATCAAGAACAAAAGGGCTAGGAATGAAATAGAACACTATTTATAGGGGACAAAATTTTAAACATTTAAGTCAACCGAAAACAACTTTCAGTCGACTGAAAACACATTTTAGTCGACTGAAAGTACTGTTCAAAATCACTGTTCATCGACTAAACTTTTAGTCGACTGAAATCACTCTTTTAGTCGACTAAAATCACTCTTTTAGTCGACTAAAACCTTTAAATTCGACTAAAAGTCCAGAAAACCATTTTTACACAATTTAAACACTTTTTAGTCGACCGAAACACTTTTAGTCGACCGAAAACACTTTTAGTCGACTAAAACCTTTTAAATTCGACTAAAAGTCCAGAAAACCATTTTTACACAATTTAAACACTTTTTAGTCGACCGAAACACTTTTAGTCGACTAAAACCTTTTAAATTCGACTAAAAGTTACTGTTCATTTGACCAAAAATTTCAGAAACAACCCCAATTCATTTTCATAGTTTTAACAAAAGACCACAAACTTATTTATTCAAAAATATACAATTTTTTGCATAAGGAAATTTTCGGGGTATTACATTCTCCCCTCCTTAAAAGAATTCCGTCCACGGAATTAAAAACGTACTTTAATTATCAAAAGTAGCTTTTCAATACGAGTCAAAACATTACTCATAGTATTAACTGAAATTCTGACTTCAAAACATGTAAGGCTTAACTAGCCTACGAAATGAACTAAGCAAAAAAAATTACGACATTCAAAATTCCACAAACGAAATCAATTTCCAATACGTAACGCCCCCACTGCGCTACTCTGATAATATACCAAACCATACATTTTACAAAAATCCGGATAACACGCTTAACTTCAAGCCTAATGTGCACCAAGTACTAAGCAATTCTCATCCAATATGACGTGTTTTACGAAATTCAAACTTAACTTTTTAACTTCCATTGACATCACCATTCCAAAATATATTCAGACTACTCCTCAAAGTACTTGGCTAACAAATGAAACTCGCTGAATCAAGTTACTCCAATCAAAATTCAAATCATCTAAAATCAATACAATACTGACAGGCTCACGTTGCGCCATAAAATAACACATCAAACTATAGCCTTGGTACAATGTCTAACATTGGCACGCTTAACTTCAATCGTACACCAAAAGTCATAACCAATCTTCACATTAATCACAAATGATTTATACTCTAAAATCTTCAAATCAAAATTTACACCGGTACAAAGTCACAATTAGAGCCATTAAAATACGCTCTCAATAACATTTCGCTGGTAACTGAGTGTAACTCGTAACCAAAGCTGCTAAACTCTTTGTACACCTTCCGTCCAAAGCATCACCCACATTGCTAGACTTTCAAATACAATTATCCATGATCAAATCACCAACATCAAATATCCCAAGATTCTATACTCCAAAAACATTTCATTACTTCAAACACACGGTTACTTAAGGCAACATCAAGCTCAACGTCTTGCCCATACTTTTCAACTACAAAAGATCACAAACTCAAAATCTAAGGCTTAACCAAGATTACAACGACATAATGCCTATAAAATTCATTAACCAACCCATGAGATCATCTAACAATCGATATTCCAATATTTTCCCCCATCTATTTTTTTTTTACACCAAAACCAAAACCATTAGATAACATTTGAAGCATACTACATCGACTTAGTCCATTCGCCTTACAAATATAATACTTAATCAAATTGTCGACATTAATTTCTAAAGTCATTATGCCTACAACATCTGAGCACTTGAAACACATGGTTACATAAGATAGCATCAAACTCATTCATCTGGTCGATATTTCATTGACTACTAAAATCACAAACTCAATGTCTAAGGCCTAAATAAACAGCAATGATGCAATGTCTTTGAAGGTCAGTAATCAACACATCGATATCAACCAAAGAGAAATATGATTCCCGTCAATTTTCACTAGTCTGACCCCAAAACCAATGCCATCGAATAATCCTTTGAAACGTATTACTTTGACTTATCCAAACTGGATAACCAACATCAACAAGCATTTATACGTCTTACCAAAAGACCACCATACTTCCGCAATGCACTCTGATGCCTCCAAACAAAACCGGTCCAAACTATTATCAAAATCCATCAAAGCTAAATGTGTCGTCTTAAAACAACCCAAAAATCGAATTATGCACACGCATCCATCAATGTTTAAGCCTTTAAACTACTATATCTCAGTAACAGCCTTTACATATAGCTTCTATTTTTTAGAGCTCTTCGCTAGAAGGTCATAATCATCCTCTTTTTCTAAAGCAATCCATCTTAACATTATCGGAAGACAATCAGTCCATACCCCAAAATATCATCAAAGTGTTCCATATTCAGAAATTATGCCAACTCTTAAATATTCAAAATCAATACTGATGGGGCAAGAATTATAAACCATACGGTTACCACAGGGTTCCATAAAGGTACCTACATATAGACACGTTTCAAATTTCTAGGTTCAATACTTAGATGCTCACAAAAGGATATCAAAACAACTAGATAAAGGGGCATTATGATCTAGTAATGCCAAATCTTATTTTCAAATTTCGCACGAAGTTTCTGTCACCATATCAATCATTTCGTGAGATCACAACCTTTTTCCATACACTATCTGATAGACCTACTCATAGACATCCAAAGATCATAGTCATATCCTTCAACTATTCTCCTTGATTAACACTTCAAATATCCAAAATCCAGAGACAACTAACATTCGTTCTACAATTGCGTACTCAACCCAATCCCAAAACTTATGGCCAATCTCAATCTTATGCTCTAATATGAAATAAATTCTCCAAACTTAATCTACCTTTTCGAGGTTCAATCCCAATCACATATGTCTTAGGCTTAGGAGTCTACAGAATCTCAAACCTAAGCTCTGATACCACTTCTGTCCCACCCCAAAAACGCGAGGCCGCGACTAACATCAAACTCCATTATATACCATTACAGTTCTAAAGATAACGGTATAGACAGAGCAATTAAATCCTCTAAGATAATATATCTCCACAAACAAAAGTCTAAGACAATCCGCTCACCAAAATAATTCCACTGAGTATTCCTTTACAAAATAATTACCAAACGCAGCGGTGAAATAATTTACATTGTTCAATTATACTAACAAAGACTAAAAACTCTAATTTCCCCCAAACATGCCACGCCCGAAAATCACGTCAGATACCTGTGGTAAGGGACAAAACAAAAGAGTAGGGGGGTGAGCTCGAATACCTCAGTAAGTGGGGAAAACAAATGGGAAGCAAATACGATGATTCGTAGTCCAAAACAAAATCAAATATCTGACGAACAAATAATAACAATTGACCACGATGCAAATAAGGAAAATCAAATATATGAAATGTTCATAAGGTGGTCTAAAGAACCCAAATCAAATACAAGCCCGAAGGTACGAAAGTGCAATCATATCTTACTGTTAAATACCAAAACAAACGTCATTAAGCGTTTAACCCAAAACACATTTCAATTATATGTCGGGTACGCTACAAACATACGATGACTATGGTTGTCATAAGACCCAAATGTCGAACCAAACATCAAACGTGTGCTCCGGAGCATACTAGGAGACTTCGGCTCTCTAGTATAACAAACATGTGTCCAAAGGACCCTCTCAATTTGAGAGTTGTTCAACATAGTCAATGTCAATCTTAAATTGACGGTCACAAATGTACAAATTCAAAGTTGAGCATCATTAAGGCACAAATGAGAAAGGGTGAACAATGTTCTCAAGAAGGCAAAAGTGGAGAAATCAATTACAAACGAGCATAGATGAATCAAAAGTGACGAAAGTATAAGCCTTCGGATTTTCGAAGATACCTTTCCACGGAAAAAATCGTATAAACCCTTACCTCAAACAAGCTTTTAAACCAAAGAAAACCTTAAAGCACCACTCTAGCGCCAATGAGCTTCCCAAGCCTCCTATTCTCTCTCTCTCCGCCGCAAAGGAGCAAGAAATCAAGAACAAAAGGGCTAGGAATGAAATAGAACACTATTTATAGGGGACAAAATTTTAAACCTTTAAGTCGACCGAAAACAACTTTCAGTCGACTGAAAACACATTTTAGTCGACTGAAAGTACTGTTCATACTACTGTTCAAAATCACTGTTCATAGTACTTGTTCAAAAATCACTGTTCATCGACTAAACTTTTAGTCGACTGAAATCACTCTTTTAGTCGACTAAAACCTTTAAATTCGACTAAAAGTCCAGAAAATCATTTTTACACAATTTAAACACTTTTTAGTCGACCGAAACACTTTTAGTCGACCGAAAACACTTTTAGTCGACTAAAACCTTTTAAATTCGACTAAAAGTCCAGAAAATCATTTTTACACAATTTAAACACTTTTTAGTCGACCGAAACACTTTTAGTCGACTAAAAGCCTTTAAATTCGACTAAAAGTTACTGTTCATTTGACCAAAATTTTCAGAAACAACCCCAATTCATTTTCATAGTTTTAACAAAAGACCACAAACTTACTTATTCAAAAATATACAATTTTTTGCATAAGGAAATTTTCGGGGTATTACACCATGCCTATGTAACAGAGAGTTACGAGAGCTATCAGCCAGGGCCTTATCCATACCTTGCAAGAGGAGGACCACCTTGGTGAACAAGAGGGGGCTAGTGCCATACGTCTCCAAGACCAGCCATTAACTACCGCACCTGACGTACAAGTTGCAGTCAATGCGGCTATCCAGTAATTTACTCCCACTATAGCCAACCTACAAGACTTGCAGACCACTCTTATGGCCGCCATCATGGAAATGCAAAAATCCATATAGGCGTTGGCCTCACAGCAAGTTGTTCCAACGATACAGCCTGCAGGACCTGGGCCGTTTTCTGATGCCGCCCAGGCCCTAGTGTCGCAACCACCACCACCTCAAGCGTCCAGACTATTGGCGGTAGGACTCGCGACATCTTCCCCACCTGTGGCTGGCACACAGCATCCTGTGATGCCATCACGCAGACCACAAGCAAACTTTGGACCCGTGTTGCAACAGGCCCTCCCTGTTGTTGCATCTCAGCATGTACCAGCCAGAAGCTCTTCCGAAACTCATGACTCAATTGAGATGGAGCCTAACCCCTACCCAACGGAGCAATATCAAACAACCGGTCAAGTGGTGGATATGTCTTGCCCACCCACCCATGCTCCCATACACTTGCCATTATCAGCACCTATCATATATCATCCCTCCGTTGCTCCTGCTCATCAAGTTGCCCCGTCAGGGGGCTCGCGCCGCCCCAGCCAGCCACCATCCTTTGGTTGGCCATAAAGAACCATCCCCCCACTATGCTCCAAGTCAGACTTCGACGCACTCCTCCATCGACTGTCACAGAAATCTACACCCGGCTCATCAGCCCGACTGACAGGCCATGCGCCATATGCCAACGAGATAGCCACCATACCATACCCACTCAAATACAAACAACCCACCTTTGTGCTCTTTAACGGACGTGAGGGCAACGCCCGTGAGCACTTAACAAGATTTGCCGGGCCATTAGAGCAATATGGTCCGGGCAATAGTTTGAAGTTAAGGGAGTTTCACAAGTCCCTCACAGAGTTTCACAAGTCCCTCACAGGCTTGGTGTAGACTTGATATCATCAGATCCCTGCGGGGACTATCCATTCTTGGAGTGAAATGGTCCAACTATGCTTGGACAAATTCCACTACGAAGCTGTAAGAGTCACCATAGTGGACATCGCTGGCATACACCAGAATCCCGGTGAAGACTTAAACAAATATGTGTACCGTTTCCACCTAAAATGCCTCGAGTGCACATATTTTAGTAAGGATGAGACATTGGTTCCCATATGCATAAAAATATGAACGATGTCTACCGGGTGCATATTGAGAACCTGCAATTGAGGTCATGGGGACACCTCAAGGAAATAGCCCGCCGTACTTACGAGACGGTCGGCCCTGTCAAGCCGTGGAAGCCTCGCCTGTAGAATGCACTGCTGGCCTCAACAGACACATCCAGTACTCAGGGCAACAATAATAGCAGCAACAACAGTTACAGTGGCTTTAAGCGTCAGTTCCAAGATGGGGACCGACGCTCTGAAAAGTGAAGGCAACGAGAGTCCTCACCCGACTACCCATGTGATTTTAATACGGTGAAAGAACTTTTGGCAGAATGGGTGGTAAACGACAACAACTTCCAACTGCCACCAATGAGGGTCAACTATTGCCCTTACCATCAAGCTCTTGGACATTATCTCAAAAACGGCAATGGGCTGAAAGCTATCTTTGCAAGGAAAGTCGCGACAGGCGACTTAAAGTTACGAAAGAACAACAATGTGCTTGGGCACCCTTACACATACCATGGTAATAACAACAGGGAGCATCAGGTGCTCATGGCCATCACTGACCATGTTAAGCCTGTCATCACCGAAACCTCGATGGAAGCCATTCCAACAGTTGCATCAAGCGCGCCTCCTGCCACTCAGCCAACGGCCTCCTTAGGGAAAATGTCAAAAATCAAAAGCTTTTTTATGAAATGGAGTTTTCACCCACGGCACAGACCTACCTCTCGAACTGTCTTATCAAAGTCACCATGGGCCTTGGTCCTGAATGCTTCGCTGCACAAGCCGAACTCAGACATATCCCTTCTACCCCATTCATTTTCTCGGACGAGGACTCACCACCGATCGAACACCACAACCGACCGTTGTACCTCGAATGCACTATTAATGGCACGGGCTTCTGTCGTGCCTTAGTAGACTGCGGCACCTCAATCAACATCATGCCTCTCATCACCTTGCAACGGGCCAGCATTCCCCCAAGAAAAATCATCTGCGACCCCGTCAAGATTACTAGCTTTGGGCAGGGTCCCCAGTCGACCCTCAGCCATATCACTATTGACCTCATGGTTGGAACTGTCCGTCGTGACACTACTTTCCACGTGATAGACAGCGAGTCTGCCTTCCACCTCCTGTTTGGCTGACCTTGTATCCATGTCAACAAGGTCGTTCCTTCACCGTACCACCAGTGTGTGAAACTGGTGGCCGGTCCTGCGGGACATGAGGTAACGATGACAATACCCGTAACCAAGGCCCCCTCCGAATGTGCTGAATCTTACTTCGCTGAGGCCTCCTTCTTCACTGAGCTTACCGAGGATGGTAAGAATGCTACTCACATCCATTCGACCAAACTGCCAAATTGGGACGATCTATGTGGAAACAAGCCTCCCAAGTCCAAGACCAAGAAAAGTAATAAGAACAAAGGATCAACTTCAGCGCCGCCGCCCGCTGTCACAACCAATTCCCCGCCTTCATCCCCCAAGTCCAAAAAACAAAAGCCTGAACCAACCTTCCAATGTATTGTCAAAGACGGAAAGGTGATATACCAGCTATGACAGTGTGCGGGGGCTCCAGGTGGTCCGTCATCTGACCCCCCTGACCCTGACCCGCCCATGGAAAGGGAATGGTGTTGCGTGGTTGAGCATTGCCTACCCGATCCCGAACTTACCCCGGGCACTGCTCCGCCCTGCTATGAAGACGACCCTCGACCATAGGCCGAAGACCTTGAAGAAATCAACTTGGCTAACCCGGGCAAGGAACCACAATTGACATACATTGGCACAAAACTCACCCCGGGCCGAAGAGAGGAATTGGTTACCCTCATTCGCGAATGTCGCGATGTGTTGGCATGGAGTTACAACGAGATGCCTGGATTGGACCCTGCCTTGGTGACACAGCATCTTAACATTGCTACCGGGTTCATGCATGTTCGACAAGATCCGCGGTCCTTCTGCCCCGAGCTTGAGTTGAAGATCAAGCAAGAGATAGAACGACTTCTGCAGGCTGGCTTCATTAAACCTATCATGCATCCTATATGGTTGGCTAATGTCGTCCATGTACAAAATAAGAATGGTCAAGTTCACATTTGTATTGACTTTCGGGACTTGAACAAAGCATGCCCCAAAGACGAATTTCCACTGCCCAACATCGACATGCTTACGGAGGCTGCCGCCAGACACGAAACCTTGTCCTTCATGGATGGTTTTGCCGGCTCCAACCAAATTCGCATGAATTCGGACTACTGTGCCAAGACAGCCTTCCAAACTCCCATGGGAAACTTTTGTTGGAAAGTCATGCCCTTCGGTCTCAAGAATGCAGGTGCTACCTATCAACGGACAATGACAACCATCTTCCACGACATGATACACCGTACCTTGAAGACTACGTCGACGATCTCATCATCAAGTCTAAGAAGGAAGGTGATCACCTCACTAACCTCCGAGCAGTCTTTGATCGTTGTCGCCAGTACAATATGCGGATGAACCCGCTGAAATGTGCCTTTGGAGTTTCCTCCGGCAAATTTCTTGGCTTCTTGGTCAGTGGACAGGGCATCGACGTTGACCCTTATAAAGTCGCCTCTATCCAAGAAATTCCCCCACCCAAAAGCACCAAACAGTTGAAGAGCTTCCACGACAAGGTTTCTTACCTTCGCCGATTCATCCCTGCCTTGGCCGAACTTATCACACACTTCCAGCACTTAATGCGCAAGAGCGTACCGTGGAGTTGGGGTGCACCCCAATAGCATGCATTTGAACAGATCAAGGCGGTCATCATGTCACCGTAAACCATGGTCGTGCCACAGCGAGGTATCCCTCTCTTGCTTTACTTGACCTCTACGCCCAGGTCCATAGGGGCATTGCTCACCCAAGAGGTGGATGGGGTGGAGCGTCTAGTCTACTATCTCAGTCGGTCAATCAGGGGACCCGAAGCCAATTACTCCTAGCTCAAGAAGCACTGCTTATCCTTGGTGTACGCCTCACAGAAATTCAGACATTACTTTTTGGCGCACCAGATCACACTTGTCACCAAGGCTGATCCACTCTGGTACATGCTCACACGCCCTGCCCTGTCAGGCCGACTTACCCGTTGGTTATTGCTTTTGGCCGACTTTGGCTTATCCATCAAGAACCCTACAGCTCTATGAAGCCAAGCATTGGCAGACCTCTTGGCCTTCTTCCCACGCCAACAATTTGAACCGACCTCAGACCAATTGCCTGGGGAGGAGACCGCCCTGACCACCGACATCGACGAATTACGGACGCTTGAGTTTGCCGGCTCAGCCACCAGTAAAGGTCCCAATTGAGCTCCCCTCCTGCAAGAGGGTGCCGACATAATCCTCTGAAATCCAGAGGGTGTTACCACATCCCTATCCTTCAAGCTTACATTCCCGGTATCTAAAAATGAAGCTGAGTATGAGGCACTTGTCATTGGCCTCATGCTGGCTACCAGTAGGGCGGCTAAATCATTATGTGTGAAAGGGGACTCAAACTTGATCATGAATCAGGCTGACAGAGAGTTCACAGTCAAGGAGCCCGTCTTGTCACCTTATCGTGCCTTGGTGCAACACTTGGAAGGAAGACTTGGCCATGTCCAATATGAACATCACAACAGGTACCACAACAGACATGCGGACAGTTTGGCCACGATTGCGTCAAAGATAGAGGTTGACCGGGAGCAGCGAATGCTAACCATCATCAAGAGAATAGAACCGTGCACAGCATTGAATGTAGTCCCCAAGGACACTACTACAGACGATTGGAAGCAACCGATCATCGACGAACTCAAGGCACCATCTCTTGCTTATGCCTCTACCCTTACAGACTTTTTGATGTTGGGAGATGTTTTATATAGACGATGTCCCGGAGGCACTCTAGCCAGGTGTTTGGCACCAGAAGAAGCAAGGCGCAAACTTTAACTTTTTCATTAGAAATGTTGTGACCTCGACGGTCCCCCTCTATACCGTCGCCTCCAGCGCATGGGCCTCTTTTGGCCATCCATGGCCAAGGATGCTTCAGGTGTACAACGAGATTGTCCTGATGGCCTATATGCGCCGGATAGCGCGGAAGCTCTTGTGATCAACGTCGAGGGTGATTGGCGTCATCCGTTCATCCAATATCTATCTCACGGGATTTTACCTCCTGACCGTAGCTCGGCACAATCTATCAAAAAAATTCAGTCAGATATTTTGTGACGGAAGGCGAGTTGTTTTGCAAAGGATTGTCGGGGTGCAGTCTGCGATGCTTGCAAGGTACCCAGGCCGTGGAAGTGATTAATGAAGCGCATAATGGTGATTGTGGGGAACATCAAGGATCTCAAAAGCTGTACGCAGAATTTCTAAGGTTGGGGTACTATTGGCCGACTATGGAATCCGACTCCATCTCTCATGTCTGACACTGTCGACACTACTAGAGACATGCCACATGATACACACGCCGGCGTCCGATCTTCGCATGATCGTGGCCCCTTGGCCATTTCACTCTTAGGCTCTCGACCTCATCAACCCCATACACCCGCCGTCGAAGGGTCACATATGGATCATGGTCGCGACGGCGCATTTCACAAAATGGGTCGAAGCAATACCTCTGCGAAGAGCCACGGGGGGCGCCATTGCCAACTTCTTGCGTGATCACATCATATGTCGCTTCGGCATCCCCCGATGCATCATATCCGACAACGGCATGCCATTTATCAACAGGGATGTTTGAACTCTCATGGAAGCAGACAACATCAACCATGCCACATCAACCCCCTACTATCCACAAGGCAATGGTCAAGCTGAAGCCTCCAATAAGACTCTATTATGTGTATTGTCACGAATGGTTCATGACGTGAGTGGGTCGTGGTCCGAAAAGCTAAGTCTAGCACTTTGGGTTTACAGAACTTCCAGGCACACAACAACAAAGGCCACACCCTTTTCCCTCGTCTACGGGGACGAGTGTGTGGTACCAGCCGAGATTGCAGTCGTCTCGGCTCAACTCTCCCTAAGTAGTGGTCTCAGGGAGGAGGAAACCAGAATGATGGCCCTTGAGGGCCTTGATGGAAAGAGAGCCAACGCCATACGCTGAATGAAGAAGCTCATAAAAGCGTATGGGAAGACCGTCAAGCCACGAACATTTGTTGAAGGTGACTTGTCCTCCAAGCCACCAAGCATGTTCGTGCCAACCTGTCAGCCCCCAAGTTCACACCAAATTGGGAAGGACCATTCGAAGTGCATACAGCCAGAAACAACGGCTCCTACCTCCTGCTCAATCTAGACGATGGACAAACCACGGCTCCTATCAACGGTCGCTACCGGAAGAAGTATTATGCATGACCAGCTGCGAATTGTTCCCCCCAGCCCTACCCGCCCAAAGCTTAGAACATTTACACACATAGCATTTTTTGTATATGCACACATGTTTATGACTTGTAACTTTTGCTGATTATTACAAGTTCTTACTTTACTCATGCAATGGCATTTTGGCCCAAATACTATCAATGCAAAGATCATTCATTCACCTCAACTATTATATGTAATGCACTGTTTCATTTACACCATCGTTCACTAAGTAGCCTGCTATGGGCGGGGAGGGGGGAACATCAACGGGAAGACACCACATGCAAGACACATAAGTACATCAAAAAAACTAAGCATCATATCACAACAAACACATGTACAAAATAACCATATGACTGTCATATCAATATCAACAAAATGTATACAAGTCACAGGTTTGCAGGCCACTATTGACCCAATGACTACTACAAGAAGAAAAGTGCAAAGTACATGATAGCTAGTGTAAAGGAGAAAACAATGCACCAACAGAATTGGAGGTGTACGTCTCCAATGTCTATCGATGTGCCTGAAGATTAGACCACCTACCGTCACACTCGGCTCATCGACCCTCTATCTCGGCCAGCCGCCTCTCTGCCTTCGCAAGTTGGGCGCGCAACCCTGTCACCTCCTGAGCCACCCCTGTCACCTCGGCATCAAGCACACGCCTCTGATCCTGCAAGGTAACCTCCTAATCACCAATTAGAGTCAATCCCACCGCCGTCTTAGCACTCTGGCCCCTCGATTTGATGTAGTCTGCAAGCCAATCTAACTAGAAGCCAAGAGCCGTGAAAGGCGTAAGCTCTGAAAGATACTGTGATATGATCACCGGAGTCCAACTCGGGACCAGCACCGCACCAAGGGTAACCAACCAATCCACGAAGGCCGTATACATCGCCTTCGCGAATACCACGCCATGGATCAGGGCGGAGTCAGCAAATGTCTGTGGGTGTCTCGCTCTGATCATCTCCAAACGGCGTGCTACCGCATCCAACAACTCCACACCATCCCATGGGATAATGTCTGCATGTCCAACTGGAGACCTACCACTGGCATCGCCAACCCCTGTAACTCCTCCACCTGCCGACTGCACATCCACTGCACCTGAATACATCGCCAACAGCGTATCACCAGTGTCAACTGCTGAACCTGACAATGTCTCAGGAATAGGCTCCACTACTGGTGGAGCAGGTACCCCAGGCTGCGGGGACAGATCTGCCACCGGTGTATGTGTAGCAACGAAAACATGATGAACTATTGACGGAGCGTCTGGCTCCCTGCTCGTCCACCAATCAGATCCCTCGAACATATGGGAACCACCCATCTGGCCACCGAACAGAGACTCGACTGACTCAACTAGAACAGGCGACGGACTCGGACGACTGATAGGCTCCACAAGGTAGCCCGTCGCCTACTTCGTTGCCTCGGCCTCCTCGACTGCCTCTATAACACCCCGACATTTTTCGAAGTTAATTAAAAAAAAAATAGCAACAAATATATTATTCTTAGCGCCAATACATTTTCTAACAACTTTTAGCGGTAACTTAAATGTTTAGTGACTAGCATGACCAAAATTTTATGGGTAAACTTTTAGCGACAAATAGCGAAGCGGGATTATGGAACACTGCATTAAATCTTTTTAGTACGTTAATTTATTGTAAATAGTTATTTTAGTCCTTTCCGTAATAACAGAAAATTTTGGGTATATTTGGAATAACTAACCAAACTTGAAGGGGGGTTTTGGTAGTTTGTCTTTTAGGGTTTTATATATATATTTGCATACACTAGAGCAGCCGTCCATCACCCACTTATACACGATCGGCCGAGAGAGGAAGAGAGATACCGAGAGAGGAAAAGGGAAGGAGCTGTGTCGAAATCCGGCGAAGGGTCCATATTCCGGTAAGTTTTCTGGCCAAACTTTTCCTGAATTACTCAATGTTTACGGAATTGTAAGGGGGGTATTCGTGGGTTGTATATATTATGCAAAAGTATATGCGTATTTGGTGTTATACCATGAGTGCCTTGTGGGCTTATGGGCAGTGGAAGGAACTGCCATGAAGTATTTACGGGGATATATTTTTCTGTGCGAGAAGCTGTGAGAAGGAGTGGTGGCTGCCGTGGATGTTCGAGTGTGCGAATGAGTGTACCGTGAGGGAGTGTTGTGAGAATTTGGTGGTAGATAATGAGGGTGTGTTGTGTGAGTAAGTGCATGATGGTTGTGAGTAGTATGGTTCAGAATTTGCTGCGTAATGTGCGTGTATATGAGTGTTTACGGGTCACTGTGAATGGGGTGTTTTGGTGTGAGATTATGGCTGTGTTCTGGGTAAAACCATGAAAGTCTTGCTGGGTTTAGGGTCGTGGCAGCCATGGGATTACCGTGTAAGGAAAGGGAATAGCTGCCATCAACCATGCGTGTGTTTGTGCCCCGAATGTTTAGTGTAGTGACTGCAAAGGGGTGAGTGTGGACAGCCGTGGGCTGCCGTAGGTTGTAGTGTGTGTGATTTGGGAAGGGCTGTGTACTGGGACAATTTGCATATGAATGTGTGTGCTATATATTGTTGGTGCCGAAAGAGGGTCCTTTGCCACGTCGAGGTGCCACAAGGGATGCAGTCTGAGCTGGCTTCCAAGTAGGCAGAGTGGGAGACAGCAGGGATGACGTAAGGGCTGAGAGCAAGGCTCCTCAGGCAGGTCATGAGGGCTGGCAGTGTCGCGCAGGCAGCGTGACGACGAACAGGGTCAGCAGTCGACAGTCTGTGTCAAGAGTGCAACGCCGAGAGCTCGAAGTCGTAAGCTCAAGTGTCTTTCTCTCACTAGAAATCCAGAGAGAATAGGTTTTAGAGAGAGAAAGTGAAAATGGCAAATGAGGCAGAAGTCCTTGAATAAGCTCTAGAATCCACTATATATAGGCACAGATATGCGCGTGTCATCAGCCGACACGTGTCGTCCTCTGGGAGTGACACGTCGCCGTAAGGGGTCTCGCAGTCTTGATTGTTCGTCGAATTGCCGGTCCCCGAGTTCGTGTCGTCCTGCCCTTGCAACGTCCCTCTGCCTGTCTGAGAAGACTGACCACACTGCGGTAGCATGGTCAGAGTAGCCCGTTGCCCCAGCCTCCAGTCCAAGCCCTTACTGAATCCCACGAGATGCGTCAAGAGACGCGTCGAGATCCTGGCAGCGGTGAGGGTTGCCCCTACAGCCAACTGCTAGGCGTGCCGGATGCGATGCCCTCCGAGGACCTGCTCCCGTCACGGAGTGACTCGCGGTTCATTGCCCTGGCGGTGTCGATGATCAATGGTAACACGAATGTACATGCTCGTAACTTGACATCCAGAGTCTGTGGCGAATGGTCCTCGTACCGGGGTATTGCGAATGGAGTCCCTTTAAGCCCGTTGGGTGATTGTGCCAGCGAGGGCTTTAGGGTCGTGAGCCCATCCCTGTTGCGAAGGCCGGAGCCTCCGGTTGATTGTGTCTGCGAGGGCCGGAGCCCGTCGATTGATTGTGCTGGCGAAGGCCGGAGCCTCCGGTTGATTGTGCGGGCGAGGGCCAGAGCCCCCGGCTGATTGTGTCGGCGATAATGGGCATCACGCGCCTACTAGCGATGAGTGAGCGTTGCTGAATGAGTTGAGTGGGGTGATGGCAGTGGTAAGCAGGTCCCCTCCCCCCAAGGACAAGGGAGGCCGACCCCCTCAGCAAAGGGGTGGCCGACCCCCTCAGCAAAGGGGTGGCTGACCCCCTCACAAGGTGGTGGCCGACCCCCTCACCAAAGGGGTGGCCGACCCCCTCAGCAAAGGGTGGCCGAGCCCCTCACTAAAGGGGTGGCCGACCCCCCTTACAAGGTGGCTGGCCGACTCCCTAGCAAAAGGGGTGGCCGACCCCCTTCCTAGGGGGGTGGCCGACCCCCTTCTCAGGGGTGTGGCCGACCCCTCTTTAAAGAGGGTGGCCGACCCCCTTCCTCAGGGTGTGGCCGACCCCTCGGGGGGGGAGTGTACCTTCGATCGTCGTCTGAATGCTTGCGGCGCGGAGCGCTTTGACCGAGCGATGATGATGTTTGAGCATCAGAGCGTTTTCACCGAGGAATGATGTTGAGCAAGTTCGACTACCGAGCGTGTGACGTGTCGTGCCACTGGAGCCTTTTAGTGGGCCCTGGGGTGTGGTCCGCGGGTGACGTGTAGTCTCTTAGCGGGCCCCGGGATACGGTCCGGATAGGTTGTGAACATAAGCCCCCTGCGTGTGGGGTGCGCGGAGGGGCAATCCGAGCGGGCGCCGCACGCATAAACGGTGTTGGATGTATTGGGCATGGTCGTCGCTCAGTGCGAGAGCCCGCTGCGAGGGCCGGAGCCCCCTGTTGAGTGTGTCGGCGATGGCTATAAGCTTGAGAGCCCATCCCGGATGCAAGGGCCGGAGCCTCGTCGCTTGATTGAGACGGCGATGGCTATAAGCTTGAGAGCCCATCCCGGATGCGAGGGCCG
The DNA here is from genome assembly GCA_033065855.1 of Escallonia rubra. Classification (NCBI taxonomy): domain Eukaryota; kingdom Viridiplantae; phylum Streptophyta; class Magnoliopsida; order Escalloniales; family Escalloniaceae; genus Escallonia; species Escallonia rubra. Next base: position 79,101 of record JAVXUO010000461.1, read on the forward strand.
GAGCCCCGTCGCTTGATTGAGACGGCGATGGCTATAAGCTTGAGAACCCATCCCGGATGCGAGGGCCGGAGCCCCGTCGCTTGATTGTGTGGGTAAGGGCCGGAGCCCCCGGTTGATTGTGCCGGCGAGGGCTTTAAGGTTGTGAGCCCGTCCCGGCATGGGGGTCGTAGTGCCGGAGCACTCGTAGCGCGTCAAAGTCGCATCCCGGAGGAGGTATCGATTCCCGCGGGATGCTGCTTCTTTTTTTTTTTTTTTTGTGGCCCACTTCTATAAATAGGGAAAGGGGGGAAGAGTGGTTTGTAAAGAATCATTCCACATTTGGGAAAGAAAGATTGAGAGAGAGAGAAGAAGAGAAAAAAAGAAGAGATGGTGAGAGAGGGAAAGAAAGTGGCCGAGGGGTCGGCCGCGGATGGGGGTCGGCGGGGCCAAGGGGTCGGCGGTGGTGGAGAGAAGGAAAGAAGAGGGGAAGGGGGAAGGAGGGAAGAAAGAGGGGAAAGGGGAGGGGGTCGGCCAATCGAGGGGGCTCGGCCACTCCGGGAGAGAGGAGAGAAGGGAGGGAAGAAAGGGAGGAGAGGGGAGGGGGCTCGGCCTCGCGAGGGGGGTCGGCCGGGAGAGGAGGGTCGGGGGATGCTTCTGCGGGGGGAAGAGGAAGAGAAGGGAGGAGAGAAGAAAGGCTGGCGGGAGCAGGAGGGGGTTCGTCGGCGCCGAAGGGGTCGGAATCTGGAGGGAGATCGGCGGGGGAAGGTGGGTCGGGAGCTGGGGGGAAGTCGGCGGGGGCAGGGGGGTCGGGAGCTGGGGGAAGTCGGCGGGGGCAGGGGGGTCGGGAGCTGGGGGGAAGTCGGTGGCAGGGGGGTCGGGAGCTGGGGGAAGTCAGCGGCGGTAGGGGGGTCGGCAGGGTCAAGAGCCACGGGCAAGGTCACGCCCGCCGAGCCGGTGCCCGTTCTGAAAAAGTTGAAGCAGCAAATGTGGGTGAAACCACGAGGTGGGGCAGCGAGCGCGGCGCGGCCACCGCGAAATGTGACGATGGAACCGGTGCCGCCCCCGCCAACAGATGAAGCCGAAGCTGCGGGAGGTGGTGAGACGGGAGTGCCACTTTCGTTTGATGATGCGTCGGTGAGGACGTACGATCCGGACCCGGATAAGTCGGTCACGCCATTGAGAGTGAAAGGGGTAGTACCGGCCGTGCCTGGCCGGGAGTTGTGGAGGGAGCTGGCCATCCGGGTAGCAGATGGTGCGTTCACAGTGCCATGGAGTGGTGCGTTGATGAGGGAGGAGCCACGAATGCCGTCACCATATGTGCGGGCTCCTAGCTGGGAGGATGCGTCTGTACCGTCACCAAGGTATGTGGCGGGGTTGTTGGTGGAGCGTGCGGATATACCCTGGGCACCCGTGGTGTTCAAGGGTCACGGAGCGATGCCGATCGGGTGGGACTTTTGGTGTGATCACATGATGGAGGTGCTGAGGTGGGCGGCTTTATTGGATGTGTTGGGGTTAGTGCCAGCGATCGATATTACGGCGAGGGGGGTGGAGCTATACAGAGACACGCCTGGGATGACTTTGCTGTTGTCGCGATGGAGTACTCAGACACATACCTTTGTGACTGAGTTCGGAGAGATTGGGCCGACGCTGCTAGATGTGATGATGTTGACGGGGTTGCCGATGCATGGAGAGTTGGACGCACGTGTGACGCGGCTGACGAATGATGAGCGGGTGTTGCAGACGCAGCTAATTGATATCTTGGCGGAGACGAAGCAGCATCGGAAGGCGACATATAGCGAGTGGCTCCGATTGTTCTATGGCACGCCGCAGGTGAGGTCGGGGCAGAAATTGGGCAATGCGGCTCATTTCGTGATGGGGCCGTATCACAAGGACGAGCGGTACGAGATGGTGGCCTTTTTGACGATGTACTTGTCGAGGTAAATATGATGCGTTCCGTTGTCAGTATGTTCGTAGATGTGATGCAAGTTAAGGTTGTATATAATGCGTTGGCGTGTTGTTTTGTTTTTGCAGGTTCGTGTTTGAAGGGACGCCGGAAGATGGCATATCCGCGAAGGTGATTCCCCTGGCGATTCGGATGGCGCAGGGGAAGCGTGTTGGGCTAGCTCCCGTGTATCTGGGCACCATGTACTCACGGTTGGATCAGTTCATGAACGATGTGAAGAGGTCGCACGGGCGGTACCAAGTGGCGACCTACGTGGATTGGATGTTTCTGCAGCGGTACTTGTATGAGTGTTTTCCAGACTATCGTCCGACAGGATATCCGCTTGAGCATCCAGCACCGAGGACGAGGACAGTGATGCACAGCGGCAGATCGCGGGAAGTGGCACTGTGGTGCAGCGGGGCGCGGGCATGTGCATGGGCGGGCATCAAGAGGTCGGAGTGTCCATTGTCGCGGTTGATAGATGCAAGGGAGGCATGCGTAGTACGACCGTATAGAGAGATGCATGCGTCATACGGAGTACCCCCCTGGTTGCACGGACAGGAGATTACGATAGATTTGACCAAGAGGGGGGTTTTGCCACCGGCGGACATTGTGCTCTTGGTGGCGTACTTTCCAGGTTGGCTGCCAGTGATGACGGATGATGGCGCGAAGCCTGTAGAGAACCTATATTACGTGGCTCGGTATTGCCCGGACCGGTTGTCGCGGACATTTGGTTATGACTTGGAGCCGCCATGTGGGTATCGTAGCCCGTGGAGTGTGACGACCGCCTTCGGATACACGCGGGATGACAGAGTTCGTGAGTGGCCGGCACCGGTGGTAGCGTGGAGGAGGCCGGGGAGGGCATCAGTGGGGGCGGTGACGGTGGAGTATGCACAGTGGTGGGAGCGTCTGCGGGCGGTCTGGGCGGAGTGGTTGGCACATCCATCGGGAACACGACGACTGGTTGACGTGTTCGCCTGTGACCGGGCGTTGAGCTTGGTATCGATGACAGCGGCGAGGCAGGCCGGCATGCTGGTGTTAGTGACGGGGAGTGCGGTTGTGAGTTCGGAGAGGGATCCCGACGAGGAGGGCGAGGGGTCCGAGGAGGAGGCTCCAGAGGAGGACCATGGGGAGGAGCCAGTGGTGGCGGTACCGCGGGTGCCCGGGGCCGGCAAGGGGCCGCTGTCGTTATTACGAGCTGGTATGATGGAGGGGGCTCGTCAGGCGAGCGCGGGTTCTTCAGACTTGCGGCTGACAGGATCGAAGAGGCCACGAGATGCGTCGGAGGAGCCAGTGGTTGAGGTAGGCCGCACTGTGGCCGTTTGTGGTTTAAATCTCGTTTTTTTTTATGTTATTATTAAAATATGCTAATGGTTGGTTTTGGACAGGGGTACGGTGGACAGACGGTGGAAAACAGCAGCGATGCAAATGTAGCGGTTGAGACGGAGGCGGTGAGAGCAATCGAGGTTGATGAGCCAGCAGGCAGGGATGAGCCGGTAGCACTTGGCGTGTCGGGGGCCAGGGCCATTGGCGGGGTGAGTCCACTACCAGATGTCGAGGAGGGGGGGATGATGTGTATGGTGGCTTGGTGGACGAGTCGTTGATGTTCGATGCCAGTGGCTACTGGTGGACAGGAGCGGCGACGGAGGCCACGGCGGTTGAGCGGGGGGATTTGATGGAGTTAGAGCCTGTAGTGGCGGTTCCGATTCAGGAGGTGGAGATCCCAGTGCAGCCGGTGCAGGCTGTTGTGGTGGCGTCGTCAGGGTCGGCCGTTGAGGCGAGTGCGACGTTGATGGCGATGCACTCGATGACCGTCGGCGCGCAGGCAGCCGGAGAGGTACGTGAGAGGCCTCTGATGGCGTCGAGTGGCACAGCGGCCGGAGAGGTGAGTAGGGGGTCGTCGAGCGGTCAGGCTGACGTGGTACTATGGGAGAACCTTCAGCTACCTTCGGAGACAGTGCGCCGGTTAGAGATGGTGAAGGCGGCGTATCCGCAGACGTTTGCGGGGGTGGACTTGGAGAACCCGGTGCTGCAGAGATGGGTGTACTCAGGTTTTGTGGAGTGGCTGCTTCCGTTTGCGAGTGTTCCTGCGGCGGGCTGGACGACGGGGTTCATTGAGCGGTCGCTGAGAGAGTTCGCGACGTTCACCTCTTTAGGTGTGCAGCTAGATTGGTTGGCCGAGTTCCTTAGGTCGAGGAGCGAGGGTGGTGGTGTGGGCGAGAGGATGACCTTGGTACGTATGGAGGGGATGCTGCTCGAGAGGCGCCGCCAAGGGTTAGAGGTGGAACGATCAGAGATCAACGGAGAGTTGGTCGTGATTGACAGAGAGGTGGCGGAGATAGAGAGGCAGCTGTCGGACTTGCAGAGACGCCTGAGTGATCTCCAGAGGCGGCGGACGGATGTAGAAGTGCGAGAGGCTGAGCGTTTGAGGCGGCAGGCTGAGTTCGAGGCGGAGCGGTCGGCGCTGCAGGTTCAGCGTCAGGCATTGCAGGCGTTTAGCGCTCACCCGGTAGCTGTTTTGTTATCTAGGTTCCGATAGGTTTAGCATAGATTTGCTGTCTAGGGAGTGCCCGATAGTGGCCAAAGACATTTTATGTATGTATAAACACTTATCTTGTTGGTATATGAAGTGTAGTTGCATGCTGCTTTGTTAACACCTGTCGTGGATGTATGGTATAAGCGTTGCGTGTGACGATTGTGTGTTGCGTCTGTTGGATGTCTGTCTGTGTCCCCCCCCCCCCCGTCCTTTCCTTGTTCTGCTTCTCTGTTTTTTTTATTGAGGACAATCATGATAACTAGAAATGAAAACAGAAGTAGAGACAAAGTACAGCGGTATAGAGTAAAAAGATCGTATATTGATAATGCGTGGATCAAGGAAATGTCTTTACACAAAAGGAACTCGTAACAAGAAACAAAAGTACAAGCTAGTACATGTGTGCATATACACAAGATGTCGGGTTGTGGGGGGGGACATGCCGCAAGCTGGTCATGCATAGTACTTCTTCAGATAGCGACCATTGACAGGGGCGGTAAGTTGCCCGTCGTCTGGATTGAGCAGGAGGTACGAGCCATTGCTCCTGGCAGTATGTATTTCGAATGGCCCTTCCCATTTAGGTGTAAACTTAGGAGCTGACAAATTGGCCCGTACGTGCTTGGCGGCTTGGAGGACAAGGTCGCCTGCTGCGAAGGAGCGAGGTTTGACGGTTTTCCCGTAGGCTTTGACAAGCTTCTCATGATATGCTTTCATTCGTCGCATGGCATTAGCTCTCCTTTCGTCAAGGCTTTCAAGTGCCATCATTCTAGTTTCCTCCTCCCCGAGACCACTGCTGAGGGATAGACGCGCCGAGGCGACTGCGATCTCGGCCGGCACCACACATTCGTCCCCGTAGACGAGGGAGAAAGGTGTGGCCTTTGTAGCTGTGTGTCTGGAAGTTCTGTAGGCCCAGAGGGCATGACTCAACTTTTCGGACCAAGAGTTGCTCGCGTCATGGACCATGCGCGACAAAACGCGCAATAAGGTTTTGTTAGAGGCCTCCGCCTGACCGTTGCCTTGCGGATAATAAGGAGTCGACGTGGCGTGATTGATATCGTCTGCTTCCATAAGGGTCCGAACATCTCGATTGATGAATGGCGTGCCGTTGTCGGAGATAATACATCGGGGGATGCCGAAGCGACATATGATGTGGTCGCGTAAAAAGTTGGCGATGGCGCCCCCCGTGGCCTTTCGCAGGGGTATGGCTTCGACCCATTTTGTGAAACGCTCCGTTGCGACCATGATCCAAATGTGACCTTTTGATGATGGATGTATGGGGCCGATAAGGTCGAGAGCCCAAGAGTGGAATGGCCAAGGGGCCGTGATCATACGTAGGTCGGATGCCGGCATGTGCATCCTATCTGCGTGTCTCTGGCAGGGTTGACAGTGTCATACATGAGAGATTGCATCGGATTCCATAGTCGGCCAGTAGTACCCCAGCCTGAGTAGTTCTGCATACAATTTCTGAGAGCCTTGATGTTCGCCACAAGCACCATTGTGCACTTCGTTGATCACCTCGACTGCTTGGGCACCCTGCAAGCATCGTAAGGCGCGCCCCAAAAATCCCTTGCGAGACAATTCGCCTTCCGTTCCGAAATACTTGACCGACTTGCGTTTGATAGATCGTGCCGAGCTGCGGTCAGAGGGTAGCAGTCCGTGGGACAGATATTGCAGAAAGGGCTGGCGCCAGTCACCCTCAATATTGACGACAAGAGCTTCCGTATGGTCTGGTGCATATAGGCATTCCGAGCAACTCTGCTGCAGATCCGAAGCATCCTTGGCCATGGACGGCCAAAAGAGACCCATTCGCTGGAGACGACGGTATAGTGGCGGTCCGTCGAGGCCGCAACACTTTTGATGTCCAGATTGTAATTTGTGCTTTGCTTCTGCCGAGGCCAAACATCGTGCCAGAGTGCCTCCGGGACATCGCTTGTACAGGATGTCTCCTATCATAAAGAATTCTGTACGAGTGGAGACGGAAGCGAGTGACTGTGCCTTAAGCTGTTCGACGATCGGCTGCCTCCAATCATTGACCGTAGTGTCCTTCGGTACCAAGTCCAACGTCGTGCAAGGGGCCGTCCTTTTGATAATGGTTAGCACCCGTTGTTCGCCGTCAATGTCTATCTTTGACGCGATCGTGGCTAAGCTGTCCGCATGTCGGTTGTGGCACCTGCTGTGATGTTCATATTGGATATGACCAAGCTGTCCCTTCAAGTGTTGTACTAAGGCACGATAAGGTGCCAAGGCTGGCTCCCTGACTGCAAACTCCCCATCGGCCTGCTTCATGATTAGATTCGAGTCCCCCTTTACACGCAATGATTTAGCCCCCATGCTGATGGCTAGCATGAGGCCAATGACGAGGGCCTCGTACTCGGCTTCATTGTTAGATACCGGGAATGCGAGTTTGAAGGATAGGGAGGTGGTAACACCTTCTGGGTTCCGAAGGACAATGCCGGCACCACCTTGCCGGATGGAAACTCCCTTGGGGTCTTTACTAGTGGCTGAGCCGTCGAACTCAAGTGTCCATAATTCATCAACATCAGAGGTCAGGGCCGTCTCCTCCCCAGGAAATTGATGTGAGGTCGGTTCATATTGTTGACGTGGGAAGAAGGCCAAGAGGTCTGCAAGTGCTTGGCTTCGCAAAGCCGTAGGATTCTTGATGGATAGGCCGAATTCGGCCAGTAGTAGTAACCAACGAGTAAGTCGTCCAAACAGGCGGGACGGGTGAGCATGTATCGTAATGGGTCAACCTTGGTGACGAGTACAATCTGGTGCGACAAGAAGTAGTGTCTGAATTTCTGCGAGGCGTAGACCAAGGCGAAACAATGCTTTTCGAGCTCAGAATAATTGGCCTCGGGCCCTCTAATTGACCGACTGAGATAATAAACCGGGCGTTCCACTCCGTTCACTTCTTGAGCAAGTAACGCCCTTATAGACCTGGGCGTGGAGGTTAGGTAAAGCAAGAGGGGTAGGCCTCGCTGCGGGACAGCCATGGTCTGCGGTGACATGAGGACCGCCTTGATTCGTTCGAATGCTTGTTGTTGGGGAGCACCCCAACTCCATGGTGCGCTCTTGCACGTCAAGTGCTGGAAGGGCGTGATGAGTTCGGCCAAGGCGGGGATGAACCTGCGAAGATAAGAAACCTTGCCAAGGAAACTTTTTAACTGCTTGGTGTTCTTGGGTGGTGGAATCTCTCGGATAGAGGCGACCTTGGAGGGGTCAACGTCGATACCCTGTCGACTGACCAGGAAGCCAAGGAATTTGCCGGAGGAGACCCCAAAGGCACATTTGAGCGGGTTCATCCGCATGTTGTATTGACGACATCGATCAAAAACTGCCTGAAGGTCCGCAAGATGCTCACTTTCCTTTTTAGATTTAATAATGAGGTCGTCAACATAGTCTTCCACCGTGCGGTGTATCATGTCGTGGAAAATAGCTGTCATAGCTCTCTGATAGGTGGCACCCGCATTCTTGAGACCAAAAGGCATGACCTTTCAACAAAAGTTACCCATCGGGGTCCGAAAAGCTGTCTTGGCACAGTCATCTGGGTTCATTCGAATTTGGTTGTAGCCGACGAAGCCTTCCATGAAGGACAGGGTCTCGTGTCCGGCGGCAGCCTCCGTGAGCATATCAATATTGGGCAGTGGGAACTCATCTTTAGGGCATGCCTTATTCAAATCGCGGAAGTCAATACAAACGCGAACTTGTCCACTCTTCTTTTGCACAGGAACAACATTGGCCAACCAGATAGGATGAGTGATGGGTTCGATGAAGCCAGCCTGCAGAAGTCGTTCGATCTCTTGTTTGATTTTTATTTCAAGTTCAGGACGGAAGGATCGCGTATGCTGTCGAACTGGGATGAACCCGTTGGTAATGTTGAGATGGTGCGTCACCAAGGCAGGATCCAATCCAGGCATTTCGTTATAACTCCATGCCAATACGTCGCGATATTCGCGGAGGAGGGTAACCAATTCCTCTCTTCGGCCTGGGGCGAGTTTCGTGCCAATGTAGGTCAGTCGAGGTTCCTCGCCCGGATCAGCCAGGTTAATTTCTTCAAGATCTTCGGCCTGCGGTCGCGGGCCGTCTTCATAGCAGGGGGTGCAGCGCCCAGGTGTAAGCTCGTGGGCTGGCGGGCAGTGCTTGGCCGTGCAACACCATTCTGTCTCTGTAGGTGGGTGGTGGTCGAGGCAGTCGGGGAGCGGACCCCCCGGACACCGTCATAACTGGTAGATGACCCTTCCGTCCTTGATGACGCGCTGGAAGGTAGTTTCAAACTTGGGCTTTTTGGGCTTGGGGGATGAAGGCGGGGAAATGGTAGGGGCATCAGATGGTGATGTTGAGGTGGATGCTTTGCTCTTGTTGTTTTTCTTGGACTTGGGCTTCGATTTGGGTGGCTTGTTCCCACACAGCTCATCCCAATCTGGCAGCTTGGTGGAGTGGATGTGAGTGGCATTCTCATTATCTGCAGCAAGTTCGGTGAAGAAGGAGGCCTCGGCAAAATAAGACTCGGCGCACTCGAAAGGGGCCTTGGTTGCGGGGATGGTTACTGCTACCTCATGTCCCGCAGGACCGGCCACCAGTTTCACACACTGGTGGTACGTCGAGGGAACAGCCTTGTTGACATGGATCCAAGGTCGCCCAAGTAGGAGGTGGAAGGAAGACTCGCTATCTATCACATGGAAAGTGGTGTCACGCCGGACAGTTCCGACCATTAGGTCGACAGTGATGTGGCCAAGAGTGGACTGGGGGCCCTGCCCAAAGCCAGTGATTTTGATGGGGTCCCGAATGATCTTTCTTGGCGGTATACCGGCCCGCTGCAAAGTGATGAGGGGGATGATGTTGATTGAGGCGTCGCAATCTACCAAGGCGCGGCGGAAGCCGGTGCCGTTGACAGTGCATTCAAGGTATAGTGGCCGGTTATGGTGCTCGACGGTAGGTGAGTCCTCATCTGAAAATATAAATGCAGTGGAAGGGACATGTCTGAGCTCAGCCTGGGCGGTGAAGCACTCGGGTCCGAGGCCTGTGGTGACCTCGATCAAGCAATCTGAGAGATAGGTCCGCGCCGCGGGTGAAAACCCCATTTCATCAAAGAAGCCTTTGATCTTCGTCATTTGGCCAGCCGAGGACACTGGCTGGGGGGTAGGAGGCATGTGGGCTGTGATCAAAGGCGAGACTTCCGCAGGAGCTTCGGGGGCGAGCGACTCGAAGTGGTCGGTGGTAACCATGAGCACCTGGTGCTCGCGGTTGTCGTTGCCATGGTTTGGGTATGGTTCTTTCCTCACATCATTGTTCTTCCGCAGTTGTAGCTCGCCTGACGCAACTTTTCTTGCAAAGATGGCCCGCAACGCATTGCAGTTCTTGAGAGGATGACCGAGGGCCTGGTGGAAGGGACAGTAGTTGGGCCTGGTTCTTTCCTCGTCCGTGATGGGGACCCGCACAGGTGGTAAGTGGAAGTTGTTGTCGTTGACAACCCATTCTGTCAATAGATCCTTCACTGTATTTAAATCGCACGGAAAGGCAGGCGGAGTCTCCTGTTGTCGCCGTTTGTCTGGTTGTTGGTCCCTATCCGGGAACTGGCGCTTAAAGCCAGTGTAATTACTGACGTTGCTGTTGTTGTTGCCGGTGCTGGTGCCGCTGCGCTGGGTACTAGGTGGGGCTGCTGAGGCCACTAGTGCACTCTGTGGCCGAGGCCTCCATGGCTTGACAGGCCCGACCGTCTCGTAAGTACGTCTTGCCGTCTCTTTGAGATGTCCCCATGATCTCAATTGTAAGTTCTCGAGGTGCACCCGGTACACGTCGTTCATATTCTTGATGCATATGGGCACCAGCGTCTCATCCTTACTGAAATCCGTGCACTCGAGGCATTTAAGATGAAAGCGATGTACATATTTGGTCAAGTCTTCGCCGGGGGCTTGGCGAATGCCGGCGATGTCCACTATGGTGACGCGCTCAGCTTCGTAGTGGAATTTGTCCATGAAGAGTTGGACCATTTCATGCCATGAATGGACTGTCCCCGCAGGGATCTGGTGGTACCAAGTGTAGGCCAAGCCTGTAAGGGACTTGTGGAATTCTCTCAACTTCAAGCTGTCTCCCGGTCCATACTGCTCTAATGAGCCTGCAAATCTCGTCAAATGCTCACGGGCGTTGCCCTCGCGCCCGTTGAAGAGCACAAAGACTGGTTGTTTGTACTTGAACGGATAGGGAATGATGGCTATCTCGTCAGCATATGGCGCGTGGCTTGTCAACCGACTTGATGAGTCGGGTGCGGACTGCTGTGACAGTCGGCGCAGAAGCGCGTCAAAGTCAGCCTTTGAAACATAGTGGGAGGGCGGCTCCTCCTGGCCGACCAAAGGTTGGTGGCCGGCCGGTGCTACGCGAGCCCCGGAGTCCCCTGATGGTATAACTTGATGGGCAAGAGCGGTTGAAGGGCGATACATGGCGGGTGTTGATGCGGGCAGATGGAGGGTAGCATGAGTGGTCGGACGAGACATATCCACCACTTGGCCTGTCATTTGGTGCTGCTCCATCAAGTAGGGGTTAGGTTCCATCTCAATGGACTCGTGAGTCTCAGAAGAACTCTTGGCTGGAAGGTGTTGAGGCACCATAGTAGGAGAGACTTGTTGTAATAATGGCCCAAGATCTGGCTGCTGCCTGCGTGAGGGCATCACGGGACGCGACGTGTCTACCACGGGAGGCGAAGATGTCGCGAGTCCTATCGCCAGGGGTCTGGAAGGCTGAGGTGGCAGTGGTCGTGACACCGGTGCCTGGGTAGCGTCAGGGGACGGTTCGGGTCCTGCAGGCTGGACCGGCAGCATGATTTGTTGCGAGGCCATCGCTTGTATGGATTTTTGAATTTCCAATATGGCGGCCATGAGTGAAGCTTGAGAATCTTGTATGCTGGCTATGGTGGGGGTGAACTGTTGGATGGCCGCGTTGACTGCCACTTGCACGTCATGTGTGGGAGGGTCTTGGGGGCGCACAGCACTAGTCCCCTCTTGGTCGTCAGAGTGATGCTCCTCATGGATGGTGGGGTTGAGGCCTTGGCTGGTTGCCCTGGTAACTTTCCGTTGTACAGGCATGGTTGCTAGGATGTGGCAGACTGCAACACGATGTTCACCTCCCCAGCAGAGTTGCCAAATGTTGGTGCCGAAAGAGGGTCCTTTGCCACGTCGAGGTGCCACAAGGGATGCAGTATGAGCTGGCTTCCAAGTAAGCAGAGTGGGAGACAACAGGGATGACGTAAGGGCTGAGAGCAAGGCTCCTCAGGCAGGTCACGAGGGCTGGCAGTGTCGCGCAGGCAGGGTGACGACGAACAGGGTCAGCAGTCGACAGTCTGTGTCAAGAGTGCAACGCCGAGAGCTCGAAGTCGTAAGCTCAAGTGTCTTTCTCTCACTAGAAATCCAGAGAGAATAGGTTTTAGAGAGAGAAAGTGAAAATGGCAAATGAGGCAGAAGTCCTTGAATAAGCTCCAGAATCCACTATATATAGGCACAGATATGCGCGTGTCATCAGCCGACACGTGTCGTCCTCTGGGAGTGACACGTCGCCGTAGGGGGTCTCGCAGTCTTGATTGTCCGTCGAATTGCCGGTCCCCGAGTTCGTGTCGTCCTGCCCTTGCAGCGTCCCTCTGCCTGTCTTGAGACTGACCACACTGCGGTAGCATGGTCAGAGTAGCCCGTTGCCCCAGCCTCCAGTCCAAGCCCTTACTGAATCCCACGAGATGCGTCAAGAGACGCGTCGAGATCCTGGCAGCGGTGAGGGTTGCCCCTGCAGCCAACTGCTAGGCGTGCTGGACGTGATGCCCTCTGAGGACCTGCTCCCGTCCCAGAGTGACTCGCGGTTCATTGCCCTGGCGGTGTCGATGATCAATGGTAACACGAATGCACATGCTCGTAACTTGACATCCAGAGTCTGTGGCGAATGGTCCTCGTACCGGGGTATTGCGAATGGAGTCCCTTTAAGCCCGTTGGGTGATTGTGCCAGCGAGGGCTTTAGGGTCGTGAGCCCATCCCTGTTGCGAAGGCCGGAGCCTCCGGTTGATTGTGTCTGCGAGGGCCGGAGCCCGTCGATTGATTGTGTTGGCGAAGGCCGGAGCCTCCGGTTGATTGTGCGGGTGAGGGCCGGAGCCCTCGGCTGATTGTGTCGACGATAATGGGCGTCACGCGCCTACTAGCGATGAGTGAGCATTGCTGAATGAGTTGAGTAGGGTGATGGCAGTGGTAAGTAGGTCCCCTCCCCCCAAGGACAAGGGAGGCCGACCCCCTCAGCAAAGGGGTGGCTGACCCCCTCAGCAAAGGGGTGGCCGACCCCCTCAGCAAAGGGGTGGCCGACCCCCTCAGCAAAGGGGTGGCCGACCCCCTCACCAAAGGGGTGGCCGACCCCCTCACCAAAGGGGTGGCCGACCCCCCTTACAAGGTGGCTGGCTGACTCCCTAGCAAAAGGGGTGGCCGACCCCCTTCCTAGGGGGGTGGCCGACCCCCTTCTCAGGGTTGTGGTCGACCCCTCTTTAAAGAGGGTGGCCGACCCCCTTCCTCAGGGTGTGGACGACCCCTCGGGGGGGGGGGGAGTGTACCTTCGATCGTCGTCTGAATGCTTGCGGCGCGGAGCGCTTTGACCGAGCGATGATGATGTTTGAGCATCGAAGCGTTTTCACCGAGGAATGATGTTGAGCAAGTTCGACTACCGAGCGTGTGACGTGTCGTGCCACTGGAGCCTTTTAGCGGGCCCTGGGGTGCGGTCCGCGGGTGACGTGTAGTCTCTTAGCGGGCCCCGGGATACGGTCTGGATAGGTTGTGAACATATATATATATAGATACATGGTGGACTGAAATGGTGGTATGACTGTGCTTAAACGAAAAGGAGAACAAGGGAAGAAGGTAAATAGTGACGTGGGTTTGAGGGAGCTGTGAGAATTGACGTTAGCTGTAGGTCTAGATAGAGAAAACCATGGACCGTGCAAGAAGGAAATTATGGGTGCAAGTGCGAAGGAGAGGCTGCCGTGTGTAGTGTTTGATGTGGGTGTGTTGTGTATGTATAATGTGTTGCAAATGGGTATTTGAGTGCTTCATAGGATGTATATGTGTAAGCAGAAAGGAAGGTGGGCTGCTATGGCTTAAGTGTGCATGTGTATAATTGGGTGTGGAAGTGTATAGTTGGTGAGTGTTGTGTGTGTTGTGTAGATAGTGGTATGTATGTATACGTGGGTGTATGAAATGGTAAGTGTTGTATGTGTGTTGGGTGAGCTGTGGGTGTAAGAGTAAAATGAGAGAGGAAGAAGCTACTGCCACGAGGCAGTAGCTATGACGTGAGTAGGTTGTGAGATTTTTTGTGGGCTGTGATAGAGAAGAAGGGAAATGCGGATCGGGTATGACGTTAAGTTTGCACATGCATATGTTAATGCACACTTATTGTTAACATGTAAAACTTTACAGTATAGTACGATAGACTATATTAGAACTTTTGGCAAAATTTCATAATTTTCTGAGATCGTATGAATTTTTAGTATTTTCTGAAATTTTAGATTTGGAAAATTCTTTTGGAGTCTTTAAACCCTGAAACTATTTTGGGAAACATTATAGTGATGTTTTTATAGTATAATAAAGACTCAGTAAAAGTTTGATGATTTTGGGGTTGATTTGCTATGGTTTCCATATGGCATTATTTTTAGCAAAACAAATATTTGAAAAATAGTTTTAATGCTTTTTAATTTCTGATTTAAGTTTCTATGATCTTTATACATATTTTAAAGCTGTTACAAAAATTATGGGACTTATTTTGCAGCTGGAAGTAGTTTTGGCAATTTATGAGATTTTATTGTATTTAAAGAAATTATTTTAATTCGAAAATATTCAAAATTTTAGAAAATTCATATTTTGACTCTTATTAATGTTTTAAGCTATAAAAGTATTTTATTGAAATTTATTATAAATTTTGGAATATAGTTACGCGTTAAGTAGCGTATAGGATTTCCGGTTAGCTACGTTGGTCGTGTGTGGAATACGTTTCGAGTCGCGTGATTTCAGGATTAAAAGTAAGCACGTGGTGGGTAGTCGATATTAGGGTTTATAGCATATTTGACATAAATTATGTTCTAACGAATAAAATGTCAATCTAGGTTCATTCAGATATTTTAAAATATTGATCGAGGATTGGTATCGCTTAGCTTGGATCGAGGTAAGGAATTCTATCTGAACCCTATTTCATTATTATGATTTCAAATGCTTATAACAACAGTTTTACAAACTAGATCGAATGTTGATTTTTATGATTGACATAAAGATGTTTTTAAATTGCCCATGAAACCCTAAATTGAACCTTATAGCGAT